>JASXTE010000006.1:2092500-2100000 GCA_030280995.1 Hemileia vastatrix
TAGGAGTAGTATTAGTACTTATTTAGAGGATTCACAATTTTACCCAACAACAGCTGTCACTCACTCACACATATTCATACACACACACACACACTCTCTCTCTCTCTCTTTCACATACACCCACACCTTACAATATTTATAATATTTCTTACTTTATTCTTCTTTTCCTCCTTCTCCATGCTTCATCATGATTCATCCCACTTCACCACACTTCACCATGCATCACCCCAACCACACTTCACCATGCATCACCCCAACCACACTTCACCATGCATCACCTCCTCCATACTTCACTAAACTTCACCTCTCTCTCTCTCTCTCCTTCACTCCCTCCCTCTAAAGAAAAAAATAAAAAAACACCATTCTTACAAGAGAAAAAAAAAGTACCAAAAGCAGTACTAGTCAAAACCAGACCCAAGATTAGAAAAGAAAAAAAAAAGGATTAGGAAATAAAGCAAGACCATGAACACAATCATTATAATCAAACATCACCACTATTACTACTACTACAAGTATCAAACACATCACCACCCTCATTTCCACTATGCCTTTCTTTTCCCTTTTCCCCAGATCCTCTTTTTTCAACCTCAACCACCTCTTCCTTCTTTTTTCCCACTTGCCCTTGCTGCTGCTGCTGCTGCTCTTGATGATCTCCTTGATATGGTATCTGTTGCTGTTCTAGAGATTGTTGACCCCGGTTTCCAAAATCAGCTGGCACACTATCTCTATTCTTACCTCTACTACTACTACTCATACCACCGCCACTAAATTCACCACCTACTCCTCCCATTCCATTAAACCCACCACCGAAACATAAAGCAGTAACCGTCACCGACCTTGCTCTAACACCCCCAATCCCATCACTACCGACACAACTAACCGTCCTAAAAGGTCCTTGATACCCCATTACCTTTGCAGTTAAAGGTGTTGAACAATTTGAAAAAGATGATGTTGGATAAGAAGGTATTGAATACGAAGGTGTTGGATGATGATGATATTGGGTTCCACATATTGTTCTAGCTGAATTAGGACTCATGCCGCCACTTCCCTGACCGAATCCACTACTACTATGACTACTCATCACTCCAACCCCATGAGATTTCGATCCCAATTCACGTTCTTCGAAATTCATCAATTCAGCTAGGAACCCAATATCTTGATTTTTTTTTTTTTTTTTGAAATATATATATATATATAACATCAGCACCAAAATACCCAATCCAATCCCATAACCAAAAATAAAACATGACAAACTTGGACAAATCCCTTTCCTTCTCTCTGAAACCCATCCATAACATCTCTTCAAACTCCACTTATACTTATGAATCAAATACGCCAAAACAATCGTAGCTGACCTTGATTTGCCTGCTTTACAATGAACATACGTAGGTGATGAGTGAAGAAACGCGTCATCTATATATGTTGGTTGTGGTGGGTAATGAGAGTTGAATAATGAGCAACCAATCAATCAATCAGAAAAAAAAAAAAAAAAAAAAAAAAAAAAACCCCTGAAAACCATCAACATCAGCATAATAAAAAAAAACAACTAACCTAACAACGAATTTGCCAAATCAATCTTCCCTTGAACACCAACTTCTTCAACAAAATCCCTCATAGGAACCTTCCAATGCTTTTCAAGCCTTTCACCACCACCACTACCAACCTCCTTCTCTCTACCATTACCACCACCACCTCCTCCTCCTCCTCCTCCTCCTCCTCCCCCACTACGACCAGCACCACCAGCACCAGCACCAGCACCAACACCACTACTCAAGCCAAAAACTTCAACCCCCCCAAAACACTCCAACGCAACATTTAAAACTCTTTTAATCCCTAACCCTTCATAAAGATAAACCCAATCATCTTCTTTAACCGGTTCTGGACCTAAATATAAAAAATTAGGTATAATTGTAGAAGGATTAAATTTAGGTTCTATTGCAGTGGGTGAAGTGGGTGAAAGAGGTGATGGAGAATAAGATGAAGGTGAATATGGGGAAGGAGAGTAAGAAGAGTGATGAGTATGAGGTTGGTGATGATGGTGGTGGTGACGTGAAATAGATTTATTAATCTGATGATGATGGTGTTTGGAAGTAGGAGAGGACAAAGCAACAGGAAGAGCAGTAGCAAACCCCAAATTAACAGGAGTCGAAGCATTCGTCAAAGCGCTATGACTACCACGACCGCTCACAGGAATCCTAAGAGAAAGTTTCCCACTAGAAACAGGTTGAAGACTACTGCTAGTAGTAGTAGTAGTAGTAGTAGTAGTAGTCGGAGTGGTTGTACTAGTAGTAGTGGATGGTAAACGAGATGATTGACCATGACTGCTACTGCTAGTAAGAGAAATTTGAGAGGTATCTAATCTTTTTAGTTTTGGAGGTTTCGATTTAGGAAGTGGGAGGAGGGAAAGAGGTGATGGTAGCGGAGATAGAGATGGGGATGTGAAGATGTTGGGTTTTTGCTGTTGTGGTGGTAATGATGATGATGGTGATTGGAAGGTATGAAGTTCTTCTTGTCGATGTGGTGGTAGGTGAGATTGTTGTTCATTCTGAACTGGTGATAATTTTCCTAGTGATTCTTGCCCATTGTGGGATAGTTGAAGTTGAGCTACTGCTGCTTCTAATCCATCTGACAGTGTACTTTGAGACTCCACCCCAACAAGATGGTCTTCAAAATGTGAGTTAGAACCAGAATCAAAACCTTCTTCAAAAGAGCCAGAAGCACGCTGATGATCAATAGTAGGTAACGATCGAATGGGACCACTAGGTTGGATAGGGTATAAACCCAACTTGGGGCTAGGGTGAAGATGAGGGTTAGGTTGATGTTGATGAATAGGTTCAAGATGTAATTGGTTAGGAAGATGTGGGTTCAGATGATGTTGAGGGTGATGATGAAGATGAAGGTTATTTTGGTGAGTGGGTTGATGATGATGATGATGATGATAATGTTTGGTGGGTGATTTGATTGGAGAATGAAGTGTATGTTGACTAGAATGATGGTTGTTGGGAAGGGGAGAAGGAGGGGGAAGTGTTGGACAAGAAGGGTAAGGATGACTTGATTGAAGAGGAGAAGAAATGTAAGGGGTATTATTATGATGACGATGACTATTGTTATTGTTATTGGGATTGCTATGATTATTATTATGATGATGATGATGATGATTCTTGGTCTTTAATTGATCAGACTGATGACGATACCAACTAGATTCCCCCACTTCAATCCAAGTACGAGACGATGGAAGAAAAGAAGCGAAATCATGAAAGGATGAGTTGAGATAAAAAAGGCCGTCTGTTCGATGATTGGATAAGAAGAGTGGTTTGAGAATGTTGAAGAGAAAAGTGTGCCCTGGTGATGATTGTTGAGTGGGATATGATGAAGAAGTTAACGAATTAGACCAAGGTGAAGAAGACGAAGAAGGTGAGGGGGAGGAAGTCAAATGATCATCAATGATACACAAATCAAACCGATATAACAAATTGAAACAAGGTTTCGAATCAGGAAATAAAGAAGCATAATGACGTTTTCCTGCTTCTGATGTAATGAAAGATTCTAATTGAAAGGTTGATGATTGATTTGGCTTTCGAAATCTTTTTAGGATTAGAGATGGGAAGTTGATGTTTCTGTTTCATATATTATTCATACATATATAACAAATTGATCAGTATAAAAAAGTTATCAATCTATATGGAGGGAGGGGGAGGGGGAAAAAAGAAAAAAAAAAAAGAAACCAACATTGAATCTCTAACATGACCTATCGGACCATTATAACTACTAAGATTACGTAAATCAAAGACGATGAAAGGTCTAGAGGATTTGAGATTAAACGAATGTGATAAATGGTTTAAAAGTTGTTCAGGGTTTAGAGGTATCGGGTTTAAGATTTGAGGACTCAAAGGAGTAGTAGTGGAGGTAGTGATATCAGAATGAGCAGGAGTAGTAGTTGAAGTTGAAATGGTAGTAGGAGGAAGACCGGAAGGAGGAGGAGGAGGAGGAGGAGGAGGAGGAGGAGGAGTAGTAGTGGTAGTAGTAGTAGTAGTAGTAGTAGTAGTAGTAGTAGCAGTGGTGGTATTAGTAGTAGTAGCAGTAGTAGCAGTAGTAGTAGTAGGGGTAGGAGACGATAAGACAATAGGTTGATGTGAATAAGAAAAAGAAGAGCGAGCCCGAGAATGTCTTCTAGCAGCCGAGGACCTAATGGAGATTCCAGAAGAAGGCGAAGCTCTAACAAAAGAAGGAGAGAGGATGATGACCGAAGTGGAAGAATGATTTGAAATAGGAGAAGAAGAAGAAGAAGCAGAAGAAGAAAATGAAGAGATGACGGGACTTGGAATGATTTTTGAAGTAGTAGACCAAGAAACACGTTTTGAAGGTATTGAGATGGGTAAATTGATAGGATGAGGATGAGGATTAGAAGAAGAAGAAGGTGAAATTGATTTATGAGAAAGGGAAGTGATTGAACTTGAAGCACAACGACGATGGAGATGATTAGAATTTGGAGATGAGTGATTTAGATGAGAAGGAATAGGGATTGGGATTGGGAGACGTGATGAGGGATGATTAAAAGTTGAAGTAGGAGAAAGAACGGTAGGAGAAAACAAGTCATCTGGTGACCCACATCAAGAGAAGGATGATTAAAAGATGTAAAAAATCAATATATATATATAAAAGGATGATGAATAGATACCTTTAGCAGAAGGTTGAAGGGTAGGTTTCCATAAATCGAGATTGGCGGATATTCTTCTACGAGAGGAGATGGGAAGGATATTTGGGGTTGAGGGGGGAGAAAAAGAAGAAATGGGAGGAGGATTTGAAGAAGAAGAAGAAGAAGAAGATAAAAGTTTAGTAAAGGAACCAGCCAATTTATCAAGGATTATTTTTGAAGAATGTGTTGTAGTGGAGTGTGATGGAGGGGTAGAAGGAGGAGGAGGAGGAAGAGGGGAGGGAGGGAGAGAGTGAGATGGAGAAAGTTGAGACTGAAGAGGAGGGGACATGGATGAAGGTAAGATTGAGTGAGAGAGAGAGATAGTTTTTTTTGGAATGGGAAGGGAAAGAGGGATGAATATGCATTGTCTCACTTTACACTTGTCAAGTGATTGATTGATTGGATGAGAATCATAGTATTGATCTATCTATCTATCTGTCTATCTATCTATATACATCATCACTCTTTCATATCTTATGACTACTCATGTCATGTAAGATGGGTTGAGTGCTACACAATTCAGGCACACCCAATTTTTCAAGTTTAACATCATAGATTCCTTGACGATAACCTGAGATGATACGTTGTAAGAGATCGGAGGTGGAGATACCAAGGGTGCGTTGAGTAGGTAGAAAGATGCCTAGATAAAGAGAGAGAGAGAAAGAGAGAGAGAGAGAGAGAGAGAGAAGGATGAGATGATGAGATGATGATAGAAGAAGAAGAAGAAGGACCTTTTTCTTTAGCAAAGGCATAAAGATCATGAGAATCGGAAGAAGGATAAGGGATTTCATCACTTAAAGAAGAAGAGAGTGAGTGAAGATGAATAGATTAAGAAGAAGGAGAAGAAGATTACTGAGCAATGTAATCGATTTGAAGGGATTGTAAGAATTGAAGATCAGGATACCAAGGAGCGTCTTTGATGACATGATCGACCCACTTGCAATGAGATACGCTATCGAATCTCTCTTGAGAAGATAAGACGGGAGGGGATTTCTTGTATTGAATGACATGATGATCAGAACAAACGCCGACGATGAGATGAACGTTCTGAAAGGATTGTTTACACTGTTTGAGCTGTTGAGCATGGCCATAATGGAACAGATCGTATACACCGTCAGCATAAATTCTGATAGGACGGTTAGGAAGAAGGGTGGTTGAAGTAGAAGAAGACATTGAATAAGGGATATTGCATGGAGCAAAGCCAAGCAACCAAGCAACCAACATCGAGCTCAACTGAACCGGCAAGATGACGGAACTCCGGTGTTGGATCTGTCTGGGAACATCGAGTGAGAGTGAGAGTGAGAGTCTTCCTGACTGGGTGGCAAGTTGTCCGTGTGCCTTGGTAGCTCATGAGCAGGTAGATTATTCGCCATTATTAACAAGTAACATTATGATGATTTATTATTAACGATTATTATACATTATTATACATTATTATACATTATTATTCATTATTATACATTATTATACATTATTACTCACATCCCTTCCCTTCTTCTACAGTGTCTACTCTCCTGGATTGCTTCCTTCAACAACAACAATCCTCCCCCTTGTCCTCACTGCGCTCATCCCATCGCCATCCGTCAGCCACACTATCCTCTCCTCTCTCTCATCCAATCCGCGAAACCCTTCTACAATTCTCTCCTTGCTTACTCCGCTATCTCCGCTTTCTCCTTCGCTTCCATCGCCTCTTCCTCTCTTTACGGTCTACTTGCTGCTCGCGCTTTCTTGGGTCATCCCTCCTTCTTCGCTCTCTTCCCTATCCTCTCCACTCCCCTCCATGCTTTCCAACTTTCCCTCGTCGCTCCTATCCTCATCTTATCCACCACCAACGCTCTCCATAACGTCTTGCCTCTCCTTCCTCTTTCCATCTTCTTATCCTCTTCGTCCTCTCCTTTCTTTTCCTCTACCCTCTTTCCGCCAACTCCTCAACTCACTCTCTCCCTCCTCCCTTGCGCTAAAATCATTTGGAATCATCTCTTCCTCTCGTTCTCTTCTTTTGTCATCCATCGTGAACATCGTCTCCTTTTATCTTCCAATCATCTTCATCCCTCTTCTTCTCATCATCATCATCATCATCATCAACAACAACCAGAACAAACTCATCTCGTCAATCATGATCAAATCGCCTTCTCTTTAGATTATCCAACCATTGTTCAATTCTTTCGTTCAAGTTTAAGTGCTCTCCTCTTACCTCCTGCTGCAAGTTTATTAGGTTCCTTTTTATCTTTTCTCTCTTCTTATCTTCCTCCTTTAGCTACTCTTCTTGCTATCCCTTCTTCTAATCTCACTTATCGTTCAAGTCTTCCTCATCATCAGTTCAATTACTTTAATTCAAATAAACCTCTTTTGTCTTGGTCCATCTTGTCCACTTCGTTAGGTTTACGCATCCCTCCTGCTTCATCTGGATCATTAGACTCTCTGGATCCTGTTTGGTGGAGAAATGCTCTAAGTGCGGGGTTAATTGTCATGACTAAAGATGTATTAGGGTTAGTAGAAACCGTTTTGATGGCTAGAAAATTGGCTAGGAGAACGGTAGTTAGGTATAGACCTCTTCCATCTTCATCATCATCATCATCATCATCATAATGAAACATTGCATCTGGTCTTTCATACATACATACATAGAGAGAGAGAGAGAGGCAGGCACAAAAAGTTTAAAAATATAAAAATAGTCTTTTTTTCCAATTATATATAGATAGTTAGATAGATTTTTATTGAGAGAAAAGAGAGGGAAATTGAATTTTATAGAGTTTATCAGATTGAACATTAATGAGGAATTTCTAGCTACTATAGTGAACACG
>JASXTE010000006.1:3902500-4225000 GCA_030280995.1 Hemileia vastatrix
AAAGGTTGTTTACGCTTCTTCATTCCTAGCCTGAAAAGCAGCAAGGTGGTTCAAAACTTATCTTCTCATGCTCTCTTTGACAGAAAACCACTTACTCATTAATAACTGGGAAAAGTTTGAAGACCAACTTTTTACCTTGTTTGGTGACCCTAATGAAGCTGACAATGCAGAAATTGAACTTGATTTCCTCCACATGAGTGATAATGGTAAAGCCTCTGAATATATCTCGAACTTCAGAGCACTTCAAACTTGAGTAGGTTGGAATGATGCTGCCCTCAAGTATCATTTCAAAAAGGGACTTCCTTCAAGGATTCTGGATCAATTAAATCTTCATGGTCAGAAGATGACTACTTTAATGGATCTAATGGATTGAACCCTCGAACTCGACAGCGTTTACCAAGGACGACTACAACATTGTTGATATGCCAACAAATCTCAAGGCCTAAATTTTAAATTGGGACCTTCTTCACACGCACAGACAACTCAATCCAAACCCAATAAGGGAAAGGACAAACCTCGACCGAAAAGCTAGACCCCAGGCAATATCAGTAAGGTACTGGATCCAAAAGGGGAACTTAAAGAAGCTGAGAGGAAGAGACAAGCAGATAATGGGTTATGTATGTATTGTGGGGGTACGCACAAGCTAGAAGATTGTGTAAAGTTGAAGGAAAGAGAAGGTACTAGCTCAAGGTCAAAAAACTAGTAGATAGTTTACTTGTGTGCAAAGCAAACTATCTTATCTCTCCCAGTGCACAGAACCTTCAGGTCTTAAGGACTGGAGTTGCCTTAAACCGCTTAAGATTCATTCTTTTTAAGGTGGATACCCCCTTCAGTTTTCTTATAGACTCTGGAGCTTCAATTTAATTTGTCAGTTTATCTTTTGCCAAGAAGTTAAAGCTGACATTCACAGATATTTATCGAACTCCAATTTATTTGGTTGAATTAGAGGAACCCGGATATTGGGTAAGTAAGAAATTTTTATGTGTTTTAAACTTTCCAAATTTTCCCCCCTTTGAGTGGGAATTATCAGTCTTGGACGCCCCAAGAATGGAAGATACCATCCTTGGCCATGACTTCTTAATGCATTGGAATCCTGAAATTTATTGGTCATGGGGATTGATCACCCCACATGCTAAATATATTTCTGATTCTTCAATGCAGGTCAATAGGGAGTTGAACAACCCACCTGACAATGTCCTGATAGAGAACAAATATCTGCCGGATGACTTGCAAGAATCTGATCTTTCTCTAAATGAGCGATTGGCTAACCCTTCTAGTTCAATCACTTCACTCAAAGAGAATTTAAATCGCCCCGAAGTAGTCAAATTATGCTCTCTCAATTCTGGTCTTCCCTCAACAGATTCTCTCAAAGATGATAAGGATGACCAAATCAACATTGAAGCCATTAAATCAACTCTACCAGAAATCTATCACGATTTCCTCGATGTTTTCTCAATCCGCAAGGCCAATAAGTTACCACCTCATTGACCCTACAACCATCAAATAGAGTTAATAGGTCCTGTCTATTCTTTGTCAAAGGACGAATCTCAAGTTCTTAGAGACTACATTGCAGAGAATGTAGCCAAAGGTTTCATCAGAGCCAGTAAATCTCCAACCGGCTCCCCTGTTCTTTTTGTAAAGAAAAAAGATGGTAGCCTTAGGTTGTGTGTTGACTATTGAAAGCTCAACACAGTCACAAAGAAGAATGCATATCCTGTTCCTCCTATGTCATTTCTTATTAACCTTTTTAATGGTGCTAATTTTTTTTCTAAAATTGATCTTAGAGGCGCTTATAATCTTATTCGCATTGCAGAAGGTCATGAACCACTGACTGCAATGTGCACTAGATTTGGTAGTTTTGAATATTGAGTCATGCCTTTTGGATTATGTAACGCACCATCTACTTTTCAAACTTTTGTTAATGACATCTTTCAAGATGTTGTCGTCTACTTAGACGATATTTTAATTTTCTCAAAGACACTAGATGAACATATTCATCATGTTCGACAGGTTTTAAATCACCTTCAAGATCACAGTCTCTACGCCAAGCACAATAAATGAAAAATACATCTCAAATCTATTGATTTTTTGGGGTTCACGTTGTCCACTGATGGTTTAGTCATGGACGACAAAAAGGTCCAAAAAGTCCTGGAATGGCCTGAGCCCAAAACCGTTAAATCCCTCCAAGGATTTTTAGGTTTTGCCAATTTCTATAGAAGATTTATTAAAGATTAATCTAAAACTATTTCCAATCTTACTTCTCTTCTTAGAAAAGATATTCCTTTTGTTTTTACTTCTACAGCACAAAAGGAATTAAAAGCATTGAAGACTGCGTTCACCACAGCTCCAATTCTTTGAAACTTTGATCCTTCTGCTTCAACAATAGTCGAGACAGATGCTAGCAATTATGCTATCGCAGGGGTAATTTCTCAATTCAATCCAGAAACAAAATTGTTTCATCCTGATGCTTTTGAGTCAGGAAAACTCATTGCGGCAGAATTAAAATATGAAATTCTAGAAAAAGAGCTTTTAGCTATTATTCATTTTCTTAAAGAATGGCGCTCATTTTTTTCTCAGCCTAGATAGTCCTTTTCAAATCCTGACTGACCAAAATGCTTTGAAATACTTTATGTCTTCCAAAGTGTTAACCAGGCGTCAATCCAGGTGGGCTGAATTTCTGTCTGAATTTCCTTTTTCTATTTCCTATCACCCAGGTAAGAACTGTATTGTCCCAGATATCCTGTCACGTTGGGACGACGTTTACCCACAGCAGGGGGACACATTTGCTGACAAGAAACCAGCAAATGTGAAATCAATCTTCAACGAATCAATGTTAACGACTCATCAACTTAATTTGATCACAATTCAATCTTTTCAAAATCCACTATCCAACATCCTTGAAGCTCAGTCAAAGGACAATTATTGTTTAGGGTTAAAAGACAAAATACTCTCAAAGCAAGGGGCCAAAAGATTTAGTATTGAATCAGGTCTATTATTTTTCAAAGGTAGAGTAGTCATACCCAACAAAAATGAAATAAAATTATGGATTTTCAACAGTCAACATGATTCTCCATTAGCTGGTCATTTTGGGGTTGATAAAACCTACCAGCTAATAGCAAGGGATTTCTTCTGGCCAGGAATGACCAGAGAAATAAAGGCCTATATAAGGTCTTTTTACGAATGTAATAGGAATAAGGCTCCGTGTCACCGGAAGCATGGGTTGCTTCAACCACTTCCTATTCCCTCTAAACCTTGGGAATCTTTATTGATGGATTTTATCTCTCAACTTCCTCTTTCTAATAATATTGATGCTATATTAGTAATAGTAGATAGATTTTCAAAAATGTCTATTTTCATTAAAACCACTACTACTGCTACAGCAGAAGATTTTTCAAAATTGTTTCTAGAATAGGTATTTTCCAAACATGGCTTACCTAATGATATTATTTCAGATAGAGGCTCATTGTTTTTATCCACATTCTGGACTCAATTGTGTCAACAACTCAATATCACGAGGAATCTCTCCACGGCCTATCATCCTGAAGCTGATGGGCAAACGGAAAGGGTCAACCAAATCCTCGAACAATACCTTCAAATGCATGTCAGTTATCAACAAGAAAATTGGACCACATGGTTACCATTGGCCAAATTTGCTTATAATAACTCAACTCATTCTTCTACACGACAATCTCCCTTTGAAACTGTTTATGGAAGACATCCTCAATTCAACTCAATCCATGTAGGAGCTAGTCATCCTGCAGAACATTATCTTTAAACCATATCACAACTCCAAGAAGAAAATCAAACTTGGAATTAGCTATTTGAAGGTACAAGGAACAGGCCAACAAACATCGACAATCTGCTCCATCCTTTAAACCAGGTGACAAAGTATGGCTTGATGCACGAGACATTTGAACGACTTGACAATCAAAGAAACTGTCCAAAAAAGGCTTGGGACCATTTGAAATCAACTCCGAAGTCTCTAAAACTGCATTTCGACTCAATCTACCTCCTAAATGGCAGGCTATTAACCCTGTTTTTCACGTATCTCTCCTGAAACTGGCTCAAGAAACATACCCGGGCAGGAACCAACCTCCTTTGGAACCAGTCGAAGTAGAAGACCATCTAGAGTGGGAAGTAAGCCGTATCCTTGATTCAAGAATGCGCAAGGGGAAACTTCAATACCTCATGGAATGGGAAGGCTTCCTTGATGACTCAGACAAAACATCCTGGGAACCAGCCATCAATGTTTCTAACGCCCCTGAACTCCTAAAATCTTTTCATCTTAAATATCCTTTAAAACCAAAACCTTAGAACTCTCTTTTATTTTTCTCTTCACTTCTCTTTTTTCTTTTCTTTCTCTTTTCTTTCTTTTCTTAAAATTCTAAAACTTCTTTACTTCTAAAAAATCCTTACTTTGTTTTCTCTTTTCTTCTTTCCTCTTTTCAAAAGCTTTTTCAACCTTCTTTAAAAATAAATAAAATAAAATAAAATAAAATTAAAAAGTTAAATTAAAAATAAAATAAAATAAAGTAATAAAAATAAAGTCTTAAAATTCATCAAAATAAAATCTTAAAAAAAAATCAATAATTCCTTTAATTTTTTTTTCTCTTCCCTTAATTCTTTTTCTTCCAACTATCAAAAATTTTCATGAACTCAATACGACAATCTTTCTCAAACTTCAATTCAACCTTTAAATCTCTCTTTTAAAATTCTTCAAACATATTACTTCTTTCTTTCAAATTCTTTTTTCAAAACTATTTTTATCTTTCTTTTAAAATAATTAAAATTCCTCAAAAACTTCAATAAATAAACTTTCACAAATTACAAATTTTTCTCTCATTAAATTTTCATTTCAAAACAAATTGTTTCAATCAACTATTTTTTTTCTTCTTACTTAAATTTTTTCTTTCTTTTCGAAACTTAAAACTAAAATTTTCTCAGTTAAATAATTTTTCTTTTCTTCTTTCAAAATTTAAAAACAAAAAAAACTTCATTCATATATTTTTTTCTTTCTTTTTCTTTTTCTTTTTCTTTTCAAAATCTTATAAAATATATATTAAAATTTCAATTAAAATAACAAAATAAAATAAATAAATAAATACAAAAATTGATTTCTACTTTTCTCCTTCCCTCTTTCTTTCTTATTACTCTTTCCATTTCAAATTTTCTCCTGTATTTTCTCCCAAACCAATTTCTTAATTTTTTCCAATACCACCCTTATTTCCTTCCTGCATTTTTCAAATACCTCCTCCTCTCCTACCAGTACCACTTCTCCAATCTCCAGTAATTCTTCTGCCACATTGAAGGAGGCAGCATTGACAATCTTGTCAATCTCATCACTTAAATTTTCGATGAATCGAACTTGTTGACCCTGCCGAGGTTTCTTTGATCATACCTAGTCAAGGGTTTCCTCATTATCCTCCCTCAAATCAACCGCCGGTTGACTTGCCTCAACTGGAAGCAATGGCGCAGCTTCCACAATTGGAGCTTCCGCAATGACATCTGAATTCTAAAAACATACAGTAATCAGTAACAAAATTTTGAAACAAGAAAAGGCAGACTTACTTCAAAAACCTGGTTAGCCTCTAAAAATAACCTTGGGGTGACCTCTACTGTCACTTCTTCTCCTCATCATCATCTTTGATGATCATACACAACTTCTTTGGAGTCCAGTTTGAGATGGGAACTTCATCCTCATCCTCTTCCACCCCTCATTTTTTACCTGTCGCCTGGGTTACCCAAGTCGCCACGGTATCCTTGACCTCTTCCTCAGCTTAAAAAAGGAGTCAGAGAAAGCAGTGTGGGAAGAATGTGTCTCACGCTCAACGGAGCTCGCGTTTTATACCTGGGCATCTGTCACACGCCACATGACACTCAAGGCAAAAGCAGCTCATTAAATCAATAATACAGAGGTCTAAATCCATACTCCAAGTGCAGAAAATGATTCTACATAGCAACTGCGACTTTCCTTTGTGTACTCACTATTCAATCGCGCTAATATAAACTTTAAATCTAAATTATTCAATCTCTCAATAGTGTCTTTAGTCTTTTCTTTGATAAGCAACGCACAGCACAATAGTTAATGCAATATTCTGCTAAAAGGTTTATTAAGTATCTGTGGGTTATTAACAGGGGTAGTGAGCATGGACGGGAAGTTTAGTGGAGGATTAAAGGGTTAACAGATGTTAGTGAGGAGGGTCCAGGTGTAACGGGTGTATTTCCGGAGGTCTGTGGTGTGCGGAATGATGGATGGGTATGAGGTCAATGCGAGGAGGAGTAATGGATATAAAAGGGGTTGAATTTTGGTTTGATATTTCTTTAGAATTAAATTATAAAAAACATATATATAGTTAATAGTGGTAAAGCTTCAGGTTAAATCATTATTATTGTACATTTCCTAATTTTCTCAGTAATCATTTATAAAACTTAAATCTTTGATTATTGAGTTTACAGCCCTTTGTGAGATCCTAAGAGTATTAATATTACCTTTAAATTATATTAAGATTCTTATTGAACATATCTTGAAGCAGTAGCTCTTCCTTTGAGTCATCTTCGAATCACTTCCTTGAACATTTCCTCTGTGCTTCTAAGAAGTTACTAAACTCCTCCCTCCATCTCACTTCCAGGAACACCCTCGACCTTGCGCATAGGTCGTCCGGTGACACTTGACTTCCTTCTTTGTGAGGTTGTGAAATGGTGAGCAAATGTGGGAGTAGTTTTGTCAGCCAGGCTATACCAGGAGCCCAGTAAACCTTATGTCAATTTACTGGAACTAAAAGAGGGTGTAAAAATATGCTTATTATGTATATAAATTAACATTATATTGCATAATGAAATGATATAATTATTTTATTAAATATATATAATAAGTATTATATTAATTTTATAATTATATAAATTATTTATACATTTAAATTAAGCATGATATATTTTATATTCTATAAATTATGGCACATTTTCATGTATTTAATAAATATAAATTAATAACTGATTAATTATAAGTGTAAAATTAACTTATAATGTAATTACATTAATTAATTAAAATTATATATTAAATAAAGCCATACATATCTTATTAAACAATAATATTGGGCACTTTTTTGACCCTTAATTGTGTCAGTAAAACTATTAAATAAATCAAAACACTTATTTAATAAGATGGTATTCAAATTCTCACTTTAAATTAGAAATATCATTAAATTAATTATTTGTTTCATTTAAACTAGTTATTGAATTAATTAAATAGTTAAAAAATTAATTAAATTTGCTTTATACTGGATTAAATTGATTACATGAATTTTTGCGTGAAAATAACTCAATTTGTTTTAATCAAAACCTTTACATCTCACTGTTATATCTGTTTTGGGTTATTTTACTCACTGTTCTTATGTTTCAGACTTACTTAGTTACTGATTATTTTAATTAGTTGTTTTGGGAACTTATGGTGGGTAAAATGGTTACTAAATCACGGGTTTAGTTTATTGTTTCATGTTTTTCTCTCAATATCTATGTTTTAGTTATATTCTTTTATATTCTTGTTTTACCTTATTACTATTTTATAATTACTCATTTGTGGCGCTTCAGAGGATCCTTTACCTATAAAAGGCTTTGGATAATCCCCTGTAGCCGCACCACTTATTATACACTCACCATTTAAACATATTTTTTTAATATAATACATTTATTATTATTTTTATTAGTACTACAACTCTATTCTAAAATCTATATAAATATCTAAGGTTGCAATAGGTCTATTAATAATAAAAGTATTTGCCGCGCAGAGATAGTAATACTTACTCTAAATAAATATATTATAATTTAATAAGCCTCACTGTTGTGTCAAAATCCCAAGAAATTCTTGTCACCTTTGTTTTTCTAAAATATTTATGTTAATTTATTGTTTCATTTCTCTACCTTCTAAACCTTTTTTTCCCCTATTTTTCCTCCTCCTCCTCTCTGTTCTCTCCATCTTCTTCTCCTTCTTCAAGAAAAACGTCTTACAATTGGAGGCCTTTCCAAATGACAATGACAATACACCACCTTGCAACAAACAACATTGCGCATGGACCACCCAAGCCAAAAAGAAATTTTATTTCAGCGGCCATGTTTTGAACTTGGGTTCGACCTTTTAGGTTTATATTAAATTAAATAATATATAATTTGAAGTGATTTCTTGATCACTATAGTAAGTCAAACTTTTCACCTCTCACTTATATTATTAAATTTTTATTGCAATAACAGTGATTGTGGCTTAATTGCTGATTCACTGAGTGTAAGTGTTCAAATTTTTATTAATTTTTTATTCCTAGTTGACCATAATAGAGTTATACTCTTAGTCCTAGAAGATCATTAAATTTTTTAATAAATTATTAAATTAATTTTTGATTTATTGGTTGACCATAATAGTACTAAGTGCTTAGTCCCAATATTGCCAATATATTTTTTGGTATTAATTATTTTTGGTTGACTTATTAAACCTTTGTTGGTTGGTCTCATTATAATTATTGGTATTTCTTAATAAACAATTGTAATTACATATATTTTGAATTACATTATTTGTTAATTATTTGATTTTTGAATAAAAATTAATTTTTTTTTATAAAATATCATTTAATTATATTTTATTTTGAAAATACAAATTTGAATAATTAAAATCATTTTGATTCTTTGTTCACAGTCTTTATGTCCAGTAGTTTGGCTAACAGCATGGATAACTTACATGTGGATCAAATTGAAGTGGATGTTGACACTGAATCTGTAGGTTCTTCTAAAATAACTTACAAAAATTATTCAGCTGACAAAAAACCTTCAGGAAGTGAAAATGGCAGGAAAGGTGGAAAACCCCCCTCACCAAACACCTCTGAAAGAAGCAAAACCTCTGATAAATCAGGAAAATACACTAAAGGGTATAAAAATAAAAAAGATACCTCTGACTCAACAAGTAAACAACCTTTCCAGTCACATAAAAGAACTGAAGGCAGAAAGTATGAAGTACAAGGCAAGAGTAGACACACTCTGGAAACAGATGCAGGAGTTATTAAATCCCAAAAAGGCTCAACATCCTCCTTTCCCAGCCTCTCAGCATCAGCCTCAACCTCAGCCCATCAGGCACCCAGCTCCTTCACTCAAAACCAAAACACTAGGCAGGTGAAGCAGTGGAAATGGGATTACTTGATGAACCATTACCAACAGAATGTTCAGCAACCAACAGCTCAACACCCTGGCCCATCCAGGACACCAACCTACCATCCATCTCCTCAGCCCCATCCTTATCAGGGAGGCAGAAGAAAGAAGGCACAGGGGAAGTTTCCTCCCTTGCCATGGTAAGTAATTTTTTTGATAAACATGTTGGTATGTATAATAACAAATCTTATTCCACAGGTAATATTGTGGATCCTGGTGAAAGAACAGTTAAACCCTTAAAAAGACAACATCCTTTAATGAGTAACCCCAATGATGTAATTAGCAAATTATCATTTGATGAACCTTTGCATTTGACTTCTACTTCTTTGATTAACCCTTCTCGTGCAATTAAGAATGATTCTGTTTCCCCTGAAGTCTATACCTTAATTGAGAAAACTTATAAAGAAATATTGAAAGATACACTTGATTTTAATTTTGTGAAAGAAAAACATTTGAGGGATTTGTTAATACATGAGAGTGATAGATTGAATAATTTGCACTTGCATTGTAAAGTGAGTTCTTCTGTAAAAGATACAGCTTATTTTAAAATCAAAGAAACCTTGAATATTGTTCTTAGCCAACAAAAACATATAAGGAGTGACCACAGAGCTATTTCAGATAAGAATATCAATCTGCATAAAACTTTAAGTGAGTTAAAACCCCTTATTGAGGAAAATTATTCATTAAAAGGTGAAATTAAATCTCTACACAATTAGTTGAAAAATCTAAAAACTGATCTCCACGCACTAAGTACCAAACACACAATTTTTGAGGACAGAAATGTTTTATCCCTTGCAAAAATAAATGACCAGATGTCTGAAATTCCAAGGATAAGAAACTATGTGTCTGACCTTCAGGAAAAATTTTCAGCCTTAACCATCAATCATTATGGTGTAGATGAGAGTGCTGCCCATAAACTGCATAAGAATAAGGGAAAGGAACCTGAAAAGAGCAAATCTTTTCTTCCCCATATTTCAGCCATTAAACAAACTGACAATGAGTCTGTAAAATCTTTTGCTACTAGCAAAAAATCTTGTAATAGTAATGTACCAGTTGTTTCTGTAAATAATGAAATTTCTTAACACCTGGCTAAACTTCAGGAATTATTAATGTTAAATAATTCAAGCCAAAAGATGGACCATCCAAGTAGCCCGAAAAATTGGCTCAAACTGGATCAATATCCCACTTTTGATTTTGACTCTTCATCTGACTGGCAACACTTTGTTCAGAGAATTGATAATATGAAAAACTCTTATAAATTACCAGATGAAGAAATTGTCTCTAAATTTATTTCTTTATTTTCCAATTTAGCTTTAATGTGGCATGAATTTGTTTTACTGGAAAATCAACATTATACTTGAAAGAGTGGAAAACCTTGATTGAAAATCAATTTGGTGGTTCCAAATACAGGCTTGCCCAGCAGAGATTATATAAGAATGCTAAATATGCGTCCTCCTCTCCTGAAAAACCTATTTTTTTCCTTATGAAAATTACAAAATTTCTTTGAGCCATGGATCCTAAAATGAATTTTGATATTTGGAGAGATAAAATTATCTATAAATTACAAAATTTTCTGAGAGATTTGATTGTGGCAAGGACTGAGCATGTGAGAGAGAATTCTTCCTTTATTAATATTTGTAATGAAGTCCTACTAAATCATAGAGATGAACCAAGGAATTATCCTGTTAAATCTTATCATGACCAACAAAAGCCTTCCACAAAACTTCAGAAAAAACTGGTAGACCCTCTGCCCCAGTTTCTCCAAAGAAATATGCAACTTATGCTTGTTTTGAATGTAACAAACCATGGCAAAAAGGACTTATTTGTGACAAGAAAATTCATCTTGTCAAACAAAATGAGGAATCTGAAAATACTCAAGGTGATCTTGATGATTCCTCCAGTGACTGTAATAGCAATATCTCTTATGACCATGAGTCTTCTCAGGAAGTTCTGGTTTTAGAAAAGGATATCCAATATTTAGATAATTGGTCTGATAATTGTGATATTGAATTATCTTCTGTAGAAAATGCTGAAGTAATTAGAGATATTACTGACAGTTTTATTTTAATATCACCTTTGAGAGCACCAGTTATCATTAATGGTAAAAATGTTGAGGTTATTCTTGACTCTGGTGCTGGAGGAAGTGAGGTGTCTGAAAAAGCACTTTCTTCTGTAGATAAGGATTATCAATGCAAATTATTACCTATAACATCTGAAAAATGGAAAGTTTATGGTTCTGTTTTATGTCCCATTGGAAAATACAAAACCACTGTATTCTTAAAATATAATGGTGGTTTTGTCAGAGCTATTTGTGAATTTTTTGTGATGAAAAATGACAATTTAAGCGATCGGTTTATCATGGGAAATGATATTTTAACCATGTTTGGCATTAAATTGGATCCTGAAAAAAAAATTTTACTTTGGGAATGAATGGGAAAAGAAAATTTAAAATTTCTTCTTCTAAAAAGCATTCTGCACCCTTATTAAAATCTTGTCATTCTTTGATCCAATTTAAAGGAAGAAAAACAGAGGAAATGAATGTATTATTTTCTGAAATTGAAACAGCTTCATTTGGTGATCAATTAACTGATGACCAAAAAGATTCATAATTAGCCTTAATTACATCTTTCCCAATGGCTTTTGCTCATGATTCCCATGTGTTAGGCTTGGTTAAAGATGAAATGAAAATTTCTCTATCTTAAAATTTGGATAAAATACCTCCTAGCCTAAAGAAAAAACCTTACCCTGCTTCTCCTACAAAAAGAAAGGATATAGAAGATAATATCTCCACTTTATTGATTATGAATATTATTGAAAAAGTAGATGTTACACCAAAATATTGTGTCATCTCTCCATTTTTATCTCTTATGAAAAAAATGAAGCTAGAATTTGTGGAGATTATAGACAATTAAATACTTATACTGTGGATGATATTTACCCATTACCCAGAATTAGCTCTATACATGCTACCTTACAAGGTGCTAAATTCATAAGCTGTTTGGATGGTAATAAAGGTTATCATCAAATACCTGTTGAACAGTCTACCCAAAATTTTTTGCTAATTGAAACCCACATGGGAATTTACAAATATGTTAGGATGCCTTTTGGCCCTAAAAATGCCCCTTCAGTATTCCAAAGAGTAATGGATAAGACATTTCATCAAGAAACCATTGAAGGTTGGTTAATGGTTTATATTGATGACATCACATTTTTTTTTAAAACTTTTGATGAACATTTACAACACTTGAATAAAGTCTTCCAGAAAATGGATGAAATTAACATGACTTTATCCTTAAGAAAGGGGAAATTCGGGTTTCAATCCTTAAAAGTCCTGGGTCATGTTGTGTCTGGCTTACAGATCTGTGTAGACCAAGGAAAAGTTGCTTCTATCCAAAATGTGCCAGCACCAACTTCTGTAAAAGAAATACAGAGTTTTTTGGGAATGTGTGGCTACTATAGACAATACATAAAAAATTATCAAGTCATAGCCTTACCACTTACAAAACTAACAAGAAAAGATGTAGCTTATATATGGAATGAGGACAGTCAAAGACCTTTTGATACATTAAAAAGATGTTTGATGTCAGCTCCAATACTTGCCCTTCCAGATTTTAATAAGCCTTTTGTTCTTTATACAGATGCAAGCTTTATTGGCCTTGGAGCTGCTCTTCATCAAAAACAAATTATAATGAAAAAGTTTCAGAATTAGTAATCTGTTATATTTCAAGAACCTTAAGAAAAAGTGAATTGAAATATGGTGCCACTCAATTAGAGTCCTTAGCAGTTATATGGGATTTAGCAAAGCTTCATTATTATTTAGATGATCAAAAGCTTGAATTAGTTACTGATTGCAGTGCTGTGAAATCCCTCTTAAACTTGAAAACACCAAATAGACATATGTTTAGGTTGCAACTAGCTGTTCAATGATACAGAGGTAAAATAACTATTATTCACAGGGCTGTAACTTTTCATTCTAATGTTGATATGCTGTCCAGATAACCTCCTCCTAATGATGTATCCAATCCAGCCTATGTACCTGAAGATGATACAGTACATATACATGGTATATTCATTGTTTATATGGAAGAGGAAATGTTACAATTAATTATGGATTCATATGATCAAGATTCTGATTTAAATAAATTGGTTACAATCTTGAATGATCCACAGAATGTTTCTATTCAAGCATTGATAAAAACTCTTCCTCCAATGTACCAAAGTGCTTTGAGTAAAGGAAAGTTTTCCATTGAAGATGGTTATATTTATTACAGGAGAAAACTGACCAATGTCATTGTTATTCCTCCTTCTATGAAAAGACCATCTTAAAACTATGTCATGATGACATATTAGCAAGACATTTTGATCTTGAAAAAACCATTATCAGAATTAAAAACACTGCTTTGTGGGCTAATATGTCTGAAGACACTAAATTATATGTTGAATCTTGTGATTCTTGTCAAAAATCTAAAAGATTGACAGGTAAAAGAGCAGGATTGTTACAACATATTGAAGCACCTAATGCTCCTTTGAAAATAATTAACATGGATTTCGTCACTGGTCTTCCTGTAGCAGGTAAAGACAGTTATAACTCTTGTTGGGTAATAGTGGATAGATTCACCAAAATGTGAAAATTTTTTCCCAACTACAAAGATGTATCCACAAAGGAATTAGCTTTCTTATGGTGGACTTACATGTTTAATATTGTTGGATTTCCAAAAGCCATTATCTCTGATAGGGATCCAAAATTTCCATCTGAGTTTTGGACCTCTTTGATGGATATTAGTGGCTGTGAGTTAAATTTGTCTACAGCTCACCATCCTCAAACTGATGGTCTAGCTGAAAGAATGATTCAAACTCTGGAAGATATGATTAGAAGGTATTGTGCCTTTGGATTAGAATATAAAGACAATGACAGATTTACTCATGACTGGGTCACTCTATTGTCTGGTCTTGAATTCGCATATAATAGCACTGTTCATTCTGTCACTGAGAAAAAGCCTTTTGAGCTTTGGTTAGGTTATGTCCCAAACACTCCTGCTCAGATTCTCAATAGTAAATTACCTAAGTTGGAACTACACCCTGGTGTAAAATCATTTATGCAAATGCAACAGCTATGCAGAAAACATGCTCAAAGCTGTATTGATAAACCATTTGAATATGAAAAAAAGAGATGGGATAAATCCCATAAAGAATACACATTTAACAAGGGTTATGAAGTGTTGATATCTACTGTCCATTTCAATCTACAAGGTAACAACAAATTAAAATAACCTTTTGTGGGACAATTTGTTGTTAAAAGAATGCTTGGAGATAATGCAGTAGAAGTTATATTGTATTCTCCATATGATAGGAAACATCCTGGTCTTCCCATTTCTTTTCTTAAACCTTATACTTCCAACAGTGACTTATTTTCTAAAAGAAGGGGAAGACCTAAGAAAAACCCTCAGGAAGTCACAGAAACTGCAGGAATTGATAAAATTCTCAATGATAGAATTATCACTTCTGAAAGAGGTATTAAATATTTATTGAGATATAAGAACAAATCATCTGAACATGATGCATGGATACCTGGAAAAGAAATTTCAAATCTTCCTAATCTGTTAAAGAAATATAAAAAGAAAAAATCTCAGCATTTTTTTATTGTTTTTTTAGAGTGAGGGAGTGTCAGCCAGGATATACCAGGAGCCCAGTAAATTGTATGTCAATTTACTGGAACTAAAAGAGGGCGTAAAAATATGCTTATTATGTATATAAATTAATATTATATTGCATAATGAAATGATATAATTATTTTATTAAATATATATAATAAGTATTATATTAATTTTATTATTATATAAATTATTTATACATTTAAATTAAGCATGATATATTTTATATTCTATAAATTATGGTGCATTTTTATGTATTTAATAAATATAAATTAATAATTAATTAATTATAAACATATATTATAATTATAAGTGTAAAATTAACTTATAATTTAATTAAATTAATTAATTAAAATTATATATTAAATAAAGTCATACATATCTTATTAAAAAAAATATTGGGCACTTTTTTGACCCTTAATTGTGTCAGTAAAATTATTAAATAAATTAAAACACTTAATTAATAAGATGGTATTCAAATTCTCACTTTAAATTAGAAATATCATTAAATTAATTATTTGTTTCATTTAAACTAGTTATTGAATTAATTACATAGTTAAATCAATTAATTGAATTTGCTTTATACTGGATTAGATTGATTACATGAATTTTAGTGTGGAAATAACTCTATTTGTTTTAATCAAAACCTTTACATCTCACTGTTATATCTGTTTTGGGTTATTTTACTCACTGTTCTTATGTTTCAGACTTACTTAGTTACTGATTATTTCAATTAATTGTTTTGCTAACTTATGGTGGGAAAATCGGTAACTTACTCACGGGCTTAGTTTATTGTTTCATGTTTTTCTCTCAATATCTATGTTTTAGTTATATTCTTTTATATTCTTGTTTTACCTTATTACTATTTTGTAATTACTTATTTGTGGCGCTTCAGAGGATCCTTTACCTATAAAAGGCTTTGGATAATCCCCTGTAGCCGCACCACTTATTATACACTCACCATTTAAACATATTTTTTTAATATAATACATTTATTATTATTTTTATTAGTACTACAATTCTATTCTAAAATCTATATAAATATCTAAGGTTGCAATAGGTCTATTAATAATAACAGTATTTGCCGCGCAGAGATAGTAATACTTACTCTAAATAAATATATTATAATTTAATAAGCCACACTGTTGTGTCAAAATCCCAAGAAATTCTCATCACCTTCTTTTTGCTAAAATAAATATATTAATTTATTATTTCATTTATCTACCTTCTAAACCTTTCTTTTCCCTATTTTTCCTCCTTCTCCTCTCTGTTCTCTCCATCTTCTTCTCCTTCTTCTAGACAACTGGCTTACAATTTTTCAATAAAACAGCAGTAAAAATTTTCAAAGCCTATAAATGACTGGAGCTCCTTTACTGATGTTGGTATTAGCCATTCTTTTACTGCCTTTAATTTCTCCTGCTCCATTTGCAACCTGTTCTTTGAAATGATCATACCCAGGTAGGAGATTTCACTTACTGAAAAGACACATTTCTCTGGTTTTAACCACACTTGGGCCTCCCTCAAGCACTGCAAACTGTCTTTCACACATATCTTGTCGGTCAGTCGTCTAGAAGAAGGTAAGAAAAATAGGAGAAAAGGAGGAGAGAAGGAGGAGGACAAGGGAAAATAAAAGGAATAATTTGTAATAGTATATTTAATTTTATTTAAGAGGGAAAACAAGGGCGAGCAACTTTGAGAGATGACAAAAGCTTAGTATTTATTAATAATAATATTATTCAATGTAAGGGTTCTGCGCGGCAAACACTTTTAATTACTATCAGACTTAAAGCAACCTTTAATTTGTTATATAGACTTTTAATTAGAATTGTATTACTAATAAAAAAAATATAAACGTAATAAAATAGTTATTCAATTTGTTGAGTGTTTAATAAGTGATGAGGCTACAGGGGATTATCCAAGGCCCTCTTATAGGCAATGGGTCCTCTGAAGCGCTACTATATTTGTAAATACAATGATTAGAATAGAATAAAACAAATATATCAAAGAGTAAATGAAACATAACAATATAGAGAAAAACATGAAACAATTAATTAAAACCCCAATTAAGAATCCAATTTTCCCGCCATTAATTCCCAAATCAGTAAGTGAAAATAGTGAATAACTAAACAAGATTGGAACATAGGAACTATGAGAAAAATAATTCCAAACAGATGGTACAGTCTGATTAAAGGATATTTTAAGTGAAACAAAAAATACTTTGACGCAACAAAACATGTAATTAATCTCAATTTAGTATAAATTAATTTATTTGTTTTTTCTAACACAATTAAGGGTCAAAAGAAGCGTCATTAATTATTGTTTAGTATTATATGAGAGGTATTATTTAATATATAAATTTAAGTAATTAATTTAAATATATTATAAGTCAATTTTACACTTATAATTATAATATATGTTTTTCAATTAATTAAATAAAAATTTATAATTATTAAATACATAAAAATGCGCCCTTATTTGTAGAATATATTATATTATGTTCAATTTAACTGTATATAAAAATTTATATAACCAATAAATTTAATGTAACACTTGTATATAATAAAATACCTATATAATTTTATTATGCAATAAAATATTAAGTTATATTCATTAAATACAATTCTTACCCACTATTTCAGGTTTTATAAGTTACATATCATTTACTGGACTCCTGGAATAGCCTGGATGACATATCTGATGTTCTTCCATTGATCTGGAGTAAATCATGATGTCATCCAGGTATACCACCACACATATCCTTAATCTTTATCTGAAGATGCTGTTGGTGAAATTTTGGAAAGTGGAAGGCCCATAACATGGACCAAATGGCATTACCAGCCATTCAAAATGACCAAATTTAGTACAGAATGCCAGTTTGTGTTCATAACCTTTTTTCACATGTATGTTGTGGTAACCTTCCCTAAGATTTATAGACATTGTAGAAAGAAAAAGTTCTATAATACTAAGCTATATACACAATCCAAGATGAGTTTGTTCTCCTTTATAAAACTAATTTAAAAAGAAGCGCCTGACACTCTAATTTCAAAGACAGTGAAGGCTTGTATTGTAAGTTTGGTTATCAATACTTGTGAAGAAGAAAATATAATATTTTTGTAGAGATTTGAGAAATAGTAATATATTTTAATATAAGTAATCAATCTGTTGGCTATATATATTCTCAGTAAGCGCTGGTATTTCCAGTCAATCTCTCTTGAAGTGCTCTATTCAATACTATCCTTACTGTAGCAATAAATTAACTCTACAGTGCTACTTCTGGTATGCACACCCATTATGTACAAAAGAATAAAATATATATATTTCTCTTTCATCCAAATAAAAATATCTACTGCTATTTCTTCACACCCCCTTACACACTCTTTTTAAAAGATGAGTGCTTTTTTTTTATACCTGTATTTTCAGCACCCTACCCCTGTTCTCTTTTCCCTTGCTGAATTTCCTACACAAGTTTAGGGCTAATACAAAATATCAAATGGTAACTAAATATATCAATAAGCTATGTAAATTTTTTAGCATAAGTCTTGGTTCTAATAGCGCCTGATGCTCCACTTTCCTGTACATACCCTACGCTTCTTGAGATTCCTGACTTGTTAATAGGTACTGTACTGCCGACATAACTATTGTATAACCCACACTCACCACATGAGTCCCTACTAATAGCGAGACCTTACACACTAAGAAAATAAATTCCCAATTTCAGATCTTACTTACTTATCCCCTTCTTTGAGTTCTACTTGCAACCTATTTGTCTTCCTGGCACTACCTTCTTTCTTTGATGTGTTTTTCATCTCTATGGGAAGAAACAACTTTACCTAAAAGACATTGCCCTTATCTAAGCATGATTTTTTGTATCATCACTTGTTGCTACTTCCTAAGTCCATATTATGCGTCTAGATCTGTCCCTGAATCTGCAAGTACATACCATATATTCTTTTCCTATAGTCCATTATGTACTTCCGCCTATTCTCCAATTGTCACTGCTTGTATATATTCATACTTCCCCTAAAAAGTGTATGTTGGGATTTTACTTTTTCTGCACTTCTGAAAACTCCTATTTTGCACTTCTGTAACCATTCTACCTGGAAAGCCCTTTGTTGCACTTTCTGCAAACTGCAAAATTTCTGCGTTACTGAAAGATGTGTACCACAGTCTCCTTCTACTTGTGACTGTCCCCAGGCGCTATAAAACCATGTGCATATTTCTCACTTTTCCTCATTCCTCCTTTTTCTCTTCATCTATTCATCTTTATTATGAGCACCAAAAACAAAATTGTTGACACTTTAAGCCAATTTTTTGACACTCAAAAAACTTTTTTTGCTAAAACACCTACCATCAAATCAGTCTTGACTGAAGCCAAGCATTGTCAGTGCTTTACTGAGAGCAGCATTACCCCAGGTTGCTTCTCAAAAGCTTGCTGTGGTAATGGATTCTTCACTGTAAGATCCTTTATCTTTCTCTTTTCTTATTAAATAGTTGGTGCTGATCCCTTTTTTTCCTTGTTGTTATTCTTGTGACTTCTGCAAAATTCACAAAAAGAAATGCAGTCTCAATGGCCCCCCTACTATTACTACCACCATTGATCTAAACTCATCAACATCAAACTTAATGAAAAATTTTGCCATCAAGCCCCCTTCTCCTAAGAGAGCTAAACAAACCCATTAATTTCCAACTCCAGGAACTGCATTAAACTCAATTCTTTGTTCACTCTTCTCTGAAGAGTCAATTCATAGCATAAGTTGCTCTTCTCTTTTATTTCTTTTTTAATAACTTTTTCTTCTCTTGCTAACAGATTTTCCCTTTCTTCTTTTCCTACTTAGGATGTCCCTAACACTCCCTACACTGCAACACCTCCAACTCCACGGGTCAAAATCATCATTTTGGGCCTCAAAGAAGACCCCTTCTGGTCTGCCTCCCCTGGAACCATCTTTTCACTGGCCGTTGAAAATAATATTTCCTGGCCTGAAGGAGAGGCCACTCCTTCAACAATTACTCAAAACAACTGGTTTTTAACACCTACATTGGCCTTTAAATTCAAGGAAGAAGCTCCTTGCATCCACCTCCCTTTCCCTGAAGACTGGAAAGTCTTCAATCAAGTCGATGCCGCCCCTTACTACCAGACAATTGACCAAGTCAATACTGCCTTCAATGGGGTATTCATCTATCATGAAAACACTCTGGCTCTTGACAAGAAGGATCTTCAAAAAACAGTTTCCCTAGTCCAAACCCTTAATTCAACTTTCAATAATATCTACAAAAAATGGGAGTAAACTTTTCTTTATAGGAAATAAAGTAAGTCCCATCCTTTCCTTTATCCTTTCTTGTAATACTAACTACTTTTCAATTTCCTCTTCTACTTTCCTGATTCTCTAATTTTTACTCCTCTTTTAAAAAATTGTATTTAGTAATTACTATTTCCCTTGTAATAATAAAAAAAAATTTCCACAAAAAAAATTTCCATTGCCAAATATTGTCCATTACTTTCCTGTGATAGTGAGAGAATACTATTAATTTTCAATAAAAATTCTCCTGAAAATTACTCTTTTACTTCTTCTGGAATAACCCTGAGACAATAAAAAGTTCTCCCTTCCTAACTTAACTTTTTAGTGCCTCACCTGCCTTTTCCTCATATTCTTGAAGTAAGTTCAGAACTTCCATAGATTTTGCACTCCTTAGTGCTAGCCTTCTTTTCACATAAACCTTGTTACACTATATTCTTCTGCTGATTAGCGTCCCCACCTGGATACTGTTCAGTGCTTGCTTTTTTTTTTCCTCACAGCACCTGAATATCATAAGTAGGCCTGTAATACACTCTTCTACCTTATCCAGTCCATTACACTTCACAAGTTCTAATTATACATGACCATATACTGTACTTTACCTAGAGATCAGTCTTGTGCTTTTTTCTGTAGTCACAACTTTAACTGTAATTTCTCCAAGCCTTGTGGTTATGCTAATTTTAGACCCGCTGTGGTGATCCAAACCTGGGTAGGCCTTTGGAGTGCATTTTTGGGGGTATTTGGTATGCAGGGTGTTATTGGGGTTATGGTGTTATTAGTGGATTTTTTCATCTTTAGGTGGTAGTTAGTAGTGTTTATGGAGGCTTAAGCTAGGGTCACTTATTATGTCTCAGCTTAATGTCCTTTCTTTTCTCTTCATTTTGGTATCCCTTATGGGTGGTTACCTTGTTTTATAGGGTAGTTATGGTGTTGTTATTGGTATTTATCGGATGTTTATTGCTTAGTGATGCTTATTTAGGCTTAAACTAGGGTCACTTATTATGTCTCAGCTTATTGTCCTTCATTTTCTTTTCATTTTGGTATGTCTTATGTGTGTTTATTTTGTTTATTAATGAAGTTATGGGTTTTTAGGGTTTTTAGGGTTTTTATGGGTTGTATGGGTGTTTTAGGGCCTAGAAGCGGCCAGCCCGCCCCCAAGCGGCCTGCCTACCCCTAAGCGGAGCGGCCTCCAAGCGGCCTGGCCTCCTGGGCACTGGGGAGGCGCTAAAATGCACTTTTATGCATGAAAAAGGCTGGGAAAGCTGGATTTTGGCTGGGGAATTGGTCAGGGTGGTCTGTGCGCTGGCTGTATGATACGTGTGTGGGAAGATTTTTAGTGGGGATCATCTTATATCTTTACTCATTGCCTCTCTGTTCCTCACTGTCTCATTGGCTTGTTTTTTGTTGGAATATATTACTGTTCATTTCAATTCTTTCTGGCAGTCTGTCTGGGAATATTATCTTCACTTTTAAAGGGGTCAAGTGTGTTTAATTAGAGGGTCTAGCAAACAGATCTCCAATTTTCTGAAACAGGTCAATCTCACTTATTTTTCTAAAGGGACAGGGGATTTTCTCTCTGGCTTTTCTCCAACTCCCTTGGTCAAGGACTATAGCTAGTACTATAGGATTGTCTACATTTCTGGCGCCCAACGTGGGGTACGAATCTGTTGGCTTTTTGGAATCTCTGTTGATCTAGGCTTCTCTCTTTGGTGGATCTCCTTTGGTGGATTTTGGATTTGGTGCTATATCTCTTTGTGGTTGGTCTAGGGGTCTTCTTTTCTGTTGGATTTGGTCCCTCCTAGGTCTCGAAGGCTATTGGGGGGGACTTTGGCCATCTTTGGTGGAGATTGGAGGCTGTAACATGGAATTGCTAGGATGGTTAGGATTCAGTCTTGGGATGGTTCAAGGTTTTTGGGAGAGGATGCAAAGGGGTTTTTGGCTAGGTTTGAGGTTGCTGCAGAGATTGATGGGGCCTCACTGTTGGACATGGTCAGGCAAGTAATCTTTTTCATTGGTAATAGGGAGGTGGAGAAAGAAGTTTCTGGTATGGCAGGATATAGGAGCCAGCACTGGGGGAAGTTGAAGATTGAAATGCTTAAAAGGTGGCCTACTACATTCTCAATGGTGGATATTCATGGGATTGCTAGGAAGTGGGAATTAAAAGGTGGTGTAACCTCTTTTTCTCAGTATGGGGAGGCTCTAGATTATCTGGTATATAATGATATATTACCACATGAAGATGGGGCCAAGTATGTATTTTGGAGTGCGGCTCAGGCTCTATTGAGAGTCTGTCTTTTTTAGAGTAATGAGGGCTGATCACCCTAGTGCTACAACCTCTCCCCGAGATGAGGAAATCCCAGGTTGTAGTAGGTCAGCTCCCTTGGAGATATACCAAGTGGATTTTCAACTTTCTCTTTTTAATGTTTCTCTTCTCTGCAAGTTTTCATCAAGTTTTTTATCAAGTCTCTGTTCTCTCTCAAGATTCTTAATTATTTTTAATTCAAGTTCAAAGAAGAAGATTGGTTATATATCTTTATTGAAAGATATGCGGAAAAGTTTTGGGGCGGTGAGATTGGGGTCTAAAAGTAAGTCCTCCCAATTGTGCACCGCTAGGGTTTCTTCTACACCTTTCAAAAACATTACCTGGGCCACACCTGTGAGCATTGGGGAAACCCCTAGTTATTTTTGTAGGACAGAAGAAAACTCAAGAAAAGAAGATAAAAATTTCAAGATAATTCATGAAAATCAAGAAAAAAATCTGAAGATAATGAAGAAAGAAGATGCAAAATATTTTTGTGAAGATTGTCAAGATCTATTTTTGGGCCTCCAGAATGAGGTTAAACTGCAGAAAATTTTGAAGAGAGAAGATCATCAAGATCTATTTTTGGATCTCCAGCATGAGGATAAACTGCACAATTTTAGAAGATGTGATTCAGAAGATGAATCAAGATTTGAAGATTTGGAAGTTGGAAGTGAGGATGAAGATGTGGAATTGCGGAAAAGTTTTGGAGTGGTGAGATTGGGGTGTAAAAGTAAGTCCTCCCAATTGTGCACCGCTAGGGTTTCTTCTACACCTTTCAAAAACATTACCTTGGCCACACATGTGAGCAATGGGGAAACCCTTGGTTTTTGTTCCAGGTCTTGTGGTGAAGATTTCCTGAAGATCCCTCATGTTGAAGGTGGAGTGGCAAAGTATAAGAAGGTAGCGCAGAAGATTAGGCCTGTCAATGAGCCTATGCCTGTGGGCTTGAATCCACCTTTGAAGAGACCTCCTTTGTCAAGAGATCCGTACTGTACTCCTTTGGTGAAGAATCCTCCAGAATTTGTAGAGACGGCTAGGGTGACCGTGGAAAGATTGAAAGTTGTTAATTTTGGTCCTGATGGGTGGTTGTCTGAGGAAGAAAAGAAGTTGTTGTTGCACGTTATTGTGCTAAGGGAAAAAGCGGTGGCATTTGTTGAGGAGGAAAGGGGTGTATTGAAGCACTCTTATGGGGAACCTTACTTGATTACTGTTGTTTGTCATGAACCTTGGCAAATCAAACCTATTCCGATTCCAGCCGCTATTCAAGAGGATTTTGTAGAGATTGTTAGGGAAAGAGTCAGGACTGGGTTATACAAAAAATCAACATCCAGTTACTCAAGTCCGGTGTTCTGTGTAAAGAAGCAGAATGGAAAGTTGAGGGTGGTTCATGATCTTAGAGCCTTGAATAGAGTCACTATTAAGGACGCTGGTATGCCGCCAAGTGCAGAGGATTTTGTTGAAGCTTTTGCTGGAAGGGTGTGTTATGGTTTGGGTGATATTATGGGTGGTTATGATGAGAGGGAACTCCATACGGATTCAAGGCCTCTCACAACTTTTGAGACTCCTTTGGGAAGATTTCAGCTCACTAGGTTGCCTCAAGGAGCAACTAATTCAGTGGCAGTTTATCAAGCACAGATGGCTTGGATTTTGCAGGATGAGGTTCCTACTCATGCTGGTATTTTTATTGATGATGGTGGAATTAAAGGACCATCCACTGATTATGGTAATGAGGTGTTATCAGAGAACTCTGGAATAAGGAGGTTTGTGTGGGAATATGCAATAACTCTAGAGAGAGTGTTGTTCAGGATTGAAGAGGCTGGTTTGACTATTTCAGGGTCAAAATTCTGTTGTTGTGTTCCTGCTTTGGAAATTCTGGGTCATGTGGTATGTAAAGAGGGAAGGATTATGGCAAAGAAGAAGATTAATAAAATTCAGGCATGGCCAAGGCCTAAAAATACTACTGAAGTCAGAGGATTTTTGGGTGTATGTGTATATGTCAGGATTTTTATTAAGGATTTTTCTTTGTTGGCTTCACCTTTAAGGAGGTTGACCAGAAAAGATACAGATTGGGAATGGACTGACAAGTGTGAAGAGGCTTTTCAGAAGCTGAAAAAGGTTGTTGGTGAAGATATAATTCTTCACAAGTTGGATTATGGTGTTAGTGCTGGAAAGATTTATCTGGCAGTGGACTCAAGTTATATTGCTGCTGGTGCTGTTTTGTCTCAGGAGGATAAGACTGGGAGGGTCAGGCCAGTAAGGTATGAGTCTGTGGTGTTTAATGAGGTGGAATCCAGGTATTCTCAACCTAAGTTGGAATTGTGTGGCATAGCTAAAATTTTAAAGAAGCTACAGACGGTTTTGTGGGGGAAGCATTTTGAGCTGCAGGTGGATGCAAAATCATTGGTTCAGATGATCAATACACCTAGTCTTCCAAATGCTCCAATGACTAGGTGGGTGGCATTTATTCAACATTTTTCTTTTGACCTGGTACACAAACCAGGTAAAACTTTTACTATGCCTGATGGGTTATCAAGGAGGCCACCTACAGATGAGGATTCTGATTCTGAAGAGTTTGACAAAGATGTTCCAGTGATTAGGGCCAGCACAAAGGGTGCTGAGGATTTTTCTTTCCTCCCCCATGAGGCTAAACTAGATGATTGTTCTGACCTCCCCCAAGAGGTTAAACTGGCTGGATCTGATCTTGATTCTGGTGATCAGGATGTTTTTGTTGATGAAGATGGAGTTGTTGTTTGGGACAGCTCAAAATTGGAAAAGGGTGTTTTTGTTAGTGAACTGGATTCTCACAAGGTTCAGTGGAGAGAGAAGGACGTGCCAAAATTTAAGGATTGGTGTCCTGGTTGGGCTGCTCAATTGGCTCATGTTCACACTGGTGATTTTGATGACAGAGTTGTACCCTTAGATGTTGTTTTGTTGGATTTTGAAGATGAGACCTGGGGTCAATCTGGGTTTTATTTTATTTTGGTGGAATATCTGTTGACCTTGGAGAGGCCAGATAGTTGTGATGATGATACTTGGTTGGCAATCAAGAAGAAGAGTCCTGGATTTTATGTGTCAGGAAGGCGCTTGATGAGAAGGAGACATCCTAATCCTCAAGTGGTGGTGACTCAGAAGAAGGGTCAAGAATTGGTTTTGAAGTCTTTGCATGAAGACCTTGGTCATAGAGGATTTGGGGAGACTTATAGAAGAGTAGCAGACAGATTTTGGTGGCCGGGTATGAAGTTGGCTGTGCAGGGTTGGGTTCAATCTTGTGAAGAATGTCAAAGAAGAAGTCACTTGAAACCTAAAGAGGTGGGCCGTGCTACTGGTGAATCAACTGTTTTTGGAAGGGTCAGTCTGGATGCTGTCCATATTAAAGAGGGCAGGTATAAATACTTGATTGCTGCTAGGGATGATTTGTCTGGTCGGGTTTAGGCAGTGCCTCTGGTTAATTTGACTGCCAAGAATGTGGCAGAGTTTTTGAAGAAGGAGCGGATTTATAGGTATGGGTTGATGAAGTTGGTGACTGTTGATGGTGGGCCAGAGTTTGGTGCGGAATTTAAAGAAGCTGTGGCTAGTGTTGGTTCTAGGGTTAGAGTGGCTACACTGTATTATCCTGAAGCTGAAGGCATGGTTGAAAGAGGCCATCAAGTTATCAAGAATGCTTTGGTGAAGATGTGCGGAGATAGTGCTGAAAAGTGGAGGCATTATTTACCCTTGGTTTTATTTGCTGATAGGGTCACTGTGAAGAGGACAACTGGCTATTCTCCTTATGAGCTAATGTTTGGTCAAAAAGCCGTTCTACCAGTGGACTTGGAAGCTGTCTCTTATCTTGGAATTAATTAGGATGACGTGCACTCAACAGAAGATTTGCTCTGTGCCAGGATGCAACAGTTGGAATGTAGAGAGGAATGTCAAGAGAAGGCGTACTCTAGAATGATGAAGATTAGGAATCAATCAGTCAGGTACTGGGACAAGAAGTTGGCTCATAGACTCAAGAATCCCTTGAAACCTGGCTGTTTGGTTTTGGTGTATAATAGAAGTTTGGAGAGTCAGTGGGGCAAAATGTTTGCTGACAGATGGAATGGACCTTACAGAGTCAGATCTCAGGCGTCTGGAGGTTCTTATGTTTTGGAAGAGTTGGATGGTGCAGTCTTGAAAAAGAGGGTGGCTGCAGACCAAGTGAAGAGGTTTTATCCCAGAGGCACTAGGCATGAAGAAGATTGACTCCGCAATGAGGATAAAATACGGACCATTCTTTAATTTTGGTTTTTTTTGTGGTGATGCTATGCATCTGTTTGTTGGGAATTTTTGTTAGAGGGTACCCATGGGTGGGGCTTCTAGATTTGATCTTGGCAAGTGTGGGGGTGACTGATGGGCTGGCTGCTCTATCAACAGTTACCCCAGATTGTCTGTTTCCAACCCCTTCTCTTAATTTTGTTGAATTCTAGTATTGATTTTTTTTCTTTAACAGGTTTTTAGTCCACCATGACTTTAAACTGGAAATTCTTTTGGTATTCAAGTGCTGGTCCCCTCATGCTTATTGGTTTTGTTTAATTTTGTTGGATGTTGTGTTTTTGTTAGAAGGTACCCAGGGGTGGGGCTTCTAGATTTTATTTTGGCAAGTGTGGGGGTAACTGATGAGCTGGATGCTCTGTAGAACAGTTACCCCAGAATGTCTGTTTCAAGCCTTTGGTTTTTTTCTAGTTGAATTCTAGTGTTTTTTTTTTGTGATTCAGGTTTTTAGTCCTCTATGACTTTAAACTGGATTGCCTTGGATGTCTTTTGGTGCTTTTGGATTGGTGGTGGATCACTGGTGGTCTCCCATCATTTTTACTTATTGGAGGGAGCCCACCCAGTGATCTCTTCTGTTGAACTGGAGCTGGCTTTGCTATGTGGTTCTAGGGTGTTGGATGTGAAAGTGGTGGATTCAAGATTATTTTCTTTTTTTCTCTTTTTTTTCTTTTAATTTTTTTATGGAGGCTATGTTTGTTCAAAGTCTCAAGATAGGGCTCTGGCAATGTTTTTGGTAGAACAGGAGGAGTCAAAATAAAAAAAATTTTTTTTAGGTGTGACCACATCAAGGTGCACTTGGATGTGGGTAAGGTATCAGGGGATCAGCTCATCAATTGTCTGGGGGATACCATTTTAATTTTTTATTTGTTAAAGGAGGTTAAATGCTTTGGCTTTGATGGTTTTTGGTTTGGGGATTTATGGGATATATCTTCAAGATTTTTTTTCTGGAAGGTCCTTCAAGACTTCAAGCTGAATTTTTTTAATTATGGGATATATCTTCAAGATTTTTTTTCTGGAAAGTCCTTCAAGACTTTAAACTGATCTTTTAATTACGGGCTCAAGATTATTTGATGTCCATCAAGACTTTAAACTGAAAATTCTGTTAGTCCTCCAAGACTTAAAACTGGCTGGTTGTTAAAGATTTATTCAAGTATTTAATTTTACTACTGTGGATATAGTAGTCCTCCAAGACTTTAAACTGGCTGGTTTTAAGATTTTGTCAAGAAGTAGTCCGTCAAGACTTTAAACTGAACACTGTGTTAGTCCCCCTAGACTTTAAACTGAGGATGGTTGATGGTGTAGTCCCCCAAGACTATAAACTGAGGAATGGGAGGCTGTCAGTATAGTCTAGTATATAAGTATGATATAATAGTGTTATTTTATGGTCCTACTACTTATTAATAAATGATTTAGTGATTAAACCTCAGGGGAAGACTAATAGAATAGTTATACTCAAATAAAACTCACAATACTTGGATTTAAATGCGTGCTAGTGGTGGAAAATAGAATAATAAAATATAGTTTATAGCTATTATAAAGATAATATCAATTTATAAGGGCTTTATAATATATTTCTGAATACTAATAATTGTATTGAAGTGTTTGTTTGAAGTGTAGTAATTGAATGATGATAATAAACCGTCAAAATCCCTTCTTACTTATACCCAAATCCACTGGAGTGCACAGACCTTCAATCCAGATGATGTCACTGCTATCCCCGGAAATTACAGCACTGTGAGGGCCCATCACCTCCCCATGGCATCCACTTCAAGCAGTTTCAACACCCAGACCTCCAGTAAGGACCCTCCATCACTATTAATAATAACACAGAGTCATACCATAAATAGAAAACCCAGATAATAGCGGATACCATAAAGAAACAGGTAAAATAAATGATCAAAAAGAGATTTAATGAAACTAAAAGCATATAAAGAAACAAATAAAATGTCCAAGCCCCCAATAACATCCCCAAGCATCCATATTAACCCAAAAACATCTTTCCAACCCATAAATCCGTGAATAACCATCCAAGGAAGTAATTTTAGTTGTCCAAACTGGGTGTATGCACCTGATATAGGTGTCTATGCTTCTGTAGGCGTTGTGAGTCCACTGATTTTGTCCATATGACCTAAAATAAGCAGAAAAACAAAGGTTATAGGCTATTAAGGGGCTAAAACCCACTTATATACCTAAATATACATAATATACTGCATATTTCACTGAATATGAGATTTATGTATACATATAAGCTTATGTATGTCAATAATTACTTCATATCACTTAAGATAAGTATATTATGACTCCATTAACACCTTAATAAGTATTATTAGGCCATGGATAAGCTCTTTAAACTATTATAAATTATATAATAGAATAATAATTATATATATATAATAAAATAATATATGTTATTATTTTAACCTTATTTTTAAGATATAAGCTTAATCTAGTTAAGGTTATCTTATTTTAAGCATAAGAAATACTCAGTCCTAAGGATATTTAGGCTGACACTCCCTCACCCCAAAAAAAACAATAAAAAAAATGTTAAGACATTTTAATTAATCTTAAGGAATGAAATAATAAAATAAAAAAAATAATTTTTATAATACATATACTGAATGAACAGTATTATTTAGATTTAAATTTTTTCAAGAGATTTTTAAGATCAGAGATTTCATTTTCTGGAATCCACTGGTCATATTCACTTGATTTATTTTTAAATCTTAATAGATACTCAACTCCCTTTTCTTTAGTAAGGTGTCTCTTTTTAAGTATCTTTTCAATTTCTGCTTTTTCCACTATTTCTTCAGGTTGCTGTTTATCCTTCCTGATCTTCTTGGAAATAGAGCAGTATCATTATAATGGTATGGTTTTATAAGAGAAATAGGAAATACTGGATGTTTTCTATCATAAGGTGCATATAGAATAACCTCAACAGCATTATTACCAACCATCTTTTTAACTACAAATGGTCCAATGAATGGATCCTTCAATTTAACATTACCATTTAAATTGAAATGTAGCGTTGAAATAAGGACTTCATCACCCTCTTTGAACATTTGTTCTTTATGGGATTTATCCCATCTTTTCTTTTCATACTCAAAAGCCTTATTTATACATTCTTGAGCATGTTTTCTGCATAATTCCTGCATCTGAAGAAAAGATTTAGTACCTGGATGAATATCCAATCTAGGTAACTTATTAAGAGTTTTAGCAGGGGTATTAGGTACATAACCCAACCATAACTCAAATGGCTTTTTGCCAGTGACAGAATGTACTGTACTATTATATGCAAATTCTAAACCTGGGATAAGGGTTACCCAATCATGCGTGAATTTGTCATTGTCTTTAAAATTAAGACCAAAAGCACAGTATCTTCTTATCATATCTTCTAAGGTTTGTATCATTCTTTCTGCTAGCCCATCAGTTTGTGGATGGTGTGCTTTAGAAAGTTTTAATTGACACCCTGAAACATCCATAAGTGACGTCCAGAACTCAGAAGTAAATTTAGGATCTCTGTCAGAAACTATTGCTTTGGGGAAACCTGCTGTATTTAACATTTGTGTCCACCATAAAAAAGCTAAGTCCTTTGCAGAAACCTCTTTGTGGGTAGGAATAAATTTACACATCTTTGTAAATCTATCTACAATTACCCAGCAGGAGTTATAACTCTTATGCCCTGCTATTGGCAAACCTGTTACAAAGTCCATGTTAATGATTTCCCATGGAGCTTTTGGTTGCTCAATTTGTTGTAATAAACCAGCTCTTTTTCCTGTTAATCTTTTAGATTTTTGACAAGAATCACATGTTTCAACATATTTCTGAACATCCTCAGACATGTTGATCCACCACGCTGTGTTTTTTACTCTGGTTAATGTTTTATGATAGTCAAAATGACCTGCTAATATATCATCATGACATATACTTAACATTAACTCCTTCATTGAAGGGGGAATTACAATTACATTACTTAATTTTTTCCTGTAATATATAAAACCATCCTCAATGGAAAATTTTCCTTTCTCTAATGCCTCTTTATACTTAATTGGTAATGTTTTTATTAAAACATTCATTGAAGCATTAGATGGATCATTTAATATTGTAGTTAATTTACTTAAGTCAGGATCTGAATTATAATTATCAAGAATTGATTGCATAAATTCATCCTCAAGATCTACAATATAAATGCCATAAATGTTAATAATCTCTGATTCAGGAACATAAGCAGGATTATCATCATTATTAGGCAGAGGTACTCTAGATAACAGATCTACATTAGAGTGCAAGGTTCCTGCTCTATGTGTAATAGTCATCCGTCCTCTGTATTCTTGTACAGCTAATTGCCATCTAAACATGTGTCTATTAGGAGTTTTCATGTTTAAGAGTGACTTAACTGCACTACAGTCAGTTATTAACTCAAATTTTTGGTCTTCAAGGTAATAATGTAGCTTCTCAAGAGCCCATACTACTGCCAAACATTCAAGTTGAGTAGCACCATATTTCAATTCACCACTTCTCAGAGTACGTGAAATATAGCAGATTACTACTTCTGACATTTTACCTTCAATAAGTTGTTTTTGATGCAAAGCAGCACCCAGTCCAATAAAACTTGCATCTGTATATAATACAAAAGGTAATTGGAAATCTGGTAATCCCAAGATAGGAGCTGTCATTAAACACTCTTTCAACTTATTAAAAGCTTGTTGTCTTTCATTATTCCAAATGAAAGCTTCTGATTTCTTTATCAGTGTGGTCAGTGGTGCAGCAATTGATTGGTAGTTTTTTATATATTGTCTATAATAACCACACATTCCAAGAAAAGATTGTACATCCTTCACATTTTGAGGAATGCCAATATTCTTTATTGCAGCCACTTTATTTTGGTCTACACATATTTGTAAGCCAGATACAATATGACCAAGCACTTTTAAAGATTCAAACCCAAATTTACATTTTTTCAATGCAAGGGTCATTTTTATTTCATCCATTTTCTGAAATACTTTCCTTAAATGGATTAAGTGTTCATCAAAAGTTTTAGAGAACACTATGATGTCATCAATGTATACCATTAACCATCCCTCAATCATTTCATTATGGAATGTTATATCCATTAACTTCTGAAATACTGATGGAGCATTTTTTGGTCCAAATGGCATTCTGACATACTTATAAATTCCCATGTGTGTTGTTATCAACAAAAAGTTCTGTGAATTCTTTTCAACAGGAATTTGATGGTACCCTTTATTTCCATCTAGGCAACTTATATATTTAGCACCTTTAAGGGTAGCATGTATAGAGGCAATCCTTGGCAAGGGATAAATATCATCTACTGTAAATGTATTTAATGCTCTATAATCACCGCACAGTCTTGCTTTATCTTGTTCATAAGAAATCAGCACTGGTGATATTACACAATATTTTGGTGTAGTTTCAACCTTCTCAAGAATGTTCATTTTTAATAACATCTTAATATTATCCTCTATGTCTTTCCTCTTCATTGGTGAAGCAGGGTATGGTTTCTTTTTAAGACTAGCAGGAATATTATCCATATCACAGGTTAAACTAATTTTCATTTCATGATCTTTTACAAGGCCAAGTTCATTTGTACCATGTGCAAAAGCCATTGGAAAAGCTTTAATTAATTCCAAAATATTATCTTTCTCAGTTTCACTTATCTGAGTGCCAAATGATGCTTTTGAAATTTCTGTTTCCAGAAGTTCCAACTCATTGGATTCTCTTCCTTTAGACGGGGAATTTGTTACTGACTCAATGTGTAAGACTGTGTTAAAAGAATTTATTTTAAATTTCCTTTTACCATTCATGCCAATTGTAAAATTGTTATTAGCAGGGTCTAATTTTACACCAAATTTAGTCAGAATATCATTTCCAATGATAAAACAGTTACTACAATTTGTATTATCCATTACTACAAAGTCACAAGTTACCCTTACATAACCATGTTGGTGTTTAAAGAAAACAGCAGCTTTGTATTTACCAATGGGGTGTAGTACTGATCCAAAACCTCTCCAATTTTTATTCTGAAGTGGTTCAAGCTTAAACTTATATTCACTATCAATGTTCTGTAATGTATTAGTGGAAACAACTGAACCAGCAGCTCCTGTGTCCAATACTATATTAACATTTTCACCAGAAATGATAGCTGGAACCGTGATAGGTGTCATTCTAAAGTTATCAGCTTGTATATCCTTAATGATTTCAGCATTCTCAAAATTCATTAAAGATTCATTTGAGTCCATATTTAATATTGGATTTTCAAAGATGGACAAATCATCTTCCAACATACAGACTTCATTTTCATCACTATATGAGATATTGCTGTCATAATCACTTGATTCTTTACTTTTTTCAGTTTCAGTTTCAGATTCACGTTGATTTTCAACAATATTTATGTTTTTCTCACATTTGTGACCTTTTACCCAAGGTTTGTTACACTTATAACAAGTATTTGTTTCATACTTTTTAGGTACTACAGGTGCAGTAGGTTTTTTCTGCTTCTCCTGAAGTGTTTTTGAATTCTGAGTTTTTACAGGTTCAACATTTTGCTTATAAGTGGAATACCTTGATTCATATTTATGGTTAAATAATATTTCATTGCAAATATTAATAAAGTCAGAATATTCAGTAACATTTAATGTTCTAGCTACAACAATGTCTCTGACAGATATAGGTAATTTGTATATTATCTTATCTTTCCATAAGTTAAAATCCATATGAGGCTCAATGGCTTTTAATATTTTGTTTAAATTCATTAAAAATACCATAGGTTTGTCACCATTCAACGGATTATACCTAGTCTTCTCATACAGTCTCTGCTGAGTAAGCCTGAATTTAGAACCTCCAAATTGTTTTTCAATAAGTTGTTTCCATTCAGCCCAAGAGTAGTCTCTACCCTCACTTAAGACAGCTTCAAACCATAATAAAGCAACATCCTTAAATAAAGAAATTAATTTTGATGTTATCTCTTCATCTGGTAACTTATATGAGAATTTCAAGTTGTCAATTCTTTGAATAAAATGTTGCCAATCAGAGCTGGCTTCCCCATCATAAGTTGGGTACTGATCTATTTTAGGCCAGTTCTTCTGATTGGATTTTATCTCACTAATCTTAGGTAAATTCAACAACTCATTTACTTTTGATAAATGGTCTTGTATTTCTTCCTGCACGGATCTGTGACTTACATTTTCAGATTTGACACTACCACCAGATGGTTTTAATTGTGGTGGTACAGGGAAGGAATGAGATTCACTTTTGCCAATGAAAGGATTATTATTATATTGATTATACTTATGATTATCCTGGTTCATCAGTAGATTGGCAGTTTCAATCTCAACTTTAGTTAATCTTTGTAGCAGCTCAGAGACACTTTGATTTGTCTGTGCAAAAGATAACTTTGTTCTTGATTCAGTTTTTAATAAATGTGTTTCATATAATTTTTCTAACTCACAAAATTTGTTTGAAAGGTCATTATATTTATTACTCAATGAATCATATTTAAGAGTTAGAGACAAATGTTCTTTCTCTAATTCTTTATTACGTGTTGCTAATTGAGAAATGTTCAATGTTTAGGATGAAATTGTATCACTAGTGAGCTTAACTGTCTGTTCCTCACAATCAGTCATTCTATTCCACAATGCTGAAACAATTCTATGGACAGTTGGATTATTGTTAAAATATTCCATGTCCTCCTTTTCAATTCTCTCACTCTCCTGTGAACTTCTCATCTCACTAGTAGGTGGTTGCAACTGAGGATTAACTGTATTATCATTGTATATAGTACTGTTATTATGGACAAAAGACAAGTCAGGTGTATCTACTCTAAAACCTAAATTTCTTAAATCCTCCTCTATTTGTTGTACAGATTTAACATCAATAGAATTACCTATATTGTAATTATCAGTATTATGTCTAATCTGAGAGGGTAAGTTACTTACCAAGGGATGGTTGCCAGTCCTGATTTTTGGCGCTTTTTTCCCTTGTAAGGGTGAGCTGAGGAAGTCAGATGAGGGGGCGGATCCCTGTTGCAACTGTGGCTTGTCCACTGTTGGTGAAACCAGTCCCATCTCCATTTTTCTACCAGGATTTTCTCCTAGGAGTGAGTGGACCCTCCTTGGGTAGGGGGTTGCTGATTTGATTGACTGGGCTGGCCTCCCTTTAATTCTGCCATTGCCTGATTCATCTGCTGGAATCCTACCTTGCAATTGTTTTGCAACTGCTCTACCTCTTTGAACATGAGAGATTTTGATTCCTCTAGCTTCAGAACCTGTTTGGCCAGGTGGGACAGTTGATCCTGAAGAGGAGGAGACGTCTTTTTGATAGTTATCTTTTTTAAGAGGGCGTCCTTTTCATCTATACTCATGCTTTCTGGCTGGGGGTACTGTTGTCCCTCCATGGTGATGTCCTGGAAAGTTTTTATTAGCTTTAGACCTGGTATTATAAGCAGGCTGTTCACTTACACTATCCTGGGGAGCACTCATATTGTTCAGAATAACAATATTTTACGTCTACAAAAGGAAAAAACTCTGTGGAATTAGTAGAAAAATAATATTAGCAATTATATTACTAATAAAAAAGCAATGGAGCTTACCCTGAATTTATATCTTTATTTATTTGAATAAAATATAAGAAAAATTCGAAAAAATCTGTTAAAAATATAATAATAAGTTTAACTAGACCTCTATAAGGGTGAATAATTAGCTTACCAAGCTTTAGCCAAATACCAATTTAATTGGGTGTTATATTGGTGTCCAAATACCAAGTGAAATTGGGTTTATATTGGGTACAGTTACTACTGTAAATATCTAATTTTTATGATAAAAAATTAGTACAATTATTATAAGGGTTCTTTTCCGCAATCAATGAGTTATGATGACCCACTTATATGCAGCAGACCCAAATATTTGGTTAATTTTGAGTTGTACTAAGGTAAAAATCACGTCCCAAGGCTTATACTAAATAATAAGTAAAATATAAGGAAAGACCCCCAATTGTCAGTATAGTCTAGTATATAAGTATGATATAATAGTGTTATTTTATGGTCCTACTACTTATTAATAAATGATTTAGTGATTAAACCTCAGGGGAAGACTAATAGAATAGTTATACTCAAATAAAACTCACAATACTTGGATTTAAATGCGTGCTAGTGGTGGAAAATAGAATAATAAAATATAGTTTATAGCTATTATAAAGATAATATCAATTTATAAGGGCTTTATAATATATTTCTGAATACTAATAATTGTATTGAAGTGTTTGTTTGAAGTGTAGTAATTGAATGATGATAATAAACCGTCAAAATCCCTTCTTACTTATACCCAAATCCACTGGAGTGCACAGACCTTCAATCCAGATGATGTCACTGCTATCCCCGGCAATTACAGCACTGTGAGGGCCCATCACCTCCCCATGGCGTCCACTTCAAGCAGTTTCAACACCCAGACCTCCAGTAAGGACCCTCCATCACTATTAATAATAACACAGAGTCATACCATAAATAGAAAACCCAGATAAAAGCGGATACCATAAAGAAACAGGTAAAATAAATGATCAAAAAGAGATTTAATGAAACTAAAAGCATATAAAGAAACAAATAAAATGTCCAAGCCCCCAATAACATCCCCAAGCATCCATATTAACCCAAAAACATCTTTCCAACCCATAAATCCGTGAATAACCATCCAAGGAAGTAATTTTAGTTGTCCAAACTGGGTGTATGCACCTGATATAGGTGTCTATGCTTCTGTAGGCGTTGTGAGTCCACTGATTTTGTCCATATGACCTAAAATAAGCAGAAAAACAAAGGTTATAGGCTATTAAGGGGCTAAAACCCACTTATATACCTAAATATACATAATATACTGCATATTTCACTGAATATGAGATTTATGTATACATATAAGCTTATGTATGTCAATAATTACTTCATATCACTTAAGATAAGTATATTATGATTCCATTAACACCTTAATAAGTATTATTAGGCCATGGATAAGCTCTTTAAACTATTATAAATTATATAATAGAATAATAATTATATATATATATAATAAAATAATATATATTATTATTTTAACCTTATTTTTAAGATATAAGCTTAATCTAGTTAAGGTTATCTTATTTTAAGCATAAGAAATACTCAGTCCTAAGGATATTTAGGCTGACAGAGGCAGTGTGATGTGGAAGTGTAAAGGCAGAAGGATCCAAGGGGGAACTTCTGAATTTTGTAAAGGCAAGTTTGGGGGTAACTGATGGGCTGGCAGCTCTATATACAGTTACCCCAGAAATTTAGTTACTTCTCTAAATCTTTTTCTGGTTGATCTCTGGTTCTGGGTTCTGTGATTCAGGTATTTTCAGTCCCCCAAGACTATAAACTGAGGATTTTTGGAGTCCCCCAAGACAATAAACTGAGGGCTGTTAGTCCCCCAAGACTTTAAACTGAGGGCTTTTAGTCCCCCAAGACTTTAAACTGAGGGTTGTGAGTCCCCCAAGACTATAAAATGAGGAAATGTTTATGCTGGTAGAAGGTTATAGTCGGGAAGACTTGTCAACTGGATATCACTTTTCATTGTTGGAGGCTGGTACAGCTTGATTTGGAATTCAGGAACAGAAGAAAGAGATTCTTTTCACAGAGATAGATTTAATTTAAAGGTATGGTGCAAGAGAAGTTTTAAAGAAGAAGCTTGGATTGCTGGTTCAGAAGTTCACTTAGGATGGAATAGGATCTGGTGGAAGAGAGAAATGGGCTGTTTTTAAGGATTCTGGAGAGGTGTTCAAACATGGCTGTTGGCAAAGGAAGAATGGGGACATTCTTGATTGGAGGGAGGATGTGGTGATCCAAACCTGGGCAGGCCTTTGGAGTGCATTTTTGGGGGTATTTGGTATGTAGGGTGTTATTGGGGTTATGGTGTTATTAGTGGATTTTTTCATCTTTAGGTGGTAGTTAGTAGTGTTTATGGAGACTTAAGCTAGGGTCACTTATTATGTCTCAGCTTAATGTCCTTTCTTTTCTCTTCATTTTGGTATCCCTTATGGGTGGTTACCTTGTTTTATAGGGTAGTTATGGTGTTGGTATTGGTATTTATCGGATGTTTATTGCTTAGTGGTGCTTATGTAGGCTTAAGCTAGTGTCACTTATTATGTCTCAGCTTATTGTCCTTCATTTTATTTTCATTTTGGTATGTCTTATGTGTGTTTATTTTGTTTATTAATGAAGTTATGGGTTTTTAGGGTTTTTAGGGTTTTTATGGGTTGTATGGGTGTTTTAGGGCCTAGAAGCGGCCAGCCCGCCCCTAAGCGGAGCCGCCTCCAAGCGGCCTGGCCGCCTGGGCACTGTGGAGGCGCTAAAATGCACTTTTATGCATGAAAAAGGCTGGGAAAGCTGGATTTTGGCTGGGGAATTGGTCAGGGTGGTCTGTGCGCTGGCTGTATGATGCGTGTGTGGGAAGATTTTTAGTGGGGATCATCTTATCTCTTTACTCATCGCCTCTCTGTTCCTCACTGTCTCATTGGCTTGTTTTTTGTTGGAATATATTACTGTTCATTTCAATTCTTTCTGGCAGTCTGTCTGGGAATATTATCTTCACTTTTAAAGGGGTCAAGTGTGTTTAATTAGAGGGTCTAGCAAACAGATCTCCAATTTTCTGCAACAGGTCAATCTCACTTATTTTTCTAAAGGGACAGGGGATTTTCTCTCTGGCTTTTCTCCAACTCCCTTGGTCAAGGCCTATAGCTAGTACTATAGGATTGTCTACACTGCTTGCAATAAATGCTTAAAATTTCATAAGCCTTGCACCTTTTCTTATGAATATCCTAATTCTCCTAATGGCTATATCCAGTTCCCTTCTGGAGATACTTCTAACACTTCTACTATAATAGCTAGTCCCAGTAGTGCTACTCATCCTTCCTCTGAAACCTTTCCTTCTGGAAGCGCATCTCTCCCTACATACAGTCAGAGAGAAATCTCCATCCAGCTCAAGGCAGAATCTCCTTCATCTTCCAAGAAAAATGTGGCTTTACAACCATCCTCTTCACTGGCTCCCAACTCTTTGAGAGTGCTATCCCTGTCTGTGCATCCTAAAAATCTGTCAGCTAGTAAGTCCATCACCCTTATTTTACACAATCTCTTCTAATTTTAATTTCTTCAAAGGTTTTAACAAATATATTTGCTTAGGATGGGTTCCCAAACCTCTTCCATTTGTACATTTGAGGCAAATCTTCTCACGCCTTTGCTTCATTTATGACACCATGTCATCTTCATAAAACTGTTTCCCCACATTTTCTGACAATGAACTAAATTCACCGCTAACATCACATTGAAATGGTTGGTTAGTTGATGAATGAAATAAGTTCTACCTCTATCCCTGCCTTTTCTGCCGATCTCAATAACTTCATCATGCCCAAAGAATGGAAATGATTCCCTGCCAGTTTTGAAGCAGACTCTGATTAATTAAAACATTCCTTTTACCTCAATTTAATTAGCGCTCTTCTTCTCAACACCTGCACATAGCTCCCTTTAAACTATGCTTTCCCTTCTCAATTATAATACATCATAACTTTCATAAAAAATCATAAACAAATTGCATAGTGCTTTGCGACACACTTTATTTCCCTAAAAAAAAGCCCAGAGAGAGCTTCCTGTGCTCTCTCTACTATCTTTAAACAGTTCTTACCCTTCATAATTATTTTTTAATACTGAGATTTGAAAATACAGGTCCCTGAATTGGGTGCTCCATCTTCCAATACTCTTCAACTAAGTTGCCTTCCTTCTGCTAAGTGTACAGTAGCTTTCAGATTTTCCAAGACAGCCGTTCATCTATCCAGTCTACCGGCTTCTTCATATCTCCTCAAACACCTTTAATTCCACACAATTTAACTCATGCACTAATGCCAACTGATTTTTCAGCCATAGTTGCTTTGCTGTTGCTAGCGCCCTATCCATAACAGTTGTGTCATATCCTCTTTAAGATCTTAACAAATATACTGATGATAGTATATACTTGTCCTGGAGTTTAAAGAAAAAAATTTATTGCTAGTTTAACCTAATACTGGAGATAATTCTTATGTTACTGGTATCCCTCTTGGGTAGAATCTTCTGATCTGATTGGCCACTACACATTGTTTCCATTCAGTACCATCCAATTCCTCCAGTTATTTGTTTCCTGACCCTATAAAGTACATTCCATTTATCTGCAAAAATTTTTCACCATTGACTTTCAAGACTTTTATTGTATACTAATACCAAGTCCCCTGGTTTCAATGGTTCCCTTAATCTGTGCACTAAGCGCTCATCCCAATATTTTACTGACTTGTCCCTAATCTGCATCATTATTTCATATGCATTTTCCACAAATTTGTCCTTTCTTTCAAGCTGTGCCACTCATACTAGAATTAAATCCTCAGTTGAGCGTGCCTGATCCCAATAAGATCTTAGAAAAGATCCAGCTTCCAGATCAATAGGTAATACTTCCCTCTGACCAAACATAAGTTCATAAGGTGAATAACATTTTGTCCTTTTCACTTAAATCCTATCTGCAAATAATACTAAAGGCAAATAAATTTTCCATTTTGCCCCATTAGTTCTACATAGCTTAACTAGTGCATCTTTAATTACTTGATTCCCTCTCTCAATCATACCTTCTGCCTCTGGATAATACAGTTTTGTAACTCAAATTTTGGTGCCAATCCCTTTAACAACCTCTTGAAATTCACCAGAAAATTCAGTGCCCCCACTCACAGCTACCATTGTCATTACCCCGTATCTATATACCCATTCCTTGATTAAAAATTAGCTACATTACTTGCCTTAAGATTTACCAAAGGCGCTGCCTTGACCCATCCTGAAAGATTATCCCTGGCTACTACCAAGTACTTAAAGTTTCCTTCTTTAATATGAACCACATCTAAGCTAATACTTCCAAAAATAGTATCTTCACCCATTGCCATTCCCTTTTCCTTAGGCTTTCTGTAACTTCTACGCTGACATTATGGACAATATTGGACCCAATCCTTGACCTCTGCTTTCATATTAGGCCAGCAGAACGGCTCCTTGACTCTCCTATAAGTCTCATCCTGTCCCCAATGTCCCAAATTTTCATGTAATTCTCTAAGAATATTCTCTTTTCTGCCTCTATCTGATATAACTAATTTCAGCATAGAAGAGCGTTCTCTCCATACCTATCCTTCTTTAATAAAATAATCCTTAGTCCATGTGTATTCATCACAGTTTTTCTAATTGGCTATCTCCTTCTAGATATGCTTTCAACCATTCTACTTGCTCAGCTGAATCCTAGATTAAATCTCTGCTTTCTGACTGCATATTACTTTCTTGACCACTGCTTGAGTCATCCTCTTTTTCTAAATCCTGAATCACTTCATCTGGAACTCCTCTTGTTATTAAGTTACCTTCTACATTCCATTCTTGGACGTTTATCTCCTCATGATCATTTCTGTCATAAATGTCATCCCTAAATTCTCCTATTTTTACGCCATTGCGGATGCTCCTAGACAACGATGATAGTTTAACATCTTCCCAGATGCCCATTATTAGTTTTATGTCTTCACAGACACTGTTCATTAGTTTTAAGTCTTCTCAGAAAATCTTCTTCTTATTGCTTAACCTCTGATAACAATAATCTATTCCATTTATCCACATTTTATCTTCTTCAAACTATTCTGCCTCAGAATCCTCTTCACAGAACAGCCTTCTAGATAAAGAATCTGAAATTGTGAAAGAGTTTCCTGGTTTATGGACTAAATCAAAAAAAAAATTAATCTGGGCCACCCATCTGGTAAACATGGACTACTAATCATGTTCACCAAAGATAGCACATCAATCTGCAACTCAAAATGTTGCACCCAAAGCATCCATTGCAACTTTTTTAAAATCCTTGAAACCCCACACAATTCTTACTTGAATTGAGAGTACCCAGACTCCACCTTTGTAAAAGTCTTTGACTCATAAAGGACAGGCCTATCATTTCTTTCCTTGTCAGCTTGCATCAAAACTGCGCCTACTTCAGACACACTTTAATCAACCGCCAGAGTAATCTTTCCAGAGCCTGGCCCATATTCTGGTTTCTTTAAAAGAATATCTTTTCCTACAATCCTTTTTAACAGCTCAAAGAATTCTTCCCATTACTCTGTCCAATCCCATACTACATCCTTTCTTGTCAAGTGCCTCAACAGAGAAGACAAAAAGGAAAAATCTCAAATAAACATTCTTACATATGTACAAATACCTAAAAAACCTCTAACTTCTGTAGTGTTTCTTGGTCTTGGCCACATAAGTACCTTGGTTTCCTGTTTTTCTACAATGATTCTTCCCTTCCTACATACAACATGACCAACAATCACCACACAATATGGGGGGCGGACTTGCTAGCGAGTCCGCAACCTTGGACCCAAACTCACCACAGATTGAACACACATTGAGCTATTGATAAAGGAACCATACAATCAGGGATGAACACCACTCAGCAGAACAGTTTTAGGTGGGTGTTCAAGTAGAGTTCAGTCTGAGTTCAGTCTGAGTTCAGTCTGAGTTCAGTCTGAGTTCCATCTGAGTTCAGGTTGAGGACTAGCTAGCAAGTCCACCCCCTATATTGCGTGGTGAATATCTAGCACTGGAAGGCAACAAAAAAAATTGTCCCTGAGACCATCAAAAAAGCCTCTTCTATCCTAAAAAGTACCCTTTCAAGAGTAACAGCATATTCCCAAATAAACCTTCTAATGCTTGGTTTCTCCTCTAGAGCCTCCCTGTCATAATCAGTCATGGGTATTTTTATACCACCATCATCAATAAAAATTCCTACATGTTCCAGAATTTTATCCTATAATATCCACATCATCTGCACCTGATACACTTTCACTGAGTTTGTAGCACCCTGTGGTAACCTTGTTTACCTAAAGCATCCCAATGGAGTTTCAAACATAGTCATTGGCCTTTACAACATATCTAACTCATTCTCATTTTATCCTCCTATTATATCTCCTAAGCCATAACATGCTTAACCTTAAAAGGATTCCACAAATTTCACTGGTGTTGGTGGTAATCTGCATCTTTAAATGTAACCTTGTTCATCTCTCTTAAATCATGAACAACCCTTAACTTGCCATTATGCTTGACAACGCAAAATACTGGACTTGTGTAGCTAGACATTGATTGTTCATACAAGCCAGACCTTAACCTTTCCCTAATTAATTCCATATATTAATAAAACTCTTTCTTCTTTTGAAAATGCAATAGCTTTTTACCTAAGAACAATCACATGTAAAAGTAAATTCTTGTCCCCCTGCAACAACCAATCCTCTGGTCCAAAATTAACCATTTGGATTATTTTTGGAGTTATCCTATTAGTAGGCTTGAATTCAGGTGGAAGCTTTGTTAAAGGTGTCATACGGATTTCTTGATAGTGCCAGCCTCTGAAAAAGAGGGTTCAAATCCGGCATTAGTACATTTACTTGTTTAACCTTAACCACTACTGGTTCATACTTTAACACTAGACAGCGCCAGCTGCTGCCTTCATTACATAACATTAGACCTTTTCTAATATAACTCCAAGTTGTACCTACATCATATTTTTGTCTTTTCTTTCTAATATAAGCATAACAAAATCCATAATCAAAGAAATTAAAAAGTCCAGGCACAATACACTCTATAGTAGTATTACCAAGACACCTGTGAAGCCCCACTTTATGTATCCCTTCTTGGACTGACTGATCACTATCTGGGTTCCTCTCATCTTGGGAGATAGTAATACATAGAATGCCAGCCCCTAATGAAAATATTGGTACCACCCTGGAGGTTGCCAATTCTCTTCATCTGTATAAAACTCTCTTTCCTTCTCTAGACTCACAGATCCAACATACTTAGTTTCCCAGCCACCATACTTAGGCACTACTAGAACCGCTGTTACTAGAATACTGTCATAACCCATAATCCTGATTCCTATAGTCTTATTTAAATAATAATCTATTGTCACCAAATAGTCCATCAAAAATGGTGTTCCCAAAACTGGTTTCACTACACCCATAAGAAAATAAAAGTGTAGATCTCTTGACGCTCCTGCAACTTGTGTCTTTACAAATTCAGCTACCCCTATAGCTGGTAACCTACCACCTCCAATACCTGCTACAGTTCCTTTTTGATCTTTTACTGGCATACCTAAATCCACAGCTTCCTCCGCTGAAACTAAATTAATCTGAGAACCAGTATCTAATAGTGCTCTAATCTTCTTCCCATTTATTACAACCATTAAATAACCTAATAGCCCTGCATAATGGGGTACCCTCAATAGTTCCACAACTGGTGGAAATGAATATTCTGCCACATCATATTCAACACAATTTTTGTCAGTGTGTGCTAGTATCTAAGTATGATTTAACATTAAATATTAATGGTCCTACTACTTATTGTTAAATGATTTAGTTATTAAACCTCAGGGGAAGAATAATAAAATAGTTATTCTCAATATAAACTCACAATACTTGGAATTTATGCCTGCTAGTGGTGGAAAATAGATCAATAAAATATAGTTATAGCTTATATAAAGATAATATCAATTTATAAATGCTTTATAACATATTTATATATAATAATAAATGTTTTATAATTTTTATTTGAAGTTTAGTAAGTAAGTGATGTCCAAAAACCTGTCAAATCCTCCCTTACTTATACCAAAATCCACAGGAGTGCACATACCTTCAATCCAGATGATGTCACTGCTATCCCTGGCAATTACAGCACTGTGAGGGCCCATAACCTCCCCATGGCGTCCACTTCAAGAAGTTTCAACACCCAGAGCTCCAGTAAGGACCCTCCATGACAATTAATGATACCACAGACCCATACTATAAATAGAATAAACAGATAAAAGCAGATACCATAAAGAAACAGGTAAAATAACTCATCCAAAGAGTATATAATGAAACCCAAAGCATATAAAGGAGCCAAATTAACTTTCCAAGCCCCTAATAACATCCCCAAGCATCCATATTAACCCAGTATTCATATCCCAACCCATAAATCTGTGAAAATCCATTCAAGGAAGCAGATTAAGTTGTCCAAACTGGATATATGCACCTGAAATAGGTGTATATGCTTGTGTAGGCATTTTGAGTCAACTGGATACGTCCATACTACTTAAAATAAGCATAAAAATAAAGTTTATAGGCTATTAAGAGGCTAAAACCCACTTATAGACCTAAATATACATAATATAACTACATATTTCACTAAATATGAGGTTTATGTATACATATAAGCTTATGTATGTCTATAATTACTTAATATCACTTAAGATAAGTATATTAAGACTTCATTAACACCTTAATAAGTATTATTAGGCTATGGGTAAGCTATTTAAACTAGTATAAGTCATATAATAGTGTTATAATTATATATATATGTATTATAACCATATATATAGGTATTTTAACCTTATTTTTAAGTAATAAGCTTAATATAGTTAAGGTTATATTATTTTAAACATAAGAATTACTCATTCCTGGAGATACCTAGGCTGAAAATTTTCAATTCTTTGCTTCCTACATTTTTCAACTATGCCATTTTCTACATCTGGTGCTACTGCCATTAACACCCCCAGTGGCACTGAAACTGTTGTTTTGAGACATTCTGTAATTAAATACTCTTCTGCCCTAGGATATTCTGGATGAACTGGGTGCTGCATCCTCCATTTTGGTTGAGAGGACTTTGCTCCAGTTTTGACCCTACCTGGTGGGTTCTTTGAAGTATTATGTTTGGCTCCTAGAATTCATTCTGCTGGTATTGCTCTCTGTTGAACTACTTCTGGTTCTTCTAAAGGTTGTTCTTCAAAATGCTCATTTGTATCATAATCCATTTTATTCACAGATTCATCCTCCATTTCTACATCATCAAGTGGTACTGGTGTATTTTCTCTCATAGTATACCCTACTTCCTCAATATCCTCAGGATTTTCATACTTAGCACCAGCCCTCCTTGGCCAACTAACAGTTGGTGGAACCATCTTCTTATGCTTCACTGAAAACATCTCCTACCATTCTGTAGTGAGTGGCACTGAAACTGCTCCTTCTTTAACCTTAAAATTCAATTCTGCATAAGTTACTGCAAAATCAACTGACTTTGGGGTTTTATCTGTGGACTCCTTGTCCTTACTATTCTTCAATTCCATAGATTTTTTGTTAATATGATTAATGAATTTAACTCACATCCCTTGATCCTTATCCATAACAAGTTTTGTACCATCTTCTAACATTAGCACTGTTCCTTCTTCAAAAACAACTTTATCTTCTTTATCCTTCTGAAGTGCATTACACCTCATCCTTGTATGGCCTTCCTTATTACAACAATAACATACCATAGACAAAAATTGTGATGGATGAGGAGTAAATCAAGGTTTGGGTTTAGCCACTTCCCTCAACTTCTTCTCCAACTCTTCAATCCTTTCCATAACTGAGTTTGAATCCTGTGACTTTGCCTTATCTTTTGGAGTTGATTCTGAAGAATGTGATCAAGTACTAGGCAAAACCTCTATCACCTCTACATCCTCTAAAGAAACTCTATCTGCTTGGCACTCTACCCAACACAACTTCATTTTTTCTTCCACAGCCATTTCCACTTCCTCCAATCCTGGATACTTATAATCCACATTCTTCTTTATAACCAATTTTCCTTTTTTATCAAGGCTCCTCTTTGCCCAATCTTCAACCTCAGGCACTAGAGCATGACAAAACCAAGGTAATGACACACTAGTATCACTAAAATCTTTGTTACTTACCAAATAATCTTCTACCTGATCAAATTCTTTTCAGAATTTTCAAAATTTTTAGGGTCTCTGATATCCCCTCAAGCCTTTACCCTGTTTACCAAAAAATCTAGGTCCTTGATTGTATACCTTGTCTCCTCAGTAATTTTAGGCCATCTTTTCAACATCTGCTCTTTTAATTCTGTCCACTTTCAATTCTCATGACAATCCAGTTCCTCTAGATTGTCTTTACATTCATTTTCAACAAAAAATAACACTTAACACACCATATGATAATCTGATGCTCCATGTACTTCCCCTGCTAGCTCAAACCTCTTCAAAAACTCTTGAGTGTTGATTCCAGTATATTGCAAGCTTTCATCCATGCACCCAATAATTGTCAAACCCCTGGGGGTTATAAATGCTGTAGAATTGGGCAATTTAACCCTTTCCTGAGTGACTCTAGAGGTAGTCGCTGTAGGATCCATACTACCTTTTCAAGAAGAAAAGAAAACAAGTAAAAAAAAGTTATACCAACTATATTCTTTCAATACAGCCCTATTCTATCCTCTGATTATGGCTCAATCCACTCATTGTAGACCCTACAACTCTTCCTTTGAAGCGCCAGCTTGATTATGTCCTCTTTGAGGAAACCCTGAGAAACAAAATAATAAACAAAATTACAATCTGGCTTCCACTTCTGGGACACCAATTGTAGAAAAAAAAGTTCTATAATACTAAGCTATAGAAACAATCTGAGATGAATTGGTACTCCTTTATAAAAACAACTTTAAAATAAGTGCCTGCCACTATAGTTTTAAAGACAGTGAAAGCATGTATTATAAGTGTGGTTATCTATATTTGTGGAGAAGAAAATAGAATAACTTTGTGGAGATTTGAGAAAGAGTAATATACTTTAATATAAGTAATGAATCTGTTGGCTAAATATATTCTCAGTCACTTTCTCTTGAAGCGCTCTATTCAATACTATCCTTACTTTAGAAATAAATTAACTCTACAGTGCTACTTCTTGTATGCACACCTTTTATGTACAAAAAATAAAATATATCTATTTCTCTTTCATCCAAATCAAAATATCTACTGCTATCTCTTCACAACCCCTTACACACTCTTTTTAAAGGATAAGTTCTGTTTTTATATACCTATATTTTCAGGGCCCTACCCCTGTTCTCTTTTCCCCTACTGGCTTTCCTACACAAGTTTACCACTAATACAAAATATAAAATGGTAACTAAGTATCTCAATAAGCTATGTACATTTGTTAGAATAAGTCTTGGTTCTAATAGCGCCTGAAGAAAATAGACAAGAACAACTATTAGCACCTGATGCTCCACTTTCCTGTACATACTCTATGCTTTTTGAGATTCCTGACTTAATAATAAGTACTGTACCGTCTCCATACCTATTGTATATCCCACACTCACCACATGAGTCCCTACTAATAGTGAAACTATCTGCGCTAAGCAAATGACTTCCCTATTTCAGATCTTACTTTCTTATCTCCTTCTTTTAGTGCTACTTGCAACCTCTTTCTCTTCCTAGCACTACCTTCTTTCTTTGACATGTTTTTCATCTTGATGGGTGGAAACAGATTTAACTAAAATAAATTTCCCTTATCTAAGCGTGATTTTTTGTATCATTTCTTCTCACTACTTCCTAAGTCCATATTTTGTGTCTAGAACTGTCCCTGACTCTTAAATTACATACCATCTTTTCTTTTCTTATAGTCCATTATGTACTTCTGCTTTTTCTCCAATTGTCACTGCTTGTATATACATACTGCCCCTAAATAAAGTGTATGTGGGGAGTTTACTTTTTCTGCACTTCTAGAAAACCCCTTTGTTGCACTTCTGTAACCATTCTACCTAAAGACGCCTTTGTTGTGCTTGCTGCTAACTGAAATATTGCTGTGTTACTGCAAGATGTGTATCACAATGCAAAGATCTCTGAAACTTTAAGGCTATCAATTGGATCACTATTCAGAGGAAGGGGATATCTGTTCATTAATTTCAGTGCATTTAACTTTCTGAAATCCATACAAGGTTTTAATGACCCATACTTTTTTCCTGAAAAATCACAGGGGCGGCCCAGGGAGATTTGGATTCCCTTATAAAAACATTCTTTAAATTTTCATCTATCATCTCTTTTAGAACTGTTGACTCTAGGGTTGATAATGGGATTATGAGGCTAAATTGAAGGGTTGTGTCTGGCATCAGATCAATGGCAAAGTGGTATGGTCAATGAGGTGGTAGGGTCTTGACTTCTCAATCTTCAAACAGTGGTAAGTATTCCCTGTAAGCTTCAGAGACCATTTTATTGAGGCTTTTTGTTGGCTTTGAGGACTGGACCTTGGCGGAGATGTTCCAAGCTGTTGTGTCACATTCCAGTTCCTCTTCTTCCTCTGGCACCCCCTCCAAGTCCTGAAACTTAGCATCAAGATAGTGTGCCAGCTCTTGTGGCAAGTCTACTGATGATAATGAAACACCAGGAGACTCTCCAGGAGGGGCCCCTGACCCCTGCAGAGGCCAGGGGACAAATTATTTCTTTGTGCCATCCACCTTCCCATTTTCTGCCTTATCCTTTCTCTTTTTTACCTTCTACTCCTTCAGGAGCCTTTCATCTCCTTTTTGGCCCTCTCTGGCGCTTCCCCTTGGTAACCCATCCCCAGCCTGCTGCTTAGAATCAAGAGAAAGGATCATTTCTGGTGGAAAGTCAACTGATGATAACAAAACATCAGAAGACTTTCTGGGATGGGTTCCTGACCCCTGAAAGGGCCAGGGGCCCAATACTTTAGTGCCAGAATCCCCTTTCCTTCCAGTCAATGTGTGAGTTATATTAGAACAGCCATGTCATGCCCAGTACAATGTTGGACTTTTCCTTCAGGTGTTTTGCATATTCCCTGCACTGAAACTCTTTTCCATCACACCAAAAACCTGCAAAAAACCTTTTTTCTTACTTCTCCTCCCCCACCTGGGGATCTGTCAAACATAATTAGATGCTTAGTGTGGTCCAATTTTTATTTTTTCATTTTATTCCTCTGTAAAAAATTGTTAGAAATAAAAAATTCTGTGGCCCCACAGTCCAATAGGGCTTGTACACTTGTTGTGGCATTAAGGGCCATTGAAGGCAAGTTTAGTATAAAGTGATTATCATTTACTTCAAGTGGATTACATTTTAATAATTATTCTACCAAATCCCCTTTATTCTTTCCCTCTAATCTTCTCAAGGAGAGCACAACCTTCACTCCTGAGCGCTTTCTTTTACCTGCTCCTTACCTGCGCTATCCTCCACCTCACTAACCCTGATATTCCCCTTACACTCCCTTGATAGATGATCACCATTTCCACATTGGAGGCACAGCCCTCTACTCATACACCTCTGGTATTCCTCATCAGATAGCCTTTTCTTCCCACTAGTGCTGTCTACTTTGACTGCATCAATGTGCATGGCGTTGGCCCCACCTGATGGGGCATAGTTGTGCCACTCCAACCATCCATTTGCCGATGCATGAACTTTTTATCAATTTGGATGGCTAGTTCTATGAGCACTTGGAGGAAGGTTGAAGGAGGGTGACTAATTAGGGTGTTCCTGATATTTTTTTGAGAGCCCATTTCTAAAGTGAAACATAAGTGCTCCTTCTCCCCATTTTGTAATATAGCTGGTGTGGCTCCAGAATTTGGACACATACTCAGCAACAGAATGCTTCTGTCACAACTGGTTGAGAGAATTCTCTGATGTTGTGGCCGAATTGGGGTCACCAAACGCTAATTAAAATGCTTCCATGAACTGTTGGAAATATGTTGCCGACTTGCCATTTCCAAGGAGTTCCTTTGTATATGGCCTCGCCCAGAGTTCCCCCTTGTCTGTGAGGTACCAGATTGAAAATCAAATTTTTGATTTCTCATCTGGAAACTGATGGCAGTTGAGCAGGACATAAATATTTACCTGAAATGTGTACTGATCCTCCCAGGGACCTTGCTTTCCATTGAAGATTTCTTGGACAGAAATCTTTGGGCCTTTAACAAGCAGTTCTGGTGTTGTGGGTTGTGCCTTTTCCTCAGCTTAAGTAGTGTCCATTTCATCTTCTTTGGGGCTGCAGTATGAGTTCCTTTCCCTGGCTAGATGTTCCATGAGTCTGGTTTTTTGTTCCTGCATTGCAGCAAGGGTTGATGCCTCAGGTTGACCTGAGGGGTTCATTGTTCTTTGGTAGTGTTCCAATTAAGAGATCAGACAAAACTTTAGGACCTGAGAAGGAGTACTACCACTAGTACTAACAATAGCCTAAGAAGGGACTGACTATGCTGGATACAGCAGTGAGACTAAATAAGAATGACTGTTTTGGGACTGACTATGCCTATTGGCAGTGAGACTAGAGAGTAACTGGATTAACTAGATAAGTTTTCCAAATGGGAGCGCTCCAAAGCACTTGCCCCATATAACCCCTTTATGAAATATGCACTCTTCTGCCTCTTTAAAATGCATAGTGCCCATAGCACTCCTCCTACCCACCTCTCAGCCAAATCCTCACATTAAATGAGTAACCAGTTAATATACCCCTAGAAAATGCCTCTAATCCCTCCATTTATTAGGACCCAGATTTTTTGTCAGTAGATCTGCTACCTGATTATTTGAGGCTGCCCATTCAACCAAGATTTCTTTTTGGTGGACTTGTTCATTTACCAAATAAAAATCCTAATCAACATGTCTACTTCTTTTATCTGAAGGATTGTCTGTTGCCACCACTATAGCCCCTTTATTTTCACATAGTAATTTTGTTGGACCATGGCATAGATTCACTTCTTGCAGTAGTTTTCACATCCATAAAGCTTCGCGTGTGGCATTTGACATAGCCATCAATTCTAATTGAAGTTAATCAGTGGCAGCTCAGAATTGTCATTTGGATTTCCACAGAATTAGAAATTTTTTAACCAGAAGATTGTGACTACCTGTTTCCCTGGAAAACTCTACTCCCCAGGTTGTGTCACAATATACTTTTGTGGTTGGTTTATCTTGAATACTTGGAAATAGATAAAAAATTAAATATTTTGTGAACTGAAGGTAGTGCAAGAGATGACAAAGTGCGTAACATTCAACTTTACCTAGTCTTGATGCATACCATGCCAGGAAGTTGACAGGATATGCTAGTCAGGTATTGATTCCACTACAAGGTAAGATAGGGAACCAACTATGGATAAAAATTTTAAGGGCTCAAGTGGGTCATGAGAGTTTTCATGTAGGAATATCAGATTCAAACCCATTGGTAAAGGGGAGTGCTATTTCAAACCTGTAGCATTGTGTTCTGTAAGGATTTTGTTGACCAGACCCGGCTGATGTATTATGAATCCCTTTTCACACCTTGAAACTGCTAGTCAGACTATGGAATATATACTTTCAGACCATTTTATTGTTAAATAATTTCCCATTTCTACCTCCAGAATCTTTAATACCTGTTCATTACTACCCATAACAACACCATCATCCATGTGTACCCACAGATTTCTGGTAAAAACTTCTTTTGACATTTTGTAGATGCTAGTGTCTTGATTGCTGGATTTGTAACCAATTATTTCCAAAATACAGCCAAGAAGTTTCCATCAAAAGCACACTGCTTTTTTGGTTCCATAAAGCACTTTTTTTAGTCAACGCACATAGCTTGGATCAGTGGATGTGAAGCCTTCAGGCTGCGCAATATAGATATCCTCATCTAAGTTGCTGTGAAGATATTCTGCTGTCACACAGAATGTTTTAACAGGCCATTGATATGTTTCCACCAGGGTTAGAATTAACCTTAAGGAAGCAAATGTGGCAGTCAAAGCAAAATTTTCATTAAAATCAATGCCAGGCACCACACAATATGGGGGGGCGGACTTTCTAGCAAGTCAGAAACCTTGGACCCAAACTCACCACAGATTTAACACACATTGAGCTATTGATAAAGGAGCCATACAATCAGGGATTAACACCACTCAGCAGAACAGTTTTAGGTGGGTGTTCAAGTAGAGTTCATTATGGGTTCAGTATGAGTTCAGTCTGAGTTCCATCTGAGTTTAGGTTGAGGATTTTCTAGAAAGTCCACCCCCTATATTGCGTAGTGAGGTATCTGTTTGAATCCTTGTGCAACATATCTTGCTTTGTGTTTAATGATTTTCCAATATTAATCTCTCTTTAAAGTGAAGACCCACCTAGCAACTCTTTTAGATCTCCCAGGTGGTAAGGGCACAATATCCCAGATGTCCATGTTGGACATGTTTTGCAGCTCATCTTGTCATGCTTGCTTCCATTTATCATCATAACTGCATTTCACGGCTTACTTTTAGGTTTGTGGAACACAGTCAGATAGGTCCATGGCATTATTATTGATATATTCCACCAAAGAGTCCTGTGTGGAAATGGTTTCTTCAGCCAAGAAATCCCCAAAGGTTAAAATTTTAGGAATGAAGTCTAAATCTCCTTTTGATCAGGAGTCCTTGTTGTAGGACTTGGTAAGATGCATGTCATTGGTCTAACTGCCTTTGCCAATGAATTTGAAAATGGCTGATTGGACAAATGAGTTGGAAGCTGGGTGCCAAAAAATACATCCTTTTCCTCCATTGAGAAAACCTACCACCTTGCATCTCATTGCTCTTGCCTCCATCCTGGTGCATTTCTCATTTGGTATATGCACATATGCCCATTGACCAAATATTTTGATAGGCACCAGGTCTGCAATCTGCTGAAAGATAATTTGATAAGGGGCACTATCAGCTACTTGTATATTTGGAAACCTATTGTGAATGAAAGAAGCCCAAATATAAGCCAGGGTCCAGAATATTTTTTGGAGCTTTACCCCAGGAGGATAGTACAGGCAATTTTACCAATAGTCTCATTGAACCACTCCACCATGCCATTTTGTTCATGATGATATGGGATGGAATGTTTGTGGAGAATATCATTGGTGGAGAGGAATTCTGATAATATCTTGTTTATATATTCTCTACCATTATAAATCCTTAGAGTTTTCAGACAGCAGTTAGTAATATTCCCAAGATGATTTTTAAATGTGATGAATGAATCCAAGACATCTGTTTTTTTCAGAATAAATACCTCCCCATAAGTTCAGTGACATTCTCAAAATGTTGCAACATAAATTTCACCAGCATCTCTGATGTCTACCATGGGGCCAACCTGGTAAGAAACAATTACATCCATGAGCCCATGATTTTTTTTGGCCGCAATTCAGGTACTTCTTCTCCTACTTTTGGATACAGCACATATCTCACAGTTTAGTCAGCAATGAGGGACATATTTTGGATCACCATGACATAGTCCTTTCTTTGAAATTTTTTGAAGGATTCTGGTGCTTTTATGACCAAGTCAACAGTGCCAATCCATTATCAAGTTAGGAACTGCTTTAGGGTATGGAATATCAGTCACAGCTTTCAGTAAAAAGGGTATGGGAAGGGTGGCCAATGACAAAGATTTAAAATAATCAATTGCAAATCTATTAATATCTAGACTACTATGGTACAATAGATTTATAGACCATCTGCAATCTGATAGAGATAAGGGAGAAATAAAAAGTGTTTTTGAATCTTTTTTAGCAATAAAATCATGATTATCTTTAAAAGTAAGAGAAATATTATTTTGTAAAAGTTCAAAAGGAGATATCAGTGTAGACTTTGCTTTATCACAGTAAAAAACATTTTTAATTGTAAATAAATTGTCTTTTTCTCCTTTTATCAAAACATTTACATATCCAGTGATAAAAGCAGCAGCTATATCAGTAGCCATTTTTACAGACACTGGTATTTCTAACTTTTGGAAGTTAGAAAGCAAATGTATGTCTCCAGTAACATGATGCATTTATCCCATTTAAAAAATCCCCTTAGAGACATCAGCATTTAAAATTTAAACCATTTATTTCTGCCAAGTTCTAATTTGTCAAGTGACATGGTGAAAACATCAAGCACCAAAGAGTCAATCTTGTGAAGATGCACTTTTGAGGTCAATTGTTTTCCTTTTTTATCACTCAATAATTTTCTGATGGTAACAAGAGCATTTCTAGCTTTGTGTAAACTGGCTTCTCTACGAGACCAGACATCAAATTTTAAATCCAAGCCATTACCATTGTAGGGGCACATCTTCCAGAAATTTTTGGTGGAACAACACAAGTGGCAAGAATAGTCGGGGGTTTTCCATCAGGGAAATAACTGTCCATCTTTCCCCTTTTGAATCCTAGGGCAGATATTTCCTCAGAATCAATAGATGCCTCTAGGGTGGTTGATGGAAGAGATGAAGGAATAGATATGTTCTTCACCGTATTCTGTCAGGCTGTAAGCATATTGTCAAAAGATGGTTGGGATATGTCTTTTCTCAGTTCAAAATTTTGGTTAATTTCTGCCAAAATATTTGATAGAGATACAGGTAATAAGAGTTGAATGAGAATCTCTCCAAGCTCATTGTAGCATAGGAAAAAACTGGAATTCTTCAGCACATCAAGGGTGTTCTTGATTGTGTTGGAATGGGTCATAGTATCAGTGAATAGCCAGAATTTAATCTTCAATAAGTCTTTGAATAAAAACATTTGTGCCATGTGAGTTTCCATTTCAAATTTTGATGATACCACATTATAGGCATGGAAACATGTAGTACTGATGTCAATAAAAATTAACAGCTTCTCTTCAATTGTGAAGTAGATAATGTGCCAGAACATTTATCTTCAAAAGCACTGGTGGAACTGACAATAGCCTTTTCTTGGGTAGTGCATTTCATTGATTGTACTCTCTGTTGCATAAAAAGTGATATGATTTTATGCCCAGTTTGCCAATTTGAGCTATCACTTTTTAACATGGGCGTATGCTTCACTTGAAAGAGAATATCATTGATGTCGATGCCAAAATCCATTCCTTTTTATTTGGTAATAGGATTTTCTTGCTCAGGGCGCATAGACATGACAGGTTGGGACAGTGTAAGTTGTTGAGGAAGGGAACTATGTGGTTGTTGCATGTCAGAAGGAGATATGATAGGGTTAGGAATGAATTCCACTGTATCAAAGAAAGGGCAAGCGGTGACATTACTTGACAATGAGGAAGTAGCTGCAGGAGATGTGGTGATGGTAGAGGAGAATGAGTGTGAGCTTTTCCAGTCACAAGTGTTGACTTTAGAGATATGAGGAGGGAGATCCAAGCTCTTACGCTCCTTGTTTAATAAAGGCTTTTCATGTTGTATTTTGGCTCTATATTGGATAGGGTTAGGAGTGTTTGGTTTGACCAGCATGAATTAAATGCTGTAGAAAATCCTATATTACTAGCTATATGCCTTGACCAAGGGAGTTGGAGAAAACCCAGAGAGAAAGTCCCCTGCCCCTTTAGAAAAATAAAGTGAGATTTACCTGATACAGTAAATTGGTTCCTGTTTCCAAAGCCCCTTTTCAAACACACTTGACTTCCTGATCAGCCAAGAAAGTAGTCTCCAGACAGACTACCAAACCAAACAAATGAAATGTAGACCAATGCCCACACCAGAGAAATCAATGATACTTGATGTAGGTTGCAAATCCACACCAGAGACAGAATTAATACTTGATATAGCTTGCAAAACTATACCGGAGAAACCAGTTTCCAAGTTAATTTAAATGAAGAACTCACCCTGAAAAAAACACAGCCAATTGTGGCCAAAAAACAGTGAAAACTGAGTGAGGAACAAGGATATCACCTCTGGATGGTTGTATGATAATTAAAGTTGCCCCAAACTGTCTTATTCACTATGTGCACCCAGACCACTATCTAAAAGCCCATGCACACCAACAAATTTGGTGTTTTTGAGCTCCAAATCACATAAAAACCCTCTAGAAACACTTCCTAGCCTTCTAGCACCAAGGCGGGCAGTCTGCCTGATGTCAGGAGGCCCGCCTGAGGCAGCCGGACCATCCTGAAGCCAGAAAACCACCAAAAACCTCCAAAAATACCCAAAATACTTGGAAAAATCTACTACAACTTCTTAAACCTTTAAAACACATAATTAGGCTATAACAACATTGAGACATATAATTTAGAGAAAAATTAGCTCATTCTAATGGTACTAAGCACCTAACCCTAAGACTTAAGGTTAGCCCGTAAAACACAAAAAACAAAACTAAACAGCTATCTTTTTATATTAAAATGAGAAATTAACCCCTTAATACTTATAATCTGAAAAATGTCATCAAGACATAAAATATAGAGAAAACCCGGGGATATCCAATGGTAGCACCCACATACCCAAAGTCCCAATATTTTCTTAATATTTCCAGAAAAACACCCAATTATTAAATAATGCCATTTAAGACATCAAAACAATTCCAAATAGACCAAAAAAGGGCTCTTCCAATTTTGGAAGACCACATCCTCCCTCCAATAGAGAATTTCCACATTCTCGTTCATTACAACCACCATGTTTAGCTTTCTTTCCAAATCTGCTACTGACATGGGTCCTTTCCAATACTGAATTGAAAACAATCTCATCTGTGCCATCACACCACCAGCTCATCCCTACAGCATCTCCTGTGATGCCTGTCACTCTAGGAAGAAGACTTGTTTCAGACCTGGTCCATTGTCCTCTTCAAAATCTTCTCCTCCTCAACAACCTGATCTACCTTCTACCAGCACCAAAAGATCCAGACCATCCATCCTGATCCCCAAACTGGTCAAAAATTACACCCTTCCAAAAAGAGTACCAACCCTGCTACCACAACTAGCTCTACCATCCCTGGTCCTTCTGATGGTAAGCCCAATACTTCTTCATACTGAAATTCAATCTGACAAATTTCCAGTTCATTTCCATCCAGACAGTGATGATGACAATGTGGGAACCATTGAAGCACCCCCACCTAATCCGTTTCCCACCATCAAAGACAAATTCCAAAAACATTCTTCTCAACAGAAGCATCTCATTCTAAATTACTTCCAATCCACTCCTTCCAGGAATCCACAGGACCTTGAGAAAAGGAAGAACCTCATTCAATAGTTCAAAGCCAATGCTGAAAATTTTATTACATCTCTTGATTCTCTTCTGCCTCTTGACTCTTGATTAACCTCTTGACTTAGAAATAAAAAAATTCTTGACCTCTCCAGACTTCCTGAATGTAGCCAATCATAAAAAAGAGTTCCTCAGTCTACAGTCTTGGGGGAATAATCCACAGTTTTAATTCTTGGGGGACTAACAGCCCTCATTTTATAGTCTTGGGGGACTCAAGAACCCTCAGTTTATAGTCTTGGGGGACTCAAAACCTAAATCAAAAAGACAGAACCAGAGATAAAAACATTAAATACCAAAGAAACAAACTAACTTTCTGGGGTAACTGTTCTACAGAGCAGCCAGCTCATCAGTTACCCCCACACTTGCCTTAAAAAATTCAGAGACTCCCCCTTGGATGCCTTCTGCCAGAATCACACCAACTCCCATTATCAGTTTATAGTCCTGAAGGACTCAACCATTAAACCATTCTCAGTTTATAGTCTTAGGGGACTATACCAATTTTCAGTTTAAATTCTTGATGTACTGAACACAGTGTTTAATTTAAAGTCTTGACAGACTTTTCCAGTGTTCAGTTTAAAGTCTTGACAGACTAACAGATCCACAGTAGTAACAAAAAATAAAAATCTTGAAGCAATCTTAAAAAATCAGCCAGTTTTAAGTCTTAGAGGACTACCAGTGTTCAGTTTAAAGTCTTGACAGACTACAGAACCCACAGAGGATTCAAATTCTTGAAATAAAATTGTAATCAGCCAGTTTAAAGTCTTGGAGGACTAGCAGACCCAAAAAAGTATTAACCAAATTCTTGATAAAATCTTGAAAACCAGCCAGTTTAAAATCTTAGAGGACTAACAGAATATCTTAAAGTATTATCCAAAAGTTCTTGAGCTCCACTAGACCCTTCATCCTGTCTAAAAAATTAACAAAATGGTATCCCCTAGCCAATTGATGAGCTGATCCTCTTATACCTTACCCACATCCAAGTGCACCTTGATGTGGATACACCTTTATATAGTTTTTAAATGAATTGAGATAAAATCAATTAAGAAAAATAATATAAATAAAGAAAATATGAAATAAATAGAAATCAAAGAAAATAATAAAAAATGAGATAGAGATAAAAAAGAAAATAGCCATGCCTGGCCAATGGATCAGCCTTTCCCCACCAATGCTGTCCCACATCCAGGTGACCCTGATGTGGTGACACCATATAACATAATTTTGTGATTTTTCCTCTTAATATCCTAATAACTTCCATAAAAAATTAAAAGAAAAAAGAGAAAAAAAGAAAAAAATCAAAAACTACTATCTAACCCAACCATAGACACTAAAATTAAAGAAAAGAAAAAGACAAAATACAGCTCCATAGAAAGTCCAGTCCAAGGAAATGATCACTGGGTGGGCTCACTCCAATAAGTAAAAATGATGGGAGACCAAAAATGATCCACCACCAAAATCAAAGAAGCTAGTCTTGAACCAGTAAGCCAGTTTAAAGTCATAGTGGACTTGAAACCTGAATAACAGAACCCAGAACTAGGATTCAACTAGGACAAACAAAATAGGTAAGATATAAATTATGGGGTAACTGTTCTACAGAGCAGCCAGCTCATTAATTACCCCCACACTTTCCAAAATAAAATCTAGAAGCCCTCCCTGGGTACCTTCTAACAAAAACACAACATCCAACACAATAAACAAAAACAAATAAGCGTGAAGAGTCCGACACTTTAAGACCAAAATAATTTCCATTTTAAAGTCATAGAGGACTAAAACCTGTGAAGAGAAAACAATACTAGGGTTCAACCAATTTAAGAGAAGGGATTGGAAACAGACAATCTGGGGTAACCATTAATGGAACAGCAAGACCATCAGTTACCCCCACACTTTCCAAAATAAAATCTAGAAGCCCCACCCGCGGGTATCTTCTAACAAAAAAAGTTTCCAACAAAACAGATGCACAGCATCACCAAAATCCAAAATTAAAGAATGGTCCTTAGTTTATCCTCATTGCGGAGTCAATCTTCTTCACTTCTATTGCCTCTTGGGTAAAACCTCTTCACCTGATCAGAAGCTAATCTCTTCTTTAAGACTGCACCATCTAACTCCTCCAAAACATAAGAACCTCCAGAAACCTGAGATCTGACTCTGCAAGTTCTATTACATCTGTCAGCAAACATCTATCTCCACTGACTCTCCAAACTTCTATTATACACTAAAACCAAACAGCCAGGTTTCAAGGAATTCCTAAGTCTATGAGCCAACTTCTTGTCCCAGTATCTGACTGATTGATTTTTTATCTTCATCATTCTAGAAAATGCCTTCTCTTGAAATTCCTCTCTACATTTCAACTGTTGCATCCTGGCACAGAGCAAATCTTCAGTCAAGCACACATCATTCCAATCAATTCTAAGATAAGAGACTGCCTCCAAATCCACTGGTAGAACAGCTTTTTTCCCAAACATTAATTCCTAAGGGGAATAGCCAGATGTATTTTTCACAGTTTTCCTATCAGAAAATAACACCAAGGGTAAATAATGCCTCCATTTTTCAGCACTACCCCACACATCTTCACCAAAGCATTCTTGATAACTTGATGGCCTCTTTTAACCATGCCTTCAGCTTCAAGATAATAAGGTGTAGCCACTCTGACTTTAGAACCAATACTTTCCAAAGCTTCTTTAAATTTAGCCCAAAACTCTGGCCCACTATCAACAGTCACCAACTTCATCAACCCATATCTAAATACTCATTCCTTCTTCAACAATTCTGCCACATTTTTGGCAGTCAAATTAACCAGAGGCACTGCCTCAACCCAACCAGACAAATCATCCCTGGCAACAATCAAGTAGTTATACCTGACCTCTTTAATATGGAAAGCATCCAAACTGACTCTTCTTAACACAGTTGATTCACCAGTAGCACGGCCAACCTCTTTAGGTTTCAAGTGACTTCTTCTTTGACATTCTTCACAAGATTGAACCCAACTGTCAGTGTATCTAGTATATAAGTATGATTTAATAGTATTTATTAATAGTCCTACTACTTATTGATAGATTATTTAGTGATTAGACCTCAGAGGAAGACTAATAAAATAGTTATACTCTAATAAAACTCACAATACTTGGATTTAAATGTGTGCTAGTGGTGGAAAATAGATAAATTGAATATAGTTTTAGCTTATATAATGATAATATCAATTTATAAAGGCTTTATAATATATTCCTAAATTATAATAATTGTGTTTAAGTGTTTATTTGAATTTTAGTAAGTAAGTGATGATCAATAACCATCAAAATCCTCCCTTACTTATACCAAAATCCACTGGAGTGCACAGACCTTCAATCCAGATGATGTCACTTCTATCCCCAGCAATTACAGAACTGTGAGGGCACATCACCTCCCCATGGCGTCCACTTCAAGCAGATTCAACACCCAGACCTCCAGTAAGGACCCCATCATCACAATTAATGATAACACAGACCCATACCATAAATAGAAAATCCAGATAAAAGTGCATACCATAAAAAAACAGGTAAAATAACTAATCAAAAAGGAATAAAATAAAACCCAAAGCATATAAAAGAAAAAAATTAAATGTCCAAGCCCCCAATAACATCCCCAAGCATCCATATTAACCCAGCAATGACCTCCCAACCCATAAATCCATGAATATCCATCCAAGGAAACGGATTAAGTTGTCCAAACTGAGTACATGCACCTGAAATAGGTGTATATGCTTCTGTAGGCGTTGTGAATCCACTTAATATGTCCATATGACCTAAAATAAGAATAAAAATGAAGTTTATAGGCTATTAAAAGGCTAAAACCCACTTATAGACCTAAATATACATAATATACTGCATATTTCACTGAATATGAGATTTATGTATACATATAAGCATATTTATGTCAAAAATTACTTAATAACACTTAAGATAAATATATTATGACTCATTTAACATCTTAATAAGTATTATTAGGCTATGGATAAGCTATTTAAACTATTATAAGTTATATGATAGTGTAATAATTATATATATATGTATTATAAACATATATATAAGTGTTTTAACATTATTTTTAAGATATAAGCTTAATGTATTTAAGGTTATCTTATGTTAAACATAAGAATTACTCAGTCCTGGAGATACCTAGGCTGACACTCCCTCACCCAAAAAAAACAATAAAAAAATGGTAAGACATTTTAATTAAAAGTAAGTAGTGAAAAGAAAAATAATTTCAAAAATATCTATGATACATATACTGAATAAACAGTATTATTTTGATTTAAATTTTTTCAAGAGATTTTCAAGATCAGATATTTCATTTTCTGGAATCCACTGGTCATATTCACTTGATTTATTTTTAAATCTTAATAGATACTCAACTCCCTTTTCTTTAGTAAGGTGCCTCTTTTTAAGTATCTTTTCAATTTCTGCCTTTTCAACTATTTCTTCAGGTTTCTGTTTATGCCTTCCTGATCTTCTTGGAAATAGAGCAGTATCATTAGAATGGTATGGTTTTATAAGAGAAATAGGAAATACTGGATGTTTTCTATCATACGGTGCATATAGAATAACCTCAACAGAATCGTTACCAACCATCTTTTTAACTACAAATGGTCAATGAATGGATCCTTCAATTTAACATTACCATTTAAATTGAAATTTAGTGCATAAATAAGGACTTTATAACCCTCTTTGAACATTTGTTCTTTATGGGCTTTATCCCATCTTTTCTTTTCATACTCAAATGCCTTATTTATAAATTCTTGAGCATGTTTTCTGCATATTTCTTGCATCTGAAGAAAAGATTTAGTACCTGGATGGATATCCAATCTAGGTAACTTATTAAGAGTTTTAGAAGGGGTATTAGGTACATAACCCAACTATAACTCAAATGGCTTCTTGCCAGTGACAGAATGTACTGTACTATTATATGCAAATTCTAAACCTGGGATAAGGGTTACCCAATCATGCGTGAATTTGTCATTGTCTTTAAAGTCAAGACCAAAAGCACAATATCTTCTTATCATATCTTCTAAAGTTTGTATCATTCTTTCTGCTAGCCCATCAGTTTGTAGATGGTGTGCCATAGAAAATTTTAATTGACACTCTGAAACATCCATAAGTGATTTGCAGAACTCAGAAGTAAATTTAGGATCTCTTTCTGAGACTATTGCTTTGGGGAAACCTGCTATATTTAACATTTGTGTCCACCATAAAAAAGCTAAGTCTTTTGCAGAAACCTCTTTGTGGGTAGGAATAAATTTACACATTTTTGTAAATCTATCTACAATTACCCAGCAAGAGTTATAACTCTTATGCCCTGCTATTGGAAAACCTGTTGCAAATTCCATGTTAATTATTTCCCATGGAGCTTTTGGTTGCTCAATTTGTTGTAATAAACCAGCTCTTTTGCCTGTTAATCTTTTAGATTTTTGACAAGGATCACATGTCTCAACATATTTTTGAACATCCTTAGACATGTTAATCCACCAAGCTGTGTTTTTTACTCTGGTTAATGTTTTATGGTAGTCAAAATGACTTGCTATGATATCATCATGACATATACTTAAGATTAACTCCTTCATTGAAGGGGAAATTACAATTACATTACTTAATTTTTTCCTGTAATATATAAAACCATCCTCAATGGAAAATTTTTCTTTTTCTAATGCCTCTTTATACTTATTTGGTAATGTTTTTATTAAAACATTCATTGAAGAATTAGACAGATCATTTAATATTGTAGTGAGTTTACTCAAGTCAGGATGTGAAGCATACATGTCAAGAATTGATTGCATAAATTTATCCTCAAGATCTACAATATAAATGCCATAAATGTTAATAATCTCTGATTCAGGAACATAAGCAGGATTATCATCATTATTAGGCAGAGGTACTCTAGATAACAAATCTACATTAGAGTGTAATGTTCCTGCTCTCTGTGTAATAGTCATCCGTCCTCTGTATTCTTGTACAGCTAATTGCCATCTAAACATGTGTCTATTAGGAGTTTTCATGTTTAAGAGTGACTTAACTGCACTAAAGTCAGTTATTAACTCAAATTTTTGGTCTTCAAGGTAATAATGTAGCTTCTCAAGAGCCCATACTACTGCCAAACATTCAAGTTGAGTAGCACCATATTTAAATTCACTACTTCTTAGAGTACGTGAAATATAGCAAATTACTACTTCTGACATTTTTCCTTCAATAAGTTGTTTTTGATGTAAAGCAGCACCCAGACCAATAAAACTTGCATCTGTATATAATACAAAAGGTAATTGGAAATCTGGTAATCCCAAGATAGGAGCTGTCATCAGAAATTCTTTCAACTTATAAAAAGCCTGTTGTCTTTCATTATTCCAAATGAAAGCTTCTGATTTCTTTATCAGTGTGGTCAATGGTGCAGCAATTAATTGGTAGTTTTTTATATATTATCTATAATAGCCACACATACCAAGAAAAGATTGTACATCCTTTACATTTTGAGGAATGCTAATATTCTTGATTTCAGCCACCTTATTTTGGTCTACACATATTTGTAAGCCAGATACAATATGACCAAGCACTTTTAAAGACTCAAACCCAAATTTACATTTTTTCAATGCAAGGGTCATTTTTATTTCATCCATTTTCTGAAATACCTTCTTTACATCGATTAAATGTTCATCATATGTCTTAGAGATGATTATTATGTCATCAATGTATACCATTAGCCATCCCTCAATCATTTCATTATGGAATGTTATATCCATTAACTTCTGAAATACTGATGGAACATTTTTTGGTCCAAATGACATCCAGATATATTTATGAATTCCCATGTGTGTTGTTATCAACAAAAAGTTCTGTGAATTCTTTTCAAAAGGAATTTGATGGTACCCTTTATTTCAATCTAAGAAACTTATATACTTAGCACCTTTAAGGGTAGCATGTATAGAGGCAATCCTTGGCAAGGGATAAATATCATCTACTGTAAATGTATTTAATGCTCTATAATCACCGCACAGTCTTGCTTTATCTTGTTCATAAGAAATTAGCACGGGTGATATTACACAATATTTTGGTGTAGTTTCAACCTTCTCAAGAATGTTCATTTTTAATAACATCCTAATATTTTCCTCTATGTCTTTCCTCTTCATTGGTGAAGCAGGGCAATATTTCTTTTTAAGACTAGCAGGAATATTATCCATATCACAGGTTAAACCAATTTTCATCTCATGATCTTTTACAAGGCCAAGTTCATTTGTACCATGTGCAAAAGCCATTGGAAATGCTTTAATTAAGTCCAAAATATTATTTTTCTCAGCTTCACCTATCTGAGTGCCAAATGATGCTTTAGAAATTTCTGTTTCCAGAAGTTCCATCTCATTGAATTCTCTTCCTTTGCACGGAATATTTGTTACTGACTCAATGTGTAAGACTGTGTTAAAAGAATTTATTTTAAATTTACTTTTACCATTCATTCCAATTGTAAAATTGTTATTAGCAGGGTCTAATTTTACACCAAATTTAGTCAGAATATCATTTCCAATGATAAAACAGTTACTACAGTTAGTATTATCCATTACTACAAAGTCACAAGTTACTCTTACATAACCATGCTGATGTTTAAAGAAAACAGCAGCTTTTTATCTACCAATGGGGTGTAGTACTGATCCAAAACCACTCCAATTTTTACTTTGAAGGGGTTCAAGCTTAGACTTATATTCACTATCAATTTTTTGTAATGTATTAGTAGAAACAACAGAACCAGCAGCTCCTGTGTCCAATACTATATTAAAGTTTTCACCAGAAATGATAGCTGGAACTGTGATAGGTGTCATTCTTAAGTTATCAGCTTGTATATCTTTAATAATTTCAGCATCCTCAAAATTCATTAAAGATTCATTTGAGTCCATATTTTATATTGGATTGTCAAAGATGGACAAATCATCTTCCAACATACAGACTTCATTTTCATCACTATATGAGATATTACTGTCATAATCACTTGAATCTTTACTTTTTTAAGTTTCATTTTCAGATTCATGTTGATTTTCAACAATATTTATGTTTTTTCACATTTGTGACCTTTAACCCAAGGCTTGTTACACTTATAACAAGTATTAGTTTCATAATTTTTAGGTACTACAAGTGCAGTAGGTTTTTTCTGCTTCTCCTGAAGTGTTTTTTAATTCTTATTTTTAACAGGTACAATATTTTTTATAAGTGGAATACCTTGCTTCATACTTATGTTTTAACAATATTTCATTACAAATATTAATAAAGTCAGAATATTCAGTAACATTAATTGTTCTAGCTACAACAATTTCTCTGACAGATATAGGTAATTTATATATTATCTTATCTTTCCATAAGTGAAAATCCATATTTGGCTCAATGGCTTTTAATATTTTATTTAAATTCATTAAAAATATCATACGTTTGTCACCATTCAACGGATTGTACCTAGTTTTCTCATAAAGTCTTTGCTGAGTGAGTCTGAATTTAAAACCTCCAAATTGTTTTTCAAATAGTTGTTTCCATTCAGCCCAAGAGTAATCTTTACCCTCATTTAAAACAGCTTCAAACCATAATAAAGCAACATCCTTAAATAAAGAAATTAATTTTGATGTTATTTCTTCATCTGGTAACTTATATGAGAATTTCAAGTTGTCAATTCTTTGGATAAAATGTTGCCAATTAGAGCTGGCTTCCCCATCATAAGTTGTGTACTGATCTATTTAGGCCAGTTCTTCTGATTGGATTTTATTTCACTAATATTAGGTAAATTCAATAACTCATTCACTTTTGATAAATGGTCTTGTATTTCCTCCTGTACGGATTTGTGACTTATATTTTCAGATTTGACACTACCACCAGATGGTTTTAGTTGTGGTGGTATAGGGAAGGAATGAGATTCACTTTTGCCAATGAAAGGATTATTATTATACTGAGTATACTTATGATTACCCTGGTTCATTAGTAGATTGGCAGTTTCAATCTCAACTTTAGTCAATCTTTGTAGCAGCTCAGAGACACTTTGATTTGTCTGGCCAAAAGATAACTTAGTTCTTGATTTAGTTTTCAATAAATGTGCTTCATACAACTTTTCTAACTCAGAGAATTTGTTTGAAAGTTCACTATATTTATTACTCAAAGAATCATACTTAAGAGTTAGAGACAGATGTTCATTCTCTAATTCTTTATTTTGTGTTTCCAGTTGAGAAATGTTCAAAGTTAAGGATGAAATTGTATCACTTGTGAGCTTAACTGTCTGTTCCTCACAATCAGTCATTCTATTCCACAATGCTGAAAAAATTCTATGGACAGTTGGATTATTGTTAAACTACTCCATGTCTTCCTTCTCAATTCTCTCACTATCTTGTGAACATCTCATCTCACTAGTAAGTGGTGGCAACTGAGGATTAACTGTATTATTATTATAAATAGTACTGTTGTTATTGACAAAAGACAAGTCAGGTGTATCTGCATAAAAACCTAATTTTCTTAAGTCCTCCTCTATTCTCTGTACAGATTGGACATCAATAATATTACCTATATTGTAATCATCAGTATTGTGTTCAATCTGTGAGGGTATTCTACTTACCACGGGATCTGTGCAAGCCCTGATTTTTGGCGCTTTTGTTTTCCTTTGTGGGGGTGAACTTAGGAAGTCAGATGAGGAGGATGATCCCTGTTGCAGCTGTGACTGGACAATTGTTGATGGAACCAATCCCACTTCCATTTGTCTACCAGGATTTTCTCCTGGGAGTGATGTGACCCTCTTGGGTTAGGAAGTTGCTGACTTGGCTGGCCTCCCTTTAGCTCTGCCAAGGTTTGATTCATCTTTTGGAATCCTACCTTTCAATTGTTCTGCAATTGATCTACTTCCTTCAGCATGAGAGACTTTGATTCCTCCAATTTCAGGACCTGTTTTGCAAGATTGGACAGTTGATTCTTCAGAGGAGGAGATTTCTTTTTTATTGTAATCTTTTTGAAGAGGGTGTATTTTTCTTCTATACTGATTTTCTCTGGCTGGGGGTATGATTGACCCTCCATGGTTATGTCCTGGAGCAATGTTTTTATTAGCTTTAGACCTGGTATTATAATTAGGCTTTTCACTTACATTGTCCTGGGGAGCACTCATATTGATAAGAATAACAGTATTTTATGTCTAAAAAAGAGAAAACCTTTATGGCAATCAGTAGACAAGAATTATTAGCAATACAATTACTAATAAAAGCTCTGGAGCTTATCCTGAATTTATAACTTTATTTATTTAAATAAAATATAAGAAAAATTCAAAAAAATCTGTTAAAAATAAAATAATAAGTTTAACTAGAACGTTATAAGGGTGAATAATTAGCTTAGCAAGCTTTAACAAAATACCAATTTAATTGGGTGTTATATTGGTGACCAAATACCAAATGAAATTGGGTTTATATTGGGTACAGTTACTACTGTAAATACCTAATTTTTATTATAAAAAATTAGTACAATTATTATAAGGGTTCTTTTCCGCAATAACTGAGTTATGATGACCCACTAATGTGCAGCAGACACAAATATTAGGTTTATTTGAGCTATACTAAAGTAAAAATCATGTCCCAAGGCTTATACTAAATAATAAGTAAAAACTAAGGAAAGACACCCAATTGTCAGTGTATCTAGTATATAAGTATGATTTAATAGTATTTATTAATGGTCCTACTACTTATTGATAAATTATTTAGTGATTAAACCTCAGGGGAAGACTAATAAAATAGTTAGACTCAAATGAAACTCACAATACTTGTATTTAAATGCCTGCTAGTGGTGGAAAATAGATAAAAAGAATATAGTTGTAGCTTATATAATGATAATATCAATTTATAAAGGCTTTATAATATATTCATAAATGATAATAGTTGCTTTTAAATGTTTAGTTGAATTTTAGTAAGTAATTGATGTCTAATAACCGTCAAAATCCTCCCTTACTTATACCAAAATCCACTGGAGTGCACAGACCTTCAATCAAGATGATGTCACTGCTATCCCCAGAAATTACAGCACTGTGAGGGCCCATAACCTCCCCATGGCATATACTTCAAGCAGATTCAACACCCAGACCTCCAGTAAGGACCCTCCATCACAAATAATGATAACACAGACCCATACCATAAATAGAAAATCCAGATAAAAGCAGATACCATAAAGAAACAGGTAAAATAACTCATCCAAAGAGTATATAATGAGACCCAAAGCATATAAAGGAAACAAATTGAATTTCCAAGCCCCCAATAACATCCCCAAGCATCCATATTAACCCATCAATGACCTCCCAACCCATAAATCCGTGAACATCCATCCAAGGAAACAGATTAAGTTGTGCAAACTGGATACAAGCGCCTGAAATAGGTGTATGTGCTTCTGTAGGCATTTTGAATCCACTGAATACGTCCATATGACCTAAAATAAGCAGAAAAATAAAGGTTATAGGCTATTAAGAGGCTAAAACCCACTTATAGACCTAAATATACATAATATACTGCATATTTCACTGAATATGAGATTTATGTATACATATAAGCATATGTATGTCAATAATTACTTAATATCACTTAAGATAAATATATTATGACTCAATTAACACCTTAATAATTATTATTAGGCTATGGATAAGCTATTTAAACTCTTATAAGCTATATGATAGTGTAATAATTATATATATATGTATTATAAACATATATATAAGTGTTTTAACCTTATTTTTAAGATATAAGCTTAATGTATTTAAGGTTATCGTATTTTAAACATAAGAATTACTCAGTCCTGGAGATACCTAGGTTGACTCCAACCTTGTACAGCCAACTTCATACCTGGCCACCAAAATCTATCTGCTAGTCTCCTATAAGTCTCCCCAAAGCCTCTATGACCAAGATCTTCATTCAAAGACTTCAACACCAACTCTTGACCCTTCTTCTCAGTCACCACCACTTGAGGATTCTTATGTCACCTCCTCATCAACCTCTTTCCTGAAACATGGAAGCCAGAAATTTTCTTCCTGAGTGCCACCCAAGTATCATCATCACAAATATCTGGCCTCTCCAAGGTTAACAGATATTAAACCATAATTAAAAAAAACCCAGTCTGACCCCAGGTCTCATCTTTAAAAGCTAACAAAATAACATCCAAGGGTACAACCCTATCATCAAAATCACCAGTGTACACATGAGAAACAGGACCAGCCCATCCAGGTCACCAATCCCTCAATTTTGGTACATCCATTTTCTTCCACTGAATATTTAGAGAATCCATTTCACCAACAAAAACACCATTTTCCAATCTTGAGCCATATTAAACAACAGCCCCATCTTCATCAACAAAAATATCCTGATCACCAGAATCAAGATCAGAACTAGCCAGTCTAACCTCTTGGTGGAGGAGAGAACAATAATCCAGTTTAGCCTCATGGGAGAAGAAAGAACAATCATCCAGTTTAGCCTCTTGGGGGAGGAGAGAAAAATCTTCAACACCCTTTGCGCTGGCCGTAACCACTGGAACATCTTCATCAAATTCTTCAGAGTCTGAATCTTCATCTGCGGGTGGTCTCCTTGATAATTCATCTGGCATCATAAAAGTTTTACCTGGCTTGTGCACCAGCTCAAAAGAAAAATCTTTAATAAATGCCACCCACCTAGTCATTGGAGCATTTGGAAGACTAGGTGTGTTGATCATTTGAACCAGAGTTTTAGCATCTAACTGCAGCTCAAAATGCTGCCCCCGCAAAACAGTTTGTAGCTTCTTCAAAATTTTTGTTACACCACACAATTCCAACTTTGGCTGAGAATACCTAAATTCCACCTCATTAAAAACCACAGACTCATACCTTACTGGCCTGATCTTCCCAGATTTATCTTCCTGAGACAAAACAGCACCAGCAGCAATATAACTTGAGTCCACTGCTAAATAAATTTTTCTAGCTTCCCTTCCATAATCCAACTTTTGAAGAATAATATCTTCACCCACCACCTTCTTCAACTTCTGAAAAGCTCCGTAACACTCTTCTGTCTATTCCCACTTTGCATCTTTTCTGGTCAGCTTCCTTAAAGGTGAAGCCAAAAAAGTAAAATATTCAATAAAAATTCTGACATACACACAAACCTCCAAAAATCCCCTGACTTCAGTATTATTTTTAGGCCTGGGCCATGACTGAATTTTATTAACTATCTTCTTTTCCATAACACTTCCCTCCTTACATACAACATGACCCAGAATTTCCAGAGCAGGAACACAACAACAAATCTTTGACCCAGAAATGGTCAAACCAGCCTCTTCAATCCTAAACAATACTCTCTCTAGAGTAATTGCATATTCCCAGACAATACTCCTTATACCTGGGTTCTCCATCAGCACCTCATTTCCATAATCAGTGGAGGGTCCTTTAATTCCACCATCATCAATAAAAATACCAGAATTTGTCAAAACCTCATCTTGTAAAATCCAAGCCATTTGCACTTGGTATACAGCTACTGAATTAGTTGCTCCTTGAGGAAACCTAGTGAGCTGAAATATTCCCAGAGGAGTCTCAAACGTTGTAAGTGGCCGTGAATTAGTGTGAAGTTACTTTCATCATAGCCACCCATAATATCACCCAAACCATAACACACCCTTCCAGAAAAATCTTCCACAAAGTCTTCTGCACTTGGCCGCATCCCCACATCATTGATAGTGACTCTATTCAGGGCTCTAAGATCATGCACCACCCTCAACTTCCCATTCTGCTTCTTAACACAGAAAACAGGACTTGAGTAACTAGAAGTTGATTGTTCATACAATCCTGTCCTGATTCTTTCCCTAACAATCTCCACAAAATCATCCCTGATAGCAGCTGGAATTGGAATAGGTTTGATTTGCCAAGGTTCATGACAAAACACAGGAATCAAGTAAGGTTCCCCATAAGAGTGTTTCAGCACCCCCCTTTCCTCCTCAACAAATGCCACCGCCTTCTCCCTTAGCACAATAACATGCAACAACAACTTCTTTCCTTATCAGAAAACCAACCATCAGGACCAAAATTAACAACTTTAAACCTTTCCACAGTCACCCTAGCAGTTTCCACAAAATTAGGAGGATTCTTCACCAGAGGAGTACAGTACGGATCTCTTGAAAAAGGAGGTCTCTTCAAAGGAGGATTCAAACCTACAGGCATAGGCTCATTGACAGGCCTAATCTTCTGCGCCACCTTTGATTTGAGGGATCTTCAGGACATCTTCACCACCAGACATGGAACAAAAACCAAGGATTTCCCCATTGCTCACATGTGTGACCAAGGTAATGTTTTTTAAAGGCGTAGAAAAAACACTAGCGGTGCACAGTTGGGAGGACTTACTTTTAGACCCCAATCTCACCACTCTAAAACATTTCCGCAATTCCACATGTTCATCCTCACTTCCATCTTCTAAATCTTCAAATCTTGATTCATCTTCTGAATCAAATCTTCTAAGATCATGCAGTTTATCCTCATGCCGGAGGCCCAAAAATTGATCTTGCTGATCTTCTTTCTTCAAAAACTTGTGCAGTTTAACCTCATGCTGGAGGCCCAAAAATTGATCTTGATGATCTTTACAAAAATAATTCTTTTCTTCATTTTTGATTACTTTCAGATTTTTTTCCTGATTTTCTTCAGTTATCTTGAAATTTTTCTTTTCTTTTATTTAGTTTTCTTCTATCCTACAAAAATAACCAGGGATTTCACCAATGCTTACAGACATGGCCAAGATAATGTTTTTGAAAGGTGTAGAAGAAACCCTAGCGGTGCAAAACTGGGAGGACTTACTTTTAGACCCCAATCTCACCACTCCACAGCTTTTCAACATATCTTTCAATAAATATATATAACCAATCTTTTTTTTTGAAATTGAATTAAAAATAATTGAAATTATTAAGAGAGAACAGATACTTGATAAAAACATGAAAAATACTTGCTAGAAGAGAAACATTAAAAAGAGAAAGTCTAAAATCCACTTGGTATATCTCCAAGGGAGCTGACCTACTACAACCTGAGATTTCCTCATCATGGGGAGAGGTTGTAGCACTTGGGAAGTCAGCCCTCATCACTCTAAAAAAGACAGACTCTCACTGGAGCCTGAGCCACACTCCAAAAAACCAGAGGCAGCACCCACTTCCCTTCTTCCCCTACAACAATCCATGCACTGGCAAATTGAAGACAAGCAAGGCCTGGTCTCCCAACCATCATCTCAAGGAGATGAAATCCTCAAATGAAGTCTTCTTTCATCTTCACAAGTCAACTCCAAACTGATTCCCATATCAAACTGATAACCAATTTTTGCCTGGAAATCCATCAAGAATGGTCCACCCAAAACAGCTTTTACATTACCTTTGGCAATGTAAAAATGAACATTCCCTGAGGCTCCACCAACATCCTGCTTTAATAATTCAGCTATTCTAATCAACTTAGTGACATGGACAACAATCCCTCTTAAATTTCCACCAATTCCTGTCTTGATGGGGAGGCCCAGATGAGTAGCCTCAAAGAAAGAAATCAGGTTAATCTGAGAGCCTGAATCAACCAATGCCCTAGCCTCCCTGACATTCAGAGTGACATTGAAATAACCCAGAGGTGCAGAAAAATGAGTTTCCAAACCCTCACCAAACTTCTCAGCAGAATCACAAATGTATTCCACCTCCCCAGAAGAAACCCTTCTCCTGGTCAACAACTTTTTCTGCCTATCATCCAACCCAGGACTGATAGCATACAATTCCCCATAAGAAAGGGAAAACTGACCCTGATTCATCTTTTCCAGAACAGAGTCCATAACATTAGATTGGCCAGAAACTACTGGCCTCTTAAAGTGAGCCCTTGGCTTCACTAAATTGGTCCTAGAAGATTCTTGAGGACCAGAACCACAAAAAGATTTGCCCTCAAAAGGAATCAAACCAGATCCCTCACCAGAAGCTCTAACTCCATCAGGCTTTGGAAATGAAGCCAAAGGGACATCCTCCTCAGAGTCAGAATCAATATCCATAGGCATTGGCACACCATTCATGTCCAATGCACCAAAACTAGGGGGGCCCATATCAGCAATCCCCTTCTGGGTCTTTTACAGCTCCTCTTTGCTGTACTTCTTCCTAGGTGCACTCAGCTTAAGATCCACCTTTAAAGCCTTAGGCTTTGGTGTGGCCTGAAAACTTATCTTAGGCCTTCCCACCTTTCCTGCTTCTACATCATAGACACTAGCCAAACATTCACCACTTGACTGTCCACCACAAGAATACAACTCCAATCCACCAAAAAAAGTAGAAAAAGAGACCTTAATAACCTCCTTCACTTTTCCCTTGACATCATCATCTTCCTTACCAGAAGACTTCCCCTGATCAGGAATCTCCTCAAACCTTGGCCTCCTCTGATTGAGACCACTCCTTCTCCTGACCAAATCAACAGGACCCTGCCCCTCACTGGGCTTCACAAATGAACTATCAGGGAACTTGAACACCCTGCCATCAAACTCCACCTTTCCCTCTGACACATCTCTTTTCAGAGCCCAACAATCATTGGACTTGTGCCCCCTCCTGCTGCAATAAGAGAAGACCCAAGGATTACTCCTACCAGCCCTCCTATCAAAATATCTAGGCTGAGAAGGAGCCTTATTGGCCTTCTTAGCCTCCTGAACAAAAATATGTAGCTTCTTTGTTAGATCAGCCAACTGCTCCACCACTAGGTCCCTCTCCTGTTTGGGAACCTTCACCATATTCTTCTCTTCCTTCTTTACTCTATTCTCCTCTTCAGCCAAAGCCTCACTGACTTTGCTGACATATTTGGAACACCCTTCCTGATATGTGTTCACAGCCAATAACTTCAAATGGGCCTCCACAGCCTCCTTCACCTTTTCCAAGTCAGGAAACTTATGATCCCCATTGGAAAGAGTCTTAATCAAGTCCTTCCTTGAAAGCTCCTTCAACACATCCATCCTGACATCTCTAGCCAGGGCAGACCAAAAAACATCCTTGGAAGCATTTTCATGTGCCAGCTCCTCCACTTCCACCAAATATTTCACCTCAGGATCAAACTGTAGCAGAAACTTCCTGTAACTGTGCAAGTTACCAACACCACCATAAGACTTCCATTCAATGACAACCTTGTTCAGATCCACCATAGTGAACCTGAAACCCCATCTATCCACCATCTCCCTACACAATAACTTCCAGTCCCTTTTCTTGTAGCCAGACATGGCCACAACCTCCTTCTCCACTGCCCTATCACCAATGAAAAAAATAATCTGCTTCACCATGTCCAGGTAAGAAGCACCATACACACCAGAAGCAGTTTCATACTTCTCCAGAAACCACTTCACATCTTTGCCATTAAGCTTGGTACCATCCCAAGTTTTAATCCTGAAACACTCCCTAACCATCACAGCAGGAGGACCTTCCCCCCCCACTGACAGTTACCAAAGGAATAGAGGAACCAGAAGCCATTCCTCCAGACCAAAATCACCAAAAAGGACCAACAAAAGAAAACAGAGATTCCAAGGAACTAGCAGGTTTGACCTCAAATTGGGCGCCAGAAATGTAGGCAATCCTATAGTACTAGCTATAGGCCTTGACCAAGGGAGTTGGAGAAAACTCAGAGAGGAATTCACCTGTCCCTTTAGAAAAAAAAAGTGAGATTTACCTGCTACAGTAAATTTGTTCCTGTTGCTAAAGCCCCTTTTCAAACACACTTGACTGCCTGATAAGCCTAGAAAGTAGTCTTGAGACAGACTACCAAACCAAAGAACTGAAATGTAGGCTAATGTCCACACCAGAGAAAGAAATGATACTTGATGTAGGTTGCAAATCCACACCAGAGACAGCAATAATACATGATATAGTTTGCAAGACTACACCAGAGAAACCAGTTGCCAAGTTAAGTTATATGAAGAACTCACCTTGCAACAAACACAGCAAATTGTGGCCAAAAACAGTGAAAACTGAGTGAGGAACACAGATATCACCTCTGGATGGTTGTATGATAATTAGAGTTTCCCCAAACTGTCTTATTCACTATGTACACACAGACCACTATCTAAAAGCCCATGCACACCAAAAAATTTGGAGTTTTCGACTTTGAAAAATCAATTTTTCTTAATTAGAGCTATTGATTTGGCTACTCAAATTCATAAAAATAACACTTTTCAAATTTGGTGTTTTTTGTGCCAGAAATGGCTTCTGTGTACTGGCCACATACTGCCTGCCTTTTTCCCATGTGAATAGCTTCATTTTTAGATTAGAAAAGTTAGCTTTTTCACACTATATTTACCCCACATTCCGTGCCCACTGTGGGGAAACACACTAAAATAGGTGACAGGCACTTATTTAGTGTCCTAGCTTAATTACAAATGCATTGACCCTCTTTATATGCAATAATTTCATTAATAACCTCAATCTTGGCACTTTAATTCACTACCACACTTAAATTCCCCTAAATTAGTCAAAGATTTACCTGTGCAACCGTGTTCCAAGGACTGCATGTAGTTACCCACATCTCATGCCCTTTTTTGGGTTCTTAAGTGGTTTCTCAGTCAATTTTAATTATTTTTGAATGGGGATTTCTCATAGTATAATGTCATTATTAGCCCCAACATTTCTACTGTTAATCCCTCTTATTATTTTGTAATAATTAGTCTTAATTTTTCCTTTTTAGTCTTTTATTTTAATGTATAACACACATATACTCTCTTTTTTGCTTATTCTTTATTTTTGATGGAGTATCCCTATTACTACAGGATTTTGGAGGGTGATATCATTCTAATTATGTTACTAGTCACTCTTTATGTTGTTGGGAATGTCTATTAGCTGGAATGAGGCGTCATTAACTGTTTATAGAGCTGGTAAATCAAGGGGTTCATTGGGGAAGTTATTGTGTATAAAAGGAGGAAGTTTTTGGTCTTTTTTTCTACATTCTTTATCATTACAATTAAACATATAACCAATACAATTACAATAAATATCAATAGCACTTATAAAGTCTTTGAATAGTATCAGAATTATTAAATCTATTTTTCTACCAACTATAAGATTTTAAGCCATATATATAATTAGTGAATTTATATTACTGAGACCCTTATATTGAGTTACATTTTAATACTTATTGGATTTGTACTACAGTATTCATATAGGACCATTTAAATCTTCTAGACAACTGACCATTCAAGATAGTTCATGTCTTTGTACTTGACCTCAGCCAGACACTTTCATAGCATACATATTAATGGGTGTGTGTTATGTATAAATCTATGGGATCTTGTTGCATAGTATAAAAGATTAAAGTATATTTATATGTGCATACTTGACATCTGAATTGAAAAAAACCAAAAATGAAATCACTGGTCTGCACCTAGCACATTGCATTGAGTGTTCTGGTATGTCCTAATAACTCCCCTTCTTTTTCCTGAAATCATAAATTTAATAAGGAATGATAATTTTTATTTCAGTTCCAAAATTAATAAGCCAATAGAAAATTAATGATTAATTGAAGAAAGGAGGTTTCTCAGTATTATTAAAAGGGGAATGCAATGGGGATAAATAATTATAAATACTTCAATTAGAATCATATGAACTTCAGGTTAACTTTAATACATGTGATTCAATATACCACAGTTTTTGAAAATTCCATGTTAGATTTCTGCTCAAAAATTATTTTGAGATCTGACATGGGATTTTGCTATTTATACATACACCACGCAATATGGGGGGCAGACTTGCTAGCGAGTCCGCAACCTTGGACCCAAACTCACCACAGATTGAGCACACATTGAGCTATTGATAAAGGAACCATACAATCAGGGATGAACACCACTCAGCAGAACAGTTTTAGGTGGGTGTCCAAGTAGAGTTCAGCATGAGTTCAGTATGAGTTCAGTCTGAGTTCCATCTGAGTTCAGGTTGAGGACTTGCTAGCAAGTCCACCCCCTATATTGCGTAGTGATAGGTTCCTTAGCATCTTTTTTTATTTTGGAAACTATGAATATGCTTCTAAATTTATCAATAATTTTTAATAGCTGTTTAAAAAAAGTGAGTTAATAATATACCTGAAGGAGACTTGTCAGCCAGGCTATCTCAGGAGTCCAGTAATTTATACAATAAATTACTGTAAAGGAATAACTTTATGTAAATACAAAAAATTATTTAAAATAAAACTATAAATGTTTTGTGAATGAATAAAATTAAATATTATGCTTATTTTTATTATTAAATAAATTGTATTAAATAAACAAATATAATATTCTATAATATCATGGCGTGATTTATATGTATAAATAAATTATTTAAAATTATATTATAAGTGTAAATTTAACTTACACTGTAATTACAATTTTAATAATAACATTTATATAAAACTAAATACAACCAATCATATAATAATATTCATCAATATTTGGCACTTCTGTGACCCTTAATTGTGTCACCAATATTACTAAATTAATTTAATATGATTAAATTTAAATTCTCATGTTAAAAAGTTCCTGTATTAACTTAATTAGTTGTTCAATTAATTTAATAGTTAATTTACTTGAAATAGTTAAATTACTATTGCTTATACTGAGTTAAGATTATTTAAAAGCGTACAAATAATTCCTTTTATTTTAATTATACTTTTTCAGCTATTGGTATTCCTTCTTTAGATTTCTTTCTCACAGTTCTCATATTTTCATACTCACGTAGTTAATTGTTATATTAATTCTATTCTTCTTTTAGAGATTACTGATGGGAAAAATATTTGTTTATTCACGGATTTATTTTTTATGTTTTTAATTAGATTATTTTAAATTAATTGTTTCACATTGTTTTACCTTTTTGTAGATACTCTTGGAACGCTCCAGAATGTCCTATTGCCTATAAAAAGGCTTTAGAAGTCCCTCTGGTAGTTCATCACTTACTATACACTCACTCATCATATTTTAAATATATCTCTTTATTTACTATTTTTATTAGTTCAATACATCTAATTTAAATACTATATAAATAATAATAGGTTGCCTTAAGATTTATAATGCTATTATTGAACTGATGCGCTTTGAACATTTATAATCATTTATAATATTTGCAATTTAATTAAATACTTACAACTTTGTCACATCTCAACTATCTTGTCGTCTTACTCCCTTAAATTACACTTATTTTATTTCATTTTACATTACTACCTCATATTTCCCATCCTATTTTCTATTATTCCTTTTATTATCTTCAATCTTCTAGACATCCCAGCTGATAATTGAGGGCCTCTACAAACAACCACAACGACACCTTTCGACGAACAACAAAGCACACGGACCACCTGAGCCAAAAAGTAAACTTTTGCCGCAACCGTGTTTCGAACTTGGGTTCGATAGTTTAGGTTTATATTACATTAAATTATATATTATTTTTGAAGTGATTTTACAATCACTATAGTAAGTTCACCTTTGCACCTCTCACTTATACTACTATATTTTTACTGCAATAACAGTGTTTGTGGCTTAATTGCTGACTCACTGAGTGTAAGTTTTCATTATATTAATTTTTTTTTCATAGTTGACCATACTAGAGTAAAACTTATAGTCCTAGAAGACAATAAATATTTAATAAATTATTAAATTAATTTTATTATTATTTTTTGAATATTGGTTGACCATAATAGTACTCAGTACTTAGTCCCAATTTTACCTTTGAATTAATTTTGGTATTAATTATTTTGGTTGACTTCTTAAACCTTATTGGTTGGTCCCATTTTAATTCTTATTAATTCTTAATAATTGTAATTTCATTTATTTGTATTCCATTTTATTTTATAATTAATTGTTTTAATAAAAAATTTTTTAAATCAAATTGATTATATTTTATTTTGAATTACAATTTATATCTGAATTTATTTTGATTCTCCTTTTTCACAGTCTTAAATGTCCAGTAGTTTGGCTAAAAGCATGGATAACTTGCATGTGGATGAGAATGAAGTGGATGTTGACACTGAATCTGTAGGTTCTCCCAAAGTATCTTACAAAAATAATTCAGCTGACAAAAAACCTTCAGGACGTAGAAATTTCAGGAGAAGTGACAAAACCCTCTCACCTAACAACTCTGAAGGAATTAAAACCTCAGGTACATCAGGACAATCCACTCAGAGGTATAAAAATAAAAAAGATTCCTCTAGCACAACAGGTAAACAATCTGTCAAGCCATATAAAGGAACTGAGAGCAGAAAGCATGAATTACAAGGCAAAGGTAGACACACTTTGGCAGCAGATGCAGGAGCTTTTAAATCCCAAACAGGGTCAACCTCCTCATTTCCCAGCTTCCCAACCTCAGCCTCAACCTCAGGCTAGTCAGGCATCCAGCTCCCTCAACCAAAATCAAGGCATTCTGCAAGTGGAACAATGGAAATGGGATTACTTAATGACCCACTACCAACAGAATGTACAACAACCAGCTCAACACCCTGGCCCATCCAGGACACCAAACTACAATCCATCTCTTCAGCACCATCCTTATCAGGGGGGCAGAAGAAATAAGGCACAGTGGAAGTTTCCTCCCTTGCCATGGTAAGTAATTTGTTTGATAAGCATGCTGGTATATATAATAACAAACCTTCTTCAGGTAATAATGTGGACCCTGAAAGAACAGTTAAACCTTTGAAGATACAACTTCCTTTAATAAGTAGCCCCATTGATGTAATTAATAAATTATCATTTGATGAACCTTTACATTTGACTTCTACTTCTTTAATTAACCCTTCTCTTGCAATCAAGAATGATTCTGTTTCCCCTGAAGTTTACACCTTACTTGAGAAAACTTCTGAAGAAATATTGAAAGATACTCTTGATTTTAATGTTGTGAAAGATAAACATTTAAGAGATTTGTTAATACATGAGAGTGATAGATTAAATAATTTGCATTTACATTGTAAAGTGAGTTCCTCTGTTCAAGACACTTCTTATTTCAAATTGAAAGACACACTAAATAATGTCCTGGCTTAACAAAAGTCTATTAAAGCTGACCACAAATCACTTTCAGATAAATATAGTCACCTACGCAAAACTGTTGATAATCTAAAAGATGAAAATACTAATTTAAAGAATGACAATATGCTTTTGCACAGTGAATTAAGAAAATTGAAAATTGATTCTCAGAATTTGAGTAATAAATGCTCTGTAGATGAGGACAGAAATGTTTTATCTATTTCTAGGATTAATGATCAACTATCTTACATTCCTGATTTGAGAAATAAATTATCTGACCTGGAGAAACAATTTTCTGCATTACAAACTGTCCAGGCTACTTATTATCATTAATTAAAAAATAGTGCTAAAACTGCTGTTAGTCTTAATAACAAACAGCCTGAACAGAGTAGTTTTTCTCTCCCTTGTAATGTACAAATTTTACCAGCTGAAATTCATTCTGAAAAATCTATTGCATCAAACAGAAAGAAATTTAATACTCACCATGAGCCATCTTCCTCTGTGAATAATAAAATATCTGAACACCTTTCAAGACATCAGGAACTGATAACCTTGAATAATTCAAACCATAGGATGGAACATTCCAGTAGCCAGAAAAATTGGCCTAAGTTGGATCAATATCCTACCTTTGATGGTGATTCTTCATCTGATTGGCAACACTTTATACAAAGGTTTGATAATTTAAAGAGATCTTATAAACTACCTGATTAGGAAATTGTTTCTAAGCTAATTTCTTTATTTTCCAATGTAGCCTTGTTGTGGTATGAATATGTTCTATTGGATAATATCCATTATACATGGAATGAGTGGAAATCCTTGATTGAGAATCAATTTGGTGGTTCAAAATTTAGGTTGGCTCAGCAAAGACTGTATGAGAATACTAGATATATATCCTCCTCTGTTTAAAAACCCATTATTTTTCTGATGAAAGTAACAAAGATCCTGAGAGCAATTGATCCAAAGATGGATTATGATATTTGGAGAGATAAAATTTTGTATAAATTGCCAAATTCTCTTAGAGATTTAATTGTAGCTAGAACTGAGCATGTGAGGGAACATTATTCTTTCATTAATATTTGTAATGAGGTACTACTCAACCATAGATATGAACCTAAGAATTACCTTAGTAAACCTTATAATGATCAGAATAAACCCTCTACCAAGCTCCCAGAAAAATCTGGTAGACCCTCTGCCCTAGATGCACCTAAAAAAAATGCAACAAATACTTGTTATAAATGTAACAAACCATGGCAAAAGGGTCATGTTTGTGGCAAGAAAATTAATCTTGTTGAACACAATGAGGACACTGATGAAGTTGAAATGAATGTCAATGATTCTTCTAGTGACTGTGAAAGTAATATCTCCTATGAAAATGAATCGAGTAAAGATGTTTTCATGTTGGAACAGGATGTCCATTATTTAGATAATATATCTGAAGAATGTGTATTGGATTTATCTTCAGTAGAAAATGCTGAGATAATTAAAGATATTACTAACAATCCTATAGCCATATCCCCTTTGAAGGCACCTGTTATCATTAATGGTAAAAATGTTGATGTAGTTCTTGATTCTGGTGCTGGAGGAAGTGTAGTGTCTGAAAAAGCTTTAGCTTCAGTAGACAAGGATTATCTGAATAAATTATTGCCTATAACTTCTGAAAAATGGAGAGGGTATGGTTCTACCTTAATTCCTATTGGAAAATACAAAACCTCTGTATTCTTCAAATATAATGGTGGTTTTGTCAGAGCTGTTTGTGAGTTTGTGGTTATGAAAAATGATAATTTGATTAATTGGTTCATTATGGGAAATGATATTTTGACCATGTTTGGTGTGAAATCAGACCCAGCAAATAATTGCTTCACCTTGGGATTGAATGGCAAAAGAAAATTCAAAATTTCCTCCCCTAGAAAACCTTCTGGGCACCTGTTAAGGTCTTGTAACTCACTAATCCAGTGTAAAGGCAGACCAACATTTGAGATGGATGATTTATTAAATGAAATAAATACTGCTTCTTTTGGTGATCATTTAACTAGTGAAGAAAAGGATTCTATTATTGCCTCAATTACTTCTTTCCCTATGGTTTTTGCTCATGGTTATCATGTCTTAGGAAGTGTTAAAGAAGAAATGAAAATTACCTTATCCTGTGACTTGAATAATATTCCTCCTACTCTTAGGAAAAAACCATATCCTGCTTCTCCAACAAAAAGAAAGGATATTGAAGATAATATTGACACATTATTAAAAATGAACATCATTGAAAAAGTGGATGTCACCCCCCAATATTGTGTCATCTCCCCAGTCTTGATTTCTTATGAAAAGGATAAAGCTAGATTATGTGGAGATTACAGGGAATTTAACACTTATACTGTTGATGATATTTATCCGTTACCCAGAATTAATTCAATTCATGCTACCTTGAAAGGTGCTAAATTTATTAGTTGTCTGGATGGTAACAAAGGGTATCATCAAGTTCCAGTTGAGAAAAATTCTCAGAATTTTTTGCTTATTGCTACTCATATGGGAATATATAAGTATATTAGATTGCCATTTGGCCCCAAAAATGCCCCTTCAGTTTTCCAAAAAGTCATGGATAACACTTTCCATCAGGAAATCATTGAAGGATGGCTCATGGTTTATATTGATGATATCATAGTTTTTTCTAAAACTTTTGATGAACATATGGTTCACTTGAATAGAGTTTTTCAAAAAATGGATGAAATCAATATGACCTTGTTCTTAAAAAAGTTTAAATTTGGTTTTCAATCTTTGAAAGTCCTTGGCCAGGTTGTGTCAGGCCTACAAATTTGTGTAGACCAAAACAAAGTTGCTGCAATTCAAAATGTGAAAGCACCAACCTCTGTAAGAGAAATGCAAAGTTTTTTGGGTATGTGTTGCTATTACAAGCAATATATTAAAAATTATCAGGTTATAGCCTTACCTCTTACCAAACTCACTAGGAAAGATGTTGCATTCATCTGGAATAGTGACTGTCAAAAAGCTTTTGATAATTTAAAAAGTTGCTTAATGACAACCCCTATCTTAGCTCTTCCTGACTTTAACAAACCATTTGTCTTGTATACAGATTCTAGTTTTGTTGGTCTGGGTGCTCCCTTACACAGAAAACAAATTATTAATGATAAATCGTCAGAGGTTGTAATTTGTTATATTTCAAGAACCTTAAGAAATAGTGAATTGAAATATGGTGCCACTAAATTAGAGTGCTTAGCAGTTGTTTGGGCTCTTGAGAAACTTCATTACTATCTAGATGACCAAAAGTTTGAATTGGTAACTGACTGTAGTGCTGTAAAGTCCCTCTTAAACCTGAAAACACCTAATAGACATATGTTCAGGTGGCAACTTGCTTTTCAAGAATACAGAGGACGGATGACAATTATCCATAGAGCTTGAAATTCTCACTCCAATGTTGACATGTTGTCCAGACTGCCTCTGCCAAATAATGACTCCAATCCTGCTTATGTGCCTGAAGATGATAATGTTCATATCCATGGTATATTTATAGTTGATATGGAAGAAGAGGTATTACAATTAATACTGGATTCATATGATAAAGATTCTGATTTAAATAAATTAGTTACTATCTTAAATGATCCTAAGAATGCCTCAATTCAAGCATTGATTAAAACTCTTCCTGAAAAATATCAAAGTGCTTTGATGAAAGGAAAGTTTTCTATGGAAGATGGCTATATTTATTATAGAAGAAAGCTGACAAACGTGATTGTAATTGCCCCTTCTATGAAAGAAACTATCCTCAAACTTTGTCATGATGACATATTAGCTGGTCATTTTGATCTAGAAAAAACATTGATTAGAATCAAAAACACTGCTTGGTGGGCTAATATATCTGAAGATACAAAATTATATGTTGAATCTTGTGATTCTTGCCAAAAATCTAAAAGGTTAACAGGTAAGAGAGCAGGTTTACTACAACATATTGAAGCACCTAATGCTCCTTGGCAAATAATTAACATGGATTTTGTCACTGGCCTTCCTGTAGCAGGTAAAGACAGTTATAACTCTTGTTGGGTGATATTAGATAGATGCACAAAAATGTGTAAACTTATTCCAACCCACAAAGATGTATCCACAAAATAATAAGCTTTCTTATGGTGGTCTTCCATGTTTAATATTATTGGATTCCCAAAAGCCATTATCTCTGATAGAGATCCAAAATTTACTTCTGAGTTTTGGACCTCTTTAATGGATATTTGTGGCTGTGAGTTAAAGTTATCTACAGCTCATCATCCTCAGACGGATGGTCTAGCTGAAAGGATGATTCAAACTCTGGAAGATATGATTAGAAGGTATTGCGCCTTTGGTTTAGAATATAAAGACAATGACAAATTTACTCATGACTGGGTCACTCTTTTGCCTGGTTTTGAATTTGCATATAATAGTACTGTTCATTCTGTCACTGAGAAAAAGCCTTTTGAGCTTTGGTTAGGTTATGTCCCAAATACTCCTGCTCAAATTCTCAATAATAAATTACCTAAGTTGAAACTACATCCTTCTGTAAAATCTTTTATGCAAATGCAACAGCTGTGCAGAAAACATGCTCAAAGCTGTATTGATAAAGCATTTGAATATGAAAAGAAAAGATGGGATAAATCCCATAAAGAATACACATTTAACAAGGGTGATGAAGTGTTGATATCTACTGTCCATTTTAATTTACAAGGTAACAACAAATTAAAAGATCCTTTTGTAGGACCATTTTTTGTTAAAAGAATGGTTGGTGATAATGCAGTAGAAGTTGTATTGTATTTTCCATATGATAGAAAACATCCTGTTTTTCCCATTTCTTTGCTTAAATCTTATACTTCCAACAGTGACTTATTTCCCAAAAGAAGGGGATGACCTAAGAAAAACCCTCAGGAAGTCACAGAAACTGCAGAAATTGATAAAATGCTCAATGATAGAATTATCACTTCTGAAGGAGGTATTGAATATTTATTGAGATATAAGAACAAGTCATCTGAACATGATGCATGGATACCTGGAAAGGAAATTTAAAATCTTTATACTCTGTTAAAAAAGTATAAAAAGAAAAAATCTTAACATTTTTTTATTGTTTTTTTAGAGTGAGGAAGAGTCAGCCAGGCTATCTCAGGAGTCCAGTAATTTATACAATAAATTACTGTAAAGAAATAACTTTATGTAAATACAAAAAATTATTTAAAATAAAATTATAAATGTTTTGTGAATGAATAAAATTAAATATTATGCTTATTTTTATTATTAAATAAATTGTATTACATAAACAAATATAATATTCTATAATATCATGGCATGATTTATATGTATAAATAAATTATTTAAAATTATATTATAAGTGTAAATTTAACTTACACAGTAATTACAATTTTAATAATAACATTTATATAAAACTAAATACAACCAATCATATAATAATATTCATCAATATTTGGCGCTTTTATGACCCTTAATTGTGTCACCAATATTACTAAATTAATTTAATATGATTAAATTTAAATTCTCATGTTAAAAAGTTCCTGTATTAACTTAATTAGTTGTTCAATTAATTTAATAGTTAATTTACTTGAAATAGTTAAATTACTATTGCTTATACTGAGTTAAGATTATTTAAAAGCTTAAAAATAATTCCTTTTATTTTAATTATACTTTTTCAGCTATTGGTATTCCTTCTTTAGATTTCTTTCTCACAGTTCTCATATTTTCATACTCACGTAGTTAATTGTTATATTAATTCTATTCTTCTTTTAGAGATTACTGATGGGAAAAATATTTGTTTATTCACGGATTTATTTTTTATGTTTTTAATTAGATTATTTTAAATTAATTGTTTCACATTGTTTTACCTTTTTGTAGATACTCTTGGAACGCTCCAGAATGTCCTATTGCCTATAAAAAGGCTTTAGAAGTCCCTCTGGTAGTTCATCACTTACTATACACTCACTCATCATATTTTAAATATATCTCTTTATTTACTATTTTTATTAGTTCAATGCATCTAATTTAAATACTATATAAATAATAATAGGTTGCCTTAAGATTTATAATGCTTTTATTGAACTGATGCGCTTTGAACATTTATAATCATTTATAATATTTGCAATTTAATTAAATACTTACAACTTTGTCACATCTCAACTATCTTGTCGTCTTACTCCCTTAAATTACACTTATTTTATTTAATTTTACATTACTACCTCATAATTCCCATCCTCTTTTCTATTATTCCTTTTATTATCTTCAATCTTTTAGACATCCCGGCTGATAAGACTTATAAAGTAAATGAGAGATTTATGAGAGGAAAGAGAGGGTGAAATATAAATATATTTGAAAACAAAATAGTAAAAAATACTTTATTTTGGCAAAAAATAAATTGAAATATTGTTGATTTTTGTTCTTATATTAATTAGCAAATCCAAAAAAAAAAGAACAAAAAAGAACAAAAAAAAACAAAAAAGAACAAAAAAAACAAAAAAGAACAAAAAAGCTCATAGAGACATCAATTTTTTAAACCATTTTTTCTAGGATATGAATGACTATCTTAAAACCTCTCTTTCTTATTATATAACTCTCACCTATAGTTCCCTCCAAAAATTCTGAGCCATGTTTCAAATATGATTTTGACTGTAAAATAAACACTAAAATGACCTGGAAATTTTTGAAGTGTTTAATTCTGGGCTCTAGATCTGTAATATCATTTCAAAATTTAAAATATTGAATAATTTTATAACGCATCTAATTTCATAAAAAATTTAAATTCAAAACTATTGATTGTAGCACAAGGAGACTAGCACCATTGGAAAGAGGGTATAACATATAGTAATATTCAGAAAAAAAAATATCAAGAAATAACTATTATTTGTCCAATAAAATTGATATTTTGTTGGACTTTTTTTCTAACTATTTTCCAAAAAAAAATTGACATCTTGTTTGACCATTTTGTTAATTTTTGTGAATTTTTAGTGGAGTGACCAATTAACATAACAAAAAGGCTTAACAACATGTCAATTTTTGTTGACCAAAAAATAAATATTTTTGATCATTTATTTTTAGAATATGAATGTTTTGATTTTCTTTTTTTAATTGTGCTAGTGTCAACAAGAGATGAGTTTTTATAAAGATAAAACTATAGGGTGTTCACTTATGTCAAAAATTAATCTTACCCATTAGGGGGTGTCAGCTCTGGAAAATTCACACTTATCTAAGTGTGGATTAAGGAGACACACTAGCCCAAACACTGGTGTATTTCAAAAGTTAAATAAGTCACTTATTTCACTCAAATCTGCACTTTCTCAACCAAAAGTGCTGATTTCACCATAAATTCCCATTTCACTTATTTGTCAGCATCATCCCATTCATATACAGCACTCTGCAGCAAAACACTTTATAACTCAAAACATCATACATCATTTACATTTTTTACCATAAAAGATTCATGCCTTCCTGTTTCTCAAATTTTGATAAATTACATCAAGAAATGACTTTCATAGCTCTTGATCTTCTTTAGGACTCTTATCTTGAAAAAGATTTTGTTTTTTATCAAAAAAGGCCAGGAAACTTTACCTTCTTCCAAAAAAGCCTCAAGTACTTCATCCCCCCAAGTAAACCATCCAAACACTTCTTAACCTATCTGTGCCAAGTTTTAAACATTTGTTCAGGACTTCTCAGGAATTTTTCCTTAAATTTCTTGAGCTTATTCAGGATAACCCCCTTTTTCACAATAATTCTAAACAACAACAACAACATGATCCTTCACTTCAATTGTTCATAACACTATGTCATTTGGGTTCCAGTAGTAATGGAGCTGCCTTGAAACATTTGGAAAACGTCTTTGACTTAGGGTATGTTTCTTTTAATTCTTATACAAAACAATGCATCAATGCTGTAAACTCCTTGGAATTTCAACTTCTTACCTGGAAAACAAAAAGAAGAGCAACTTGAATTATCTCAGGTTATGCAAGAAGAGGGTTTTCCAGGATGTATTAGTTTTTTTTATGGTACTAATATTCTTTTGAGTCAGAAACCTTCATGTTTTTTGTTAACTAATTTTAATCAAGTACTGTGAAAATCCTGTATATTGTTGACATCATGTTTGTAATCTAAAATAAATACATTTAAGTGCATAATTTTCTTTTGTCTAATTTGAAAATTACATTACTTTTGTCAGCCAGACTATACCAGGAGCCCAGTAAATGATATGTTGATTATTGAACCTGAAAGAGGTCGTAAGAATTGCATTTGATGTATATAAATTAATATTTTATTGCATAATAAAATTATATAAGTATCTTATTAAATATAATTGTTATATTAATTTTATTGTTATACAAATTATTTATACATTTAAATTAAGCATAATATATTTTATATTCTACAAATAATGGCGCATTTTTATGTATTTAATAATTATAAATTAATAATTAATTAATTACAAACATATATTATAATTATATATGGAAAATTGACTTATAATGTAATTAAATTAATTAATTAAATTTATATATTAAATAAAACTTTTCATATATTATTAAACAACAATATTGGGGGCTTTTTTCACCCTTAATTGTGTCAGAAAAAATTATTAAATAAATTATAACACTTATTTAATAACATAGTATTAAAATCCCCACTTTAAATTACAAATATCATTAAAATAATTATATGTTTCATTTAAACTAATTATTGAATTAATTACATAATTAAAACAATTAATTAAAATTTCTTTAAACTGGATTGAATTTATTACATGAATTTTTGGCATGAAAATAATTTTATTTGTTTTACTTAAACCCTTTACATGTCACTATAATGTCTGTTTTGGATTATTTTACTCATTGTTCTCATGTTTCAGACTTACTTGGTTACTAATTATTTAAATTAAGTGTTTTGGGAAGTTATGGTGGGAAAATGGTTAATTACTCACGGGTTTTAGTTAATTGATTCATATTTTTCTCTTAATATCTATTTTTCATTTCTACTCTTTTATATTCTTGTTTTAGCTTATTACTATTTTGTATATACTGATTTGTGGCGCTTCAGAGGTCCCCTGGTCTATAAAAGGGCCTTGGGTAATCCCCTTTAACCCATCACTTATTACACTCACATTTTATTACATATTTAAATATTATACAAATTATTATTATTGTTATTAGTGTCATAGTTCTAATATAAATTTTAATAAATTTCTACGGTTGCTCTAAGTCTAAAAATAAATATAAGTGTTTCTGTGCATTGAAATTAAACCCTTACTCAAATAAATATAATCATTAGGGGGTGTCAGTTCTGGCAAATCCGCACTTAAATTAAGTGCGGATTTCAAACCAAATCAGCACTTACAAATCAGCACTTAAATTTTGCAAAAAAGTCACTTATTTCAAAAAAGGGTGTCAGTTATGACCTCAAATCAGCACTTTTTTCCCGTTTTTTTTCACAACCACATTTTGGCCACAAAACATCCCTTCCTTTCTTACCCCATCCCTGTCACATGTGACACACTGACCTTCCTCGCTACCTACCCATCAATCCTCGGCACACACCCCTTCCTGACATTTTCAATATTTTGACCAGGCATGTTTACATTCTTTTTTACTTATTTCTTCTACTTTTTAATCTTTTTTCTTGTTATGTGCCAGTTTCATAATGCCTCCCAGACATTCCAAATCTCAAAAGGTAACTCAAAAATCTGCTTCGTCACAAAAGTCTCCTCGTAAAGCAAGCCCTACACCTGAAAAATCAAAGGCAGGTTCAGGTCAGCTTAAAAAGGATGATTATCTCATCATAATCAACTTCCTTAAAATAAAATCAAATTTTGAAGCATGTTTTGGATGTGAAAAGTCCACTCGTATTGGACGTCCACCTTCTTCAAAGGTTAATGGCTACTTGTTGATGGCCAATGAAGTAAGGAAGAAAACAAGGGGGAGAATCGATATCAATCCTAAACAAATGAAGGAGAGATTTAAGAGTTACCATTCAAAATATAAAAAGACTCATCATGCTGTAAATGAAACTGGCTTTGGTATTGACGATGATGATTTGGAGATTGGAATTACTACTGTTTCCGAAAAGCTCAATGTCATGTGTCCTTTCTATGAGGAAATGGATAATCTTTTTGGCACCCGAGTTGATGTAAACCCTTGGTTTCTACACGATACTACTAAGCATATACCCTCTGGATCCAAACCTTCCTATAATCCTCCCAACACACCTTTACTTGAAGAAGATCAATCCCCTCCACCTTCTAACCATAGTTCAGCTGAAGATGATCCCAACTATCAAGCAGAACAATTATATTGCAGAAGATCTGAATCCTCAGAGGCCCAAAATTTAAATGTATGTTTACTTTTTGTTTTTTCTTCAATTCTTCTCTGAATTTCTCTTTCTTTCTAGTCTCCTCCTACTCAAACTCAATCTCCATTAAATAATCTCAATTCTGGAAATGTGAATACCTCTTTAGAAGCTGCTTTAGAAGAACTTCCTGAAGCCTCTTGTTCAAACTCCAAACTAAAGCGTCGAGCCTCAACTTCAATGAACTTGAACCATCTATTAAAACGTGGTAATACTTCAACAAGCTCATTTGGCTCCCTTGAGGATTATTTTGAAAAAAAAGATATAAGTAAGTTTTGTTTACTATATATCTTAATCATTAACTCATTTATTTATTTATTTCAATTTAATTTTCTCAGCGAAATCAACTATTGCAAATAATGCCCTTGACTTTGAGAAGATGAAGTTTGATCATATGCTAAGGAAAGATCAGCAAGCCTTAGATTTGGAAGAAAAAAAATTTGAGGTAGAGCAGATGGAAAGAGTAAATGACTGTCAATTTCAAAGAGAAATGGCTACTTGTGAATTGGAAAAACAAGAGAGTTTTAAAAAAAAAGATTTCATTATGGAATGTGTTAAAAATGGCCAATCTTATGAGGACATTAAAAAATTACTTGACCTTTTCAATTGATAAATTGTTTTTCTAGTTAATTTAATTTTGGTAATATTTTCTTATATGCTGACTTATAAAAGGAAAAGAATATAGTACGTTATTTTTGACAAAAATTTGAATGTATAATAAAAATTTTCTATCTTTACTTTCTAGTCAATAAGTTTGCTTATCTAAATTTTTCTAAGTCATCAATTTCACATGTCAGATTTAAAAAATTGGCAATGCCCTCCCCTGCATTTTATTGAAACAAGGGGTGGGTACCACCAAATTTTTCTAAGTCATCAATTTCACATGTCAGATTTAAAAAATTGGCAATACCCTCCCCTGCATTTTATTGAAGTAAAGGGTGAAAGTCATCAAAATACAATATAATTACATAAATTAATTAATATATAAATAAGATATGTCAAGTATACTACTTTTAAAGTAATGACAATTCCTTAAGCCAAAATGCAGATCAAGTCTAGAAACTAGGTTCAATGCAAAGTATTTTTTGAAGCAACTTATTTAAATAATACTTTATTAAATTAAGTTGATCAATAAAGATTGATTGACAATATTGCAATTCTTAAATACAATAATTTTATTAAAAAATTTCAGATTACATATAAAAAAAATCAGTGACTTTTTCTATTACTTACAACTGTTTTTACAGAATTGAAAACTATGTTTCAGCTAATATTTTATGGAAGTGAACTCTGTTCTTCGCCCGAAGAACAGAGTTCATCCTCCTATTTTCACACTCTGTTTAAAAAGAATAAAATGACTTACCTGGAGAGATGAGTTGAGAAAAAAGAAATATAAGTGAATGGAAGTGAACTCTGTTCTTTGCCCGAAGTACAGAGTTCATCCTCCTATTTTCACACTCTGTTTGCACCAATCTCCATACCTTTCAATTCTATCAACACATGCTTGTCTTCCCTCCCCATGCCTTTCGCTATCCTCCCAGCCCCATTGTATGCCATCCTCTTTTGATCCCCATTTCACCCCTCTCAACCTCTCGGCGGACTTGCTAGCAAGTCCGCCCCCCATATTGCATGGTGTTAATGAACGATTAGCTGCAATCGTTCAATAACTTAACGATTCGTTAACGAATCGTTAAGTGAAGGTTAAGGGGGGGTAGGAGGGATATGAGGGAGGATTTGGGGGAGTTTTGAGGGGGATAGGAGGGGGGTTTGGAGGGGGGGTTTGGAGGGGGGGTTAGAGGCGGGTTTGGTGGGGATTTGGAGGGAGGATTTGGGGGATTTGGTGGGGGGTGGAGTGGAATGAGGGGAAGATATGAGGAGACCAAGAAGGGGGAGAAAGGGAGAGATGAGACCAAAGAGGGAGAAAAGGGAGGTTAGAGTGAGCCAAGGAGGGGTGAATGAGGCAGCCAAAGGGGGGAAAAGGGGGATGATTCCAAGGAGTTGATGGCAGTGATACATTGTTTGGTATAAGTGTTAACTGAACCATACCCTAAATCAAAGACATTTTCTAAACGTTTCAAAGCGGCTCCATTACCATTTGAACCCAAACGGCATAGTGTGATGGCCAATTGAATTGAAGGATGTCGTTGTTCTTTTTGAGAATTATTGTGAAATATGGGATGATCCTGAATAAGCTCAAGCAATTTAAGGAAAAATTCCTGAGAAGTCCTGAACAGCTGTCTAAAACTGGGTGTAGATAGGTTAAGAAGTGTTTGGATGGTGTACTTGGGGGTATGAAGTACTTGAGGCTTTCTGGGAAGAAGGTAACGCTTCCTGGCCATTTTTGATAAAACGACAAAATCTTCTTCTAGATCAGAATCGGAATCAGAGTCCAAGAGCAGTTCAAGCGCCATGAAAGTCATTGCTTTATGTAATTTATCATGATTTGAAAGTGAGGAAGGCATGACTCTTATATGATATGATATGAAGATGTAAGTGATGTACGATGTTTTGAGTTATGAAGTGTTATTCTGCAGAGTGCTGCGTATGAATGGGATGATGCTGACAAATCAGTGAAATGGGACTTGATGGTGAAATCAGCACTTTTGGTTGAGAAAGTGCGGATTTGAGTGAAATAAGTGACTTATTTCATTTTTAAATCCACCAGTATTGGGGCTAGTGTGTTTTGGAAATCCGCACTTATTTAAGTGCGGATTTGGTCAAATTTAAGTGCAGATTTGTAAGTGCGGATTTGCCAGAACTGACACCCCCTATTTAATAAACCTCACTATTGTGTCAACTCTCAAGTAACTTGTCGTTGCCTCCCTTAAATAACTCAAATCCTTTAATTATTTATTTTTTTTACTCTTTATATTCTTCTTTCCCTCTTCATTCCTTTTCTTCTAGATGACCAGCCAATAATTGGGCACCTTTCCAAACGACGACAACGACTATGGACTTGCAATGAACAACATAGCGCATGGACCACCCAGCCAAAAAAGTAAACTTTTTCAGTGACCGTGTTTTGAACTTGGGTTCGATCATTTAGGTTTATATTAAATTAAATCATATAGTATTTTGAAGTGATTTTATGATCACTATAGTAAGTTAACTTTTGCACCTCTCACTCATATTATTATATTTTTACTGCAATAACAGTGTTTGTAGCTTCATTGCTGATTCACTGAGTGTAAGTGTTCATTATTTTTTAATTTTTTTTCCTAGTTGACCATAATAGAGTAAAACTCTTAGTCCTAGAAGACAATTGATATTTAATAAATTATTAAATTAATTTTATTATTATTTTTTGTTTATTGGTTGACCATAATAGTACTCAGTACTTAGTCCCAATATTACCATTATATTAATTTTTGGTATTAATTATTTTGGTTGACTTATAAAAACTTTTTTGGTTGGTCCCATTTTAATTATTGTTAATTCTTAATAAATAACTGTAATTACATTTATTTGTATTACATTTTTTGTTAATTAATTGATTTTTTGATAAAATTTAATAAAAAAGTTTTTTTGTTAAAAATTCAATAATTATATTTTATTTTGAAATAACAATTTGAATAATTAAATAATTTTGATTCTATTTTAACAGTTTAAATGTCCAGTAGTTTGGCTAACAGCATGGATAACTTACATGTGGATGAGATTGAAGTGGATGGTGACACTGAATCTGTAGGTTCTTTTAAATTAACTTACAAAAATTATTCAGCTGACAGAAAGCCTTCAGGATGTGGAAATGGCAGCAGAAGTGGAAAACCCCCCTCCCCAAACACCTCTGAAAGAAGTAAAACCTCTAATAAACTAGGACAATCAACTCAAAGGTATAAAAATAAAAAAGATACCTCTAACCCAACAAGTAAAAAATCTTTCCAGTCACATCAAAGAAATGAAAGCAGAAAGTATGAAGTACAAGGCAAGGGTAGAGACACTCTGGCAGCAGATGCAGGAAATATTAAATCCCAAAAAGGCTCAAACTCCTCATTTCCCAGCCTCCCAGCCTCAGCCTCAGCCTCAACCTCAGCCTAATCAGGTAACCAGCTCCTTCATGCAAAATCAAAGCACTCTGCAGGTGGAGCAGTGGAAATGGGATTACTTTATGAGCCATTACCAACAGAATGTTCAGCAACAAACAGCTCAACACCCTGGCCCATCCAGGACACCAACCTACCATCCATCTCCTCAGCCCCACCCCTATCAGGGAGACAGAAGAAAGAAGGCACAGGGGAAGTTTCTTCCCTTTCCATGGTGAGTAATTTGTTTGAAAAACATGTTGGTATGTATAATAACAAATCTTCTTCAGGTAATATTGTGGATCCTGGTGAAAGAACAGTTAAACCCTTAAAAAGACAACTTCTTTTAATGAGTATCCCCAATGATGTAATTAGAAAATTATCATTTGATGAACCTTTACATTTGACTTCTACTTCTTTAATTAATCCTTCTCTTGCAATTAAGAATGATTCTGTTTCCCCTGAAGTCTATACTTTAATTGAGAAAACTTCTGAAGAAATAATGAAAGATACCCTTGATTTTAATGTTGTAAAAGACAAACCTTTGAGAAGTGTGTTAATACATGAGAGTGATAGATTAAATAATTTGCACTTGCATTGTAAAGTAAGTTCTTCTGTACATGATACAGCTTATTTTAAAATTAAAGAAACCTTGAATATTGTTCTTAGCCAACAAAAACAAATAAGGAGTGACCATATATCTATCTCAGATAGGAATATCAATCTACATAAAACCTCAAGTGAATTGAAACCCCTTATTGAGGAAAATTATTCATTAAAAAGTAAAATTAATTTTCTACAAAATGAGTTTACAAAGCTAAAAAATGATTTCCATGCACTGAGTGCCAAACACACAGTTTCTGAGGACAGAAATGTTTTATCTCCTGCAAAAGTAAATGACCAGAAGTTCCAGTTGAGAAAAATTCTCAGAATTTTTTGCTTATTGCTACTCATATGGGTATATATAAGTATGTTAGAATGTCATTTGGCCCTAAAAATGCCCCTTCAGTTTTTCAAAAAGTCATGGATAACACTTTCCATCAGGAAATAATTGAGGGATGGCTCATGGTGTATATTGATGATATCATAGTTTTTCTAAAACTTTCAATGAACATATGGTTCATTTAAATAGGGTTTTCTAATAAATTGATGAAATCAATATGACCTTGTCCTTGAAAAAGTGTAAATTTGGTTTTCAATCTTTGAAAGTACTTGGCCATGTTGTGTCAGGCCTACAAATTTGTGTAGACCACAACAAAGTTGCTGCAATTCAAAATGTGAAAGCACCAACTTCTGTAAGAGAAATCCAAAGTTTTTTGGGTATATGTGGCTATTATAGACAATATATTAAGAATTATCAGGTCATAGCCTCGCCTCTTACCAAACTAACTAGAAAAGATGTTGCATTCATCTGGAATATTGACTGTCAAAAAGCTTTTAATACATTAAAATGTTGCCTATTGACAGCCCCTATCTTAGCTCTTCCAGATTTTAACAAACCATTTGCCCTGTATACAGATGCTAGCTTTGTTGGTCTGGGTGCTGCCCTCCACCAGAAACAAATTATTAAAGATAAATCCTCAGAGGTTTTAATTTGTTATATTTCAAGAACCTTGAGAAATAGTGAATTGAAATATGGTTCCACTCAATTAGAGTGCTTAGCAGTTGTTTGGGCTCTTTAGAAGCTTCATTACTATCTGTATGACCAAATTTTTGAATTGGTAACTGACTGTAGTGCTGTGAAGTCCCTCTTAAACCTAAAAACACCTAATAGACATATGTTCAGGTAGCAACTTGCTTTTCATGAATACAGAGGACGGAAGACAATTATTTATAGAGCTGGAAATGTTCACTGCAATGTTGATATGCTGTCCATATTTCCTCTGCCAAATAATGATTCCAATCCTGCTTATGTACCTGAAGATGATACTGTTCATATACATGGTATATTTATAGTTGATATGGAAGAAGAGTTATTACAATTAATTTTGGATTCATATGATAAGGATTCTGATTTAAATAAATTAGTTACTATCTTAAATGATCCTAAGAATGCTTCAATTTAAGCATTGATTAAAACTCTTCCTGCAAAGTATCAAAATGCTTTGATTAAAGGAAGGTTTTCTATTGAAGATGGTTATATATATTATAGAAGAAAGCTTACTAATGTAATTGTAATTCCTCCTTCTATGAAAGAAATTATCCTCAAACTTTGTCATGATGACATATTAGCTGGTCATTTTGATCTTGAAAAAACATTAATTAGAATCAAAAACACTGCTTGGTGGGCTAATATGTCTGAAGATACAAAATTATATGTTGAATCTTGTGATTCCTGCCAGAAATCTAAAAGGTTGACAGGTAAAAGAGCAGGGTTATTACAACATATTGAAGCACCTGATTCTCCTTGGCAAATAATTAACATGTATTTTGTCACTGGTCTTCCTGTAGCAGGTAAAGAAAGTTATAACTCTTGTTGGGTAGTAGTAGATAGATTCACAAAAATGTGAAAATTTATTCCTACCCACAAAGATGTATCCACAAAAGAATTAGCTTTCTTATGGTGGTCTTACATGTTTAATATTATTGGTTTTCTAAAAGCCATTATCTCTGATAGAGATCCAAAATTTACTTATGATTTTTGGACTTCTTTGATGGATATTTGTGGCTGTGAGTTAAAATTATCTACAGCTCACAATCCTCAGAGTGATGGTCTAGCTGAGAGAATGATTCAAACTCTGGAAGATATGATTAGAAGTTATTGTGCCTTTGGATTAGAATATAAAGACAATGAAAGATTTATTCATGACTGAGTCACTCTATTGCCTGGTCTTGAATTTGCATATAATAGCACTGTTTATTCTGTCACTGAGAAAAAGCCTTTTGAGCTTTGGTTAGGTTATGTCCCAAACACTCCTGCTCAGATTCTCAATAATAAATTACCTAAGTTGGAATTACACCCTGGTGTAAAATCTTCTATGAAAATGCAACAGCTATGCAGAAAACATGCTCAAAGCTGTATTGATAAAGCATTTGAATATGAAAAGAAAAGAGGGGTAAAATCCCATAAAGAATACACATTTAACAAGGGTGATGAAGTGTTGATATCTACTGTCCATTTCAATTTACAAGGTAACAACAAATTAAAAGATCCTTTTGTAGGACCATTTGTTGTTAAAAGAATGGTTGGGGATAATGCAGGAGAAGTTGTATTGTATTCTGAATATGATAGAAAACATCCTGTTTTTCCCATTTCTTTGCTTAAACCTTATACTTCCAACAGTGACTTATTTCCCAAAAGAAGGGGAAGACCTAAGAAAAACCCTCAGGAAGTCACAGAAACAGCAGAAATTGATAAAATTCTCAATGATAGGATTATCACTTCTGAAAGAGGTACTGAATATTTATTGAGATATAAGAACAAATCATCTGAACATGATGCATGGATACCTGGCAAGGAGATTTCAAATCTTCCTACTCTGTTAAAAAAGTACAAATAGAAAAAATCTTAGCATTTTTTTTATTGTTTTTTTAGAGTGAGGGAGTGTCAGCCAGGCTACACCAGGAGCCCAGTAAATGATATGTTGATTATTAGACTTGAAAGAGGGCGTAAGAATTGCATTTGATGTATATTAATTAATATTTTATTGCATAATAAAATTATATAAGTATCTTTTAAAATATGAGTGTTATATTAATTTTATTGTTATATAAATTGTTTATACATTTAAATTAAGCATAATATATTTTATATTCTACAAATAATGTCACATTTTTATGTATTTAATAATTATAAATTAATAATTAATTAATTACAAACATATATTATAATTATATATGTAAAATTGACTTATAATGTAATTAAATTAATTAATTAAATTTATATATTAAATAAAACTTTTCATATATTATTAAAAAAAAATATTGGGCTCTTTTTTCACCCTTAATTGTGTCAGAAAAAATTATTAAATAAATTATAACACTTATTTAATAACATAGTATTAAAATCCCAACTTTAAATTACAAGTATCATTAAATTAATTATATGTTTCATTTAAACTAATTATTGAATTAATTACATAGTTAAAACAATTAATTAAAATTGCTTTAAACTGGATTGAATTTATTACATGAATTTTTGGCGTGAAAATAATTTTAATTGTTTTACTTAAACCCTTTACATGTCACTATAATGTCTGTTTTGGATTATTTTACTCATTGTTCTCATGTTTCAGACTTACTTGGTTACTAATTATTTTAATTAAGTGTTTTGGGAAGTTATGGTGGGAAAATGGTTAATTACTCACGGGTTTTAGTTAATTGATTCATATTTTTCTCTTAATATCTATGTTTCATTTCTACTCTTTTATATTCTTGTTTTAGCTTATTACTATTTTGTATATACTGATTTGTGGCACTTCAGAGGTCCTCTGGTCTATAAAAGGGCCTTGGGTAATCCCCTTTAACCCATCACTTATTACACTCACATTTTATTACATATTTAAATATTATACAAATTATTATTATTGTTATTAGTGTCATAGTTCTAATATAAATTTTAATAAATTTCTATGGTTGCTCTAAGTCTAATAATAAATATAAGTGTTTCCGCGCATTGAAATTAAACCCTTACTCAAATAAATATAATCATTTAATAAACCTCACTATTGTGTCAACTCTCAAGTAACTTGTTGTTGCCTCCCTTAAATAACTCAAATCCTTTAATTAGTTTATTTTTTTTACTCTTTATAATCCATTTTCTTTATATTCTTCTTTCCTCCTCTTCTTTTTTCCCCCTTCATTCCTTTTCTTCTAGATGACCAGCCAATAACTTTCAACTTTATAAGTCTAAAATACAAATAATTGCTTTTTTTCCAATTTTTTTCCTTAATTTTTTATGTCAAATAAATGGCAATACCTCCCCCTGATTTTAATCCTAATAGGGAGTCCAGATTGCCAAATCTCAATTAAAATGAATACACAAACAATAAACAAGTCATCCAGAGTAAGTAGCAGAGATAAAATAATTAGAATTCAAGAAAATAAATGTGAATCACAAATAAATTCAAGAAAACATGCCACAAATTAATGAAGACATGAACCACAGCAGCACAGCTTGATGGTCTAAAACCTCAAGTTAGTGAAGTGGATAAATGACTTGTATATGTTACATTATGACATCAAAAGAGAAAAATGACAACCTTTCTTAGACCATGTATTTTGCATGTCTACCTAAATATTTTGATTCAACAGAACACTCATTTCACACCTTACTTAAAATATTTTTTAAGTCTTGATTTATCTGAAATGAGCACCCAAAATGGGTGAAGTTATCACATGATTCCAATCTGGGGGAAGATCTTTTTGTTTGATGTTTGTTCCTAGAAAGATTGCAGACTGTATGCTTCTTCATTGATCTGAGTAGAAATCATTCTATAAAGCCAAAAAAATGCCAAAAAAAAAAAAATGCTTGCAAGATATGCCAAAAACGCCCTCAAAAGCACCTAAAAAATGCATTAAAAACACACCAAAAACTCCTGCAATATATGCCAATAAATGCCTGAAAATGATAGCAAAATATGCCAAAACCTCCTGCAAGTAATAGCAAAAAAACACCTGCAAAAGATGTGAATATATGCCTAAAATGCCAAAAAATGCCAAAAAGGATATGGGGGATAGTGGAAACTGAAAAAGAAGGGAATGTTAATTTTTTGAGACATAGGGAAAGTGATTGAGTGAACAATTATGCAATAGGGGAAAACATGCAATTTGAAATTATGGAGCGATGGGAAACAAATGAAGTCTGATGAGGGGAGAAAGGTTTAGTGTGTCAAATGTGACAGGGATGTTGTGGCCAACATGTGGTCATGAAAAAAAAAAAGAAAAGAAAAAAGGGAAAAAAGTGCTGATTTGAGGTCATAATTGACACCCATTTTTGAAATAAATGACTTTATTGCAAAATTTAAGTGCAGATTTGCCAGAGCTGATACCCCCTAATGTGTAGAGTTGACATGTGTACAAAAAATCTAGAGTGGAAATAAAAAGACTCACCGGATCAATTTTGTTGAGATAATCACTTGTAAAATCTTATATAGCATTGATAGGGGGTATCAAAGTTAGAAATCTTCCATTTCAAAATACCTCTTTTTTCCACCAAATCAACCATGACTACTTTTTAAAATATGACATATTGTGCCCCCAAAACACCTTTTTATTGAGAGTTAATGTCAAGTTTGTGCCTTTTATTTTGTGTTGTGAAATGCCTTTTAAATAATTACAAATTTCTAACTTTGATACCCCCTAATATCTCACTATGTAATTGTCACTTTACCTATTTTCTCTATGTTCTATTGTTTTATTTCTCTCACTCTAGGCCTTGTTTTGATTCCTCCGAGTTCTTGTGTCTACTACCATGTTGTCTATAGAAGGTGGAAAGGGAGGTAAGATGGAAGACATCCTTTACAAAAAATAAAAATTTAATCATTGTCTTATTCTCCTATTCCTCCTGAGAAATAAATAAACAACCAAATATATAATAAATTTGACAAAGTCTTAATTCTTTTGGTTAAAATCATTAAAATCAGTACTACTACTGTGAATCTCAAAACGTTAAATTAATGTTACCAAAAGTTTTATAACTTCCTCATAGACTAACCCTGACAGCTTGTCTCATTTTTCTACAATCACTGGTTTTAAAGTTCAAGTTTCCAAATTTTTCAATAAAAATGAATATCAAGACAAAAAATGCTGATCATGTTATATTTTTGATACGATATTATGAATCTAGAGCTGTGGATTTATTATATTGAAAAGCTTAAAGTTACTTGACAGATGATTTTAAGGTCAACCAAATGTTTGAAACATGACTCAGACTCTTTGAAGGGCACATTACTTTAAAAGTCTCCTTCTAGCACCTCAAAAATTCACTTTGGTTTAATTTTTAATTTTGTAATTTTTTTAAAGCAGCTATAACATATTGTTCATATATATTTAAAAGCATATCCATCATTTTAAAAATTCAAAACAATATTTATAAGGAACCTGAATATAAATGCTAAACATTAAGGGAGTAATTTAAATTTAAATAGTATCCATTTCATTTTGCAGGGGACTGTATGTATAACATATCTGACAAAAATCTAACTAAAACTTTATCTTCCTTCCACTTTGACCTCCACAAAAGCAAATATATATACATATATAAGAGACCTAAACATGCTCCGAAACAGAAAGATAACTCAATGTTCGCCTGCTGTGCATTTATCTATCTATCTATTCATCCATCCATCTATTCATTATCATGACTTTCATTTATCGCACACACACAAACACACACACACACAAAAAAGAGATCAAGATCAAGATCAAGAGAAACATAATAATAATAAACTAATCAAAATAAATTACCAAAAAACCAAACCAACCAACCCCCCCCCCCAAAAAAAAAAAAAAAACGAGAGAGCGAGAGACAGAAAGAGAGACAGAGACAGAGTGTGTGAGTCTATGTACATTTAGTTTTTTCGCTTATAAAAATAAATACCGTCATTATTATTACCTCAAAAAAAAAAGAAAAAAACCGAAACCAAAGTACGATTATTCCTATTTACGCAGAAAACGTCAAGAATTATAGAATACATACATACATACATATAGGAGGGAAGGAGAGAAAGACTATAACTTATGTATAGTGATTTAAATAAATATATTTACGCGGCTGCGGATTATATATGTATGTATGTACATATATTTGTGCGGATAGAATGTGTTCGATAATGTGGTCCAAGAAAAATATGAGCTTGTGAAACATTTACAAAATTTCTATTATGCTTGTAGCTTCTTTCGAGCTTTTCTTTAAATGATGATGACCATGAGGAGAAAGATGATTTAATTCATTCAGGTCATTTTCGTGAGATTCAGGAAGTTTAGTGTCAATGTCATTGCAGACTGCAACAGATTTTGGTTTAGGTTTTGGTAATCCTGGAAACGTTAGATACTCTATTTTTTCATCTGCTGGTTGAGTAGATTCATTAGATGGAGAATGCCAATCAAAGCCCCATTGGAAATATTTTGGTGCAGTTTGCGAATTGCTTTCAGTTTGCTGTTCAATCACGTACGGCAAAGCCTCACCACGTTCACCCAATGGACCAGGTGGACCCATCCGTGTTAACCGTGATGAGATTTCATAGGGAATTGACAATTTGGGAAAGAGAGATATTGCGTGAGGAAGTTGAATAACGGGAGTGGTAAGAGAAAGTGGTAAAGGTGTAGTCAAAGGCCTAAGTTCGGGAACCGAAACATTGGGAATGGGATGAGGAATCCAACCAGCAGAGAATTTTGCTGATCTGCGTGTATTTTGAAGACGCGTTGGATCGGTGGCATGGAGTTGGGAAGTAAGTGACATTCTGACAGGATTATATGGCAAATATGAGGGCGATTTGTCAGGATCCTCAGCCTGGAGTGAAGAAAGATAGCGATACGTCTCGTAAAACCCTGTCAAAGATGAAGTAGGCCGTGGTATCAATTTAGTCTTTTTACAAGGAGATGGTTGATCCAGATCAGACTCAGGAGATGGAGGAGGAGATGGAGATGGGGCAGAAATAAAAGGAAACTTTGTTGCTGGATTAGTTTCAGCCAAAATGGACGCATGAAATGGGATGATTGAATGATAAGGATCATTAGAAGATGAGTTCGCTTCTGGTGGAGGGGATCCGACATCTGAATCATCGTGAAGAAGAGTTTGGGAAGGAAGTTGCTCTGATCCAGGCAAGGGAGGGAAATGAGAAGGGATGAATGAATGATGATTTGATGTTGGATCAAAATGAGGAGATTGTGGTGAAATGACCGAATGAGCTGCATCATCATTATCAACATTCTCACTATCTACATCAACATCATCATAATCTTCATCATGGTCCTTATCTATGATAGGAGATTTCGGGATTTGATCAAGGGCTGAGATTTCATCTTGGGAGAGTGGAAGAAAGGAAAGGAGGGTGATAGGCTGATTTGGAGTTTGATTTGAGAATTCTGAAAGATTTTAAGAATCAAGAAATGATGACACAAGATGAGAAAAGAAAAGAAAAAAGTTAAGAAAAAGGAAAACGTAAAAACCTGGAAGAGATTGAGCAGCAAATTGAGCCAACTGGGCGACTTGCTGAGAGGGATCATCGTCGGATGTACAATTTTCATTGCACCAATTAAGGACGGAAATCAGATGACCAGAGCCATGAATAAGCTGAAGTGCACCAGAGACATCCCAAGCATTTATGAGAGATCTTCCAGCTTGATCGGCCTGATTTCTTGCATTTTGACCGATGAGCTCAAGATAACGCTGAGCAACATGGGTGATGACCGAAAGAGAAATAGGTTTGATGGAGGTGAAAGGAGCGGAATGAGCGATGATTTGTAGGACAGCCAGAGTGAAGAGACGATCAGGTGAGTGATTGGGATTCATTTTGAGGATGTTAGGATGGAAGTTTTAAGATGGAAGGAAAGATGAGTTTTGAGAATGATTTAGAATGCAAGTTAAAATGAATTGGAAGAGAGATTATGCATAAAAAAGGCTGTAATGAATAGCCTGTGGCATACACCCATAATGAATATGCAATATTCCTTTCTTCCCCCCACCTCAAATTCCGTTTTGTTTTCTCTCATTCTCCCTCCCTCCAGGGGTCACCAAGTTTTCTCCTTTTCGCCTTCACCACCACCAATCTCCCCATCAATCCCCGGCATAAACTCATTCTCATCTTTTCGCGGATTTTTATTCTCGTCATTCGTATTGGTTTGTTTCTTCCCCATTCTGATCCAATATAACATCCCACCCCTGTCCTCAACTTCACTAACAAACTCAACCTCAATATCTCCCCAATTGTCCCTCAACATCCTTAGGCTCTGATTTAAAGCTTCTTCTTCATATTATCCCATCTTCTCGCCTTGATTCCCTCTTTCATCAATTCAAAATGTCGGTATCTTTCTCCTCTCTTTTCCCTCATCTCCTCAAGTCAAGTTGCTTATTTACTTACAGCTTAACATCCTTTTTCATCTTTTAGGTCTGATGATGATCAACACCATATGTTTGACACCGTCGGTGCTGGTCAGTATTTGCTTTCGTTCTGTCTTACTGACGTGTATTCTTCTGTCTACCTTATTCTTACTCTTTTTCTTCTCTCCTCCTAACAGGTGCTTCCCTCACCTACCCCATGCAATGTTCTGCTTTGCGCAAAAACGGCTATGTCGTTATCAAAGGCAGACCTTGCAAGGTAAGATGTTTCAGAAATCATTTGTTTTGTTTAGATCGAGCGTTGTCCTTTTTTTTTTTTTTTTTTTTTTTTTCTCTTCTTTTTTTTATATATCTTGAATGATGCATCATTTATAATATTGGGCGCAATCTATCTACATTTTATTATGTGGTCTTTCTTGTGGATGATTATTATTATTATTTTAATTTGGCACTTTACTGGATGCCCTCGCCCTATTCATTCACCTGCCCCCACTCCCTTGCAATTCGGAATTTTCTTTTTTCCCTTTTTCTTCATCGCTCGCACTCGGAGAGATCCGATCGGGAAAATGATGATGCCGCGTTGACGCATAGTCGTTGATTTGGTCACCTCGTTAACCCTAACCTTGTTTACTCTTTTCCTTCACATATTTCCTGTCTCATTGTCATGCCCATCACTCTTCGCTCCCTCACTGTTGACGCTGTTCATATATTCATACTTTTAATTTGTAGATTGTAGATATCTCTACATCCAAAACTGGAAAACACGGTCATGCCAAAGCTAATATCGTCGCCATTGATATTTTTACCGGCCGGAAATATGAAGACATCTCCCCCTCCACCCATAATATGGATGTTCCCAACGTAAGCCGTACTGAATATCAATTGGTTAACATAGACTCTGGATTTCTCAACCTCATCACCCAAGACGGAAGTAAGCTCCTCAATTTGTTTTCCCTCGTCGTGCGTCTAGCTGACTGGCCTTGTTTGTGTAAAAAGCTGCGAAAGATGATGTCAAAGTTCCCGAAGGTGAGCTTGGCCAAGACATTCAAGCCCAATTCGATGCTGGCAAAGACGTAGGTTTTAGCCCCATTTTCTTTTTATCGTTTAATTTTCCTTTCGCTTCCGGTCCTGACGAGTCCTGTTTTTTATCCTTGCGCATCAGCTTTACTGCACTATTACTAGGTATGTCTAAGTGTTGTTTGTATTTTAGCTAACATTTCTGTTGACAATGATACTTAATAGTGCTATGGGTGAAGAAATGTGTCTTTCCTTCAAAGAGGCTCCTAAATGTTCGTCATTTTTATTCTTGGGCTTCTTGTATTTCGATTCCTCCATTAATAATTCTTTTGGTGATATTTTCTCATTCAATAGCTTGAAAAGACATAAAAAATGGGCAAACTAGTGGGGATTATTTCTGGTTTTTAATTGTTAGACGAAACTCGTATTACACCTTCCTTCGCTTCCTCTGCTTAACGTCACAAAAACAGCAACCAAACTGCAACTTTAAATTTTATTATCCATTCCCCATTTCTGTCCTAGTAACTCGATATCGTGTGCTAAAACATTTCTATTTTAACCTGTTGCCTTCTCTCCTGATTGTTCTCCTTCATTTTTATGGTGACTATCCCCCCTTGTCAAAAAATAAAATAAAATAAAAGTGGTTTGATATGCTGTTACGGCCGGTGGTTGTTACGTTTTGATTACTAGTCATACTTGTCTCAAGAAGTTTGTTCCCAATTTGTTACATGTCTTTTCTTACTAATGTCCACGCAATTATTCACCGTTTTAATGGCGATTTTTGCCTCAGCATTTCTTACAAGCTCTGCTATTTTTTGAGAAAGAGCCGGCAAAGTTCGAACATTTAAAAGTATAGAATTAGGTTGATATATGGTCAACCAATTTCGGAGTGTTAGTATTGGTTGAAATAATTATTATCACTTGATCTGAATATATATTTGGGAAGGAGAGTAGCGGCTATAAATAATGAGACGGAGACAAGGTGATAAATTGAGATAAACACTTTGATGGATGTATCTGGGTTAGGTTAGGTTAGGTTAGCTCACGATTCGGTTCTCATTCACCGCAAGGCGAACGAGCAGAATTGTATTAGGTTTACTTTTCTTGTTGCGAAGTCTGGTAATAAGAGCATCCACAACCGGGTCGGTAAACCTGTTCGGTGTGCATACTTTACCGATTTCCGGCCCACTCGTTATCATTAGGCCATCTACCCCCGTTTCGGTAGACCCTTTCGGTATGCATATTTTGGGGCATTTTGATGTCAACTTTAGGGCATCTCCACTCGTTGCGTCATATTATTATTACTGAGTCTTTGCTTACTGATTTGCCTGCAACCACAGTCGTATCAAGTAAATATCAAGTAACTCAATATTCTCAAAATATTCATCACTCATGTTTTGTGTTTGGTAACACTAACTCTTCCCTAAACACAACATCCTCGCACATGCAATTTTTGACTACATGCAAAGTGATCATTCTAATAAGTTGTGTCATGACTAATAAAAGACCCTGAGATCCCAAATATGAAATCAGAATGATAATAAAATGTATCATTTTTAATTAATTTTAAAGTTTTAAAAATAAAAATAAAAATAAAAAAATAAAAAGAAAAAATAAATTAATAAATAAAGGGGTCAGCAATGAAAGAGTCCTATGCATGGCACATATGAATACCACCAAATGGATAGCCTAGGAGACATAGTATCTGAATGCAAAAAGATTCAGGAAAAATAATAATAATGCAGTCAAATATTTGATTGTTTGTTAGGGGTCACTTGCAGGTGGATGCACCAAAACCTGCAAAATCAAGTTCACAAACATGTTTTCTGGCTGTGAGCATTTTGTGGTGTTGGGCAATTACAGAGCCAAAAGTGGAGTTAGGAATGTCCGCTTCTCATGAAATCGTGGTTGGAATAGAGCCTCCCATGTGCCATGTCAGCTTCAGATGCCTGGGTTTCAAGGTCTAGGTCTTTGGCTCCAGCTCTAGGAGTCATGATAGTCAAAAAAAAAAAAAAAAAAAAAAAAACTGTTTTTTGGGAGGCTAAAAATGTAAGCAAGAAGTTAGGCAATTGTTTTTTCTTCAAATCAGAAGACATTTTGGGGGGGGAGGGGGGGATTTTAGTTGAAAGTTTTATATAGTTGTTTGTAGTATTAAAATATGTTAATTTTTTTAATTTTTTTTTTATTTCATACAATCTCACCCGACGAGGGGCATGAAGGATAGGTGAAGCTAGTAAGATTATGTAAAAGTTTGTTGTGGACAATTACAATGAATAGTAAATGGGCATTAAAATAGGAATAACTAGTGTGTTTATTGGGTAAGAGGAAGGTTATTGGGGAATCTTTGGGTGTTAAAATATGTTAATAAAGGGTGATATGAAGTCAAAATAGTGTTGTGTAATGGAGAAATAAAAAATTTGGTAACCTTCAGATGTGTCTGTGCCATTGGCAACCAAGTTGAGTTGTGTGTCTTTTTGGCAGGCGAGAGGTTGAGTTAATGACTTGCAAGTGGTAGTGTCCAGCAATATTACTGATACTTATTGATGAATTGCCAAAATGAGGGCTTACCAACAGGTCTTAATGGAACAAGTGATGTTGCTGGGGTCAAAATATGCATATCAAAGGGGTTTGCCAAAACAAGTGGAGATGCCCTTAACTCTTGCTTCATTATCCCCCTCCTGTGACTACAACTGTATTTCATAAAAATTTGTTAAAGTCTGGTAACTTTACTGAAGACTATAGAAAGTGATTCTAGACTTCATAAACTTGCTTGCCTGTTTTTTCTAATCCTCATCTTGTGTCCTGACCAGTTGCATGCACATGATTAGCCTTTTAAATTAAATAAATTTTTCTTTACACTATATATGACCACTGCTGTCAGCCAGGCTACTAGACTTATCCAGTAAAATAATTAATTATCTTACTGAGATGAAGCCACGCCTTTTAAATCCTTATTAATAATTAATTATTTATTACCTACTTATGTATTACTTACAACTAACTAGCAAGTACACTAAGTAATGTAAATAATTAATAAAAATAAGTAATTGTCCCATACATTTTTACTCCCTAACACGGTGCTCATTAATACAGATGAGAGGGAATAAAATAGTATTAAAAATATAATAAAAAATCTAAAAAAAAAATCAAATTCCTTTATTAAGAAATTTAAATTTCTGTTGAAACAACATTTTAAATCAAATGTTTTGTACTAAGTGTGACAGTCTAAGGGAACTCAAGTTTTATTTCAAATAAAAATGATACCTTTATTGACGCACCATTTAGTAAATCTTTTATATTTCACATACTCTCTTTATATTTAGTTTTTTCCTCTCAAACCCTTTTATTAGGTGGTGTTAATTCCATGTTTTTATTTCTCACATTTTGCCTATAAAAGGCCCTCTCTTTTTGTACTTTTCAAATCATTCATTACTTATTTACCAATCTTACAATACATCAATTAAATCCTTTATTACTATACCTTATAACACTAGTATTTATATCAACATAATTCTAAGCTATAATTTATAATAATATCTGAATCCACCTCTTATAACTTGAGTAAAACAATCAAAAGATTAAGAAATATGTACATTGCTCTTGAAAGTCCAATAAATCCACTTAAACCCTTGTAGCACCTCCAGATTTATCTTCTAGACCAAGAGACCCATTGACAGTTGAGGGCCTTTCCAAATTGTTGACAGCACATTGTTATCTTGAGGCCAGAGACTGTGGGACCATCGCCATCAAGGTACCTACAAGGATGAGTGGATGACGAAAACCACAAACGTCATCAATCACGTGACTTATTTTTTTGCTGAAAACGGGCATCGAACCGCGCTCCAAAACATAAGTTTATATATTGACTATAGTCATATATATTTGTGGTAATTATATTGATTACTATTTGTGGGTCACTTTGCACTCTTCATACTCTACATATTTCCTTTTACTCAGCACTTTGTAAGTGGCATTAATTTGCTCATTTTACAGGGTGAGGTGTCTGGTAAATTGGAATTTTTTTTCCTAGTTGACAAAGATAGAGAAATTGTGTTCTTAGTCCTAGAAGTAATAATTTTTTTTTCTAATTAATTATATTATATTTTTCAATTGACTTTGTCCTGAAAAATTGAATTTTATTGTTCCAGTTGACAAATTGTCCTAACAATAAAATTTTAATAATTAACAAAAAATAAATTATATTAAAATTATTTCAGTTGACATTAAGTCCTGGTAATTAAATATCTTTCTGTTGATTTAAATCCTGATAATTATCAAAAATTAATTTGTTAAGTAAAATTTAATTTAATTTCTTCAGTTGATTTCTTTTAATTCTGGTTATAAAATTATTTTGAATTAATAAATAATTTGATTATTATTTTCAGTTGATTTTTGTCCTGAAGATTTTTTTATATATTCTTTTTATTATTATTTTTCTTTTAATAAAAGCAAAAATAAAACTAATTCATCTTATTGTTTCCTTCCCTAAGTTCAGGTTAAATTTAAAAAATGACTGATCAAGGTGTTTCTGCTGCCTGTGAAGAAGAATTGGATCTGATTGATTATGATGAAGCTACTTCTGTAAGTTCTCCCTTGACTAAAAAATTGGCTCAAATTAATCAATCATTGAACCAATCAGGATGTGGAAATAAAGGAAGTGGAAATACTAGTGGAGACAAATGCTCAGGAACACAAGCCTTCCATCAACCCCCCAGAAGGACTTCCCAAAGGCCTCAAGATAAAAAAGATGCCTCTGCCTCAGCAAGTAAAGAACCTCTCCACCCACATAAAAGAACTGAGAACAGAGAACTTAAGACTGAGGTCAAGAACAGATGGATTAGAAGAAAAGGTATGAAGAATAGATGCCTTTCTTCAAGAGAAGAGGAGACCTCCTCCCCCCAGGGATCTTCCACAATTGGCTCCCCAGAAACTAGAAAAGGTGGAAGTATCAAAGTGGCAGTGGGATTGGCTGAACAACCAGTGGGATTATCTGTCTCAATATCAGCAGACTCAAATGACTCAGGCAGGTCCATCAAGACCCAGTCAATTCAACCCCACACCTCCTCACCCTTATTGAGGAGGCAGAAAAAGAAAAAAAAAATTATTCAGATCTTGCCCAAGCCTTGGTAAGCCCCTCTATTGAAGCTCAAGTACCATTTCTTGTTGCTGATTCAGTTCCTTTAGGTAATTCTGGAAGAGGAGATGAAACTGTGAGACCAGTAGAGGCTGATAAGAGTAGACAAATCACTCAATATTCTAATGTATCTAATCCTTTAGTTTTAATTGCTACTTCAATGATAAATCCTGACATGGCTCTTATTGATGAAACACTTGATCCTGAGTTTTATGAGAATCTGGAAAGTTACTCTGTTTCTTTATTGAGAAACACTCCAGATGTAGCAAAAATTAATGATGAATATTTGAGAGATATTATTGCAAAACAAAATCATATCATGAACAATATGCAATTGACTCAAAAGTTTAATAGTTTTTTAACTGAACAGGGTTATCAATCATTGATGAGTGAATTAAAGAGAATTTCTGATGATTTGTTTAATTATAAAGCAACTCATGAAAAGAAAGTTGCTTTATGGCAAAATATTTAAAAATGATTTGTCTAAATTACAAGATGCTGTGTCTATCTGTTGCCAGGAGCTAGAGATAGATAAGATGAACCTGAAAATATTGAGTGATCATTATTCATCTTTACAAAATAAAAATCAGTTATCTTTTGCAACTATCAATGAGAGTTTATCTAGTCTTCCAAGAATGAAAACAAGACTAACAACCATTGAAGAAAAATTGAACTCATTGTTGAATGACCAGAAATATTCTGACATTTCTGTGAAGGAACATATAGTGCAGGATGCTCAAATATTACCTGTGGCTAGTTCATCTAAAGTAAAATTAGTTTCAGAAATACCTGTTGATACCACTGAGCTTCCATCAAAAATTGATGATGCACCAGGATCTTCAACAGAAGGATTAAACAATGAGATTACTGCACAATTGGAGAAGTTACAGCTGCTTCTTACTCAGAAACAAGCTAGTACTAAGGAGACTCCTTCAAATCAAAAGAATTGGCCAAAACTTGACCAGTATCAAACATTTGATGGTGATTCTTCTTCTGATTGGCAGCAATTCATTTGCAGAATTGATAACTTGAAAAACTCTTACAAACTCCCAGATGAGGAAATTGTGTCTAAGTTAATTTCTTTGTTACCAATGTATCCCTAATGTGGTATGAATCTGCTCTCCTGGATAGGAATGACTACTCATGGAAATATTGGAAGAAATTGATTAAAGCACAATTTTGTGGCTCCAAGTTTAGGATGGCTCAACAAAGGCAGTATGAGGAAGCTAGATATAGCTCTTCTACTGATAAAACTATTGAGTTCTTAATGAAACTTATAAAAATCTTGAGGGAAATGTACCCAAATATGGAGTTTGAGTTATGGAAGCACAGGATCCTTTATAAATTACCAATGTCTTTGAGAGACTTGATAGTGGCTAGGACTAAGTTCACCAGAGAATCTTCTTCTTTCATTAATACTTGTAATGAGATCCTTCTAAACGACAATTATGATTCCAGAAGATTCATTCCCAGAACCCCTTTGGAGAAACTCTCCACTTACCAACAGAAACATCTGGAGAAGGTTGGTAAACCTTCTGCCCCTGTTGCACCTAAAAAGTATGCAACAAACACTTGCTTCAAGTGCAACAAGCCTTGGAAGAAAGGCCATGTTTGTGACAAGAAGATAAATCTTGTAGAACAAACAGAGGAGCATGCTGATGACACAATAGCACTGGATGATACGTCAAGTGATTGTGCCAGCAATATTTCATATGAATCTTAACAAGAAATCTTGATGCTGGAAGAGGATATTCATTATTTAAATACTATTGATATTGATTATAATGCTTTATCTACAGTTGAAGATGCTGAGATCATAAAGAACATTGAGGATAACTAAATTTTTATTGCCCCTCTCAAGGCACCAGTCTTGATTAATGGAACCAGCATTGAAGTTGTTCTGGATTCTGGAGCTGGAGGAAGTGTAGTTTCTGAAAGAGCACTTGCTTCAGTGGATCAAGACTATAAATCAAAACTGATGCCTATCATTTCTGAAAATTGGAGAGGTTATGGCTCTGTTTTGTCCCCCATTGGTAAATACAAAGCCACAGTGTTTTTTAAATATAACCATGGTTTTGTAAGAGCTATTTGTGATTTTTTTGTCATGAAAAATGATAACTTAAGCAATTGGTTTATTGTAGGGAATGATATTTTAACTAAGTATGGCATAAAATTGGATCCCTCAAACCAATGTTTCACAATGGGGATGAATGGGAAGAGAAAATTTAAGATTTCTTCCCCTAAAAAATTATTGAAACCAGAATTGAACACATGTAATTCTGTGGTTCAATGTAAAGGAAGATCTACAAAAGAAATGCATGCCCTTTTGTCTGAAATTGACAATGCCTCTTTTGGAGAACAACTTTCTGGTGAGGATAAAGATTCCATCATTAACTTGATAAAGTCTTTTCCTATGGCCTTTGCTCATGGGTCACATGAACTGTGATTAGTTAAAGAGAAAATGAAACTTTCATTGTCTTGCCCATTAACTGATATACCACCTAGTTTAAAGAAGAAGCCTTATCCTGCTTCTCCCACAAAGAGAAAAGATATTGAAGACAATATCTCTACCCTTTTAAAAATGAATATTATTGAAAAGGTAGTTGAAACACCTAAATATTGTGTTATCTCACCTTTCCTAATTTCCTATGAGAAAGATAAAGCCAGGTTATGTGGTGATTATAGAGCACTAAATACTTATACTGTTGATGATATCTACCCTTTACCTAGAATTAGCCCTATACATGCTACTTTACAGGGTGCTAAATATATCAGCTGTTTGGATGGTAACAAAGGATATCACCAGGTACCTGTTGATAAAAATTCTCAGAACTTTCTGATGATTGCCACTCATATAGGTATTTATAAGTATATTAGGATGCCATTTGGCCCTAAAAATGCCCCTTCAGTTTTTCAAAAAGTCATGGATAACACATTCCATCAAGAGATAATTGAAGGATGGCTGATGGTTTATATTGATGATATCATTATATTCTAAAAAAAATTTGAGGACCATCTTAACCACCTGTGTAAAGTGTTCCAGAAAATGGATGAAATAAATATGACACTTGTTTGAAGAAATGTAAATTTGGTTTTCATTCTTTAAAGGTTCTTGGTCATGTTGTTTCAGGCTTACAGATATGTGTTGACCAAAATAAAGTGGCAGCCATACAACAGGTGAAGGCTCATACCACAGTTAGAGAGCTCCAGAGTTTTTTGGGAATGTGTGGATACTATAGACAGTATATTAAAAATTACCAAGTCATAGCTTTACCCCTTACCCAATTAACTAGAAAGGATGTTGCTTTTGTCTGGAATAGTGAAAGACAAAGAGCCTTTGACACTATAAAACACTGTTTGATTTCAGCACCAATTCTTGCTTTACCTGACTTTAATCAACCATTTGTTTTGTACACTGATGCCAGTTTCATTGGTCTTGGTGCTGCCCTCCATCAAAAACAAGTGATAAATGATAAGGTTTCAGAAGTAGTAATTTGTTATATTTCAAGAACCTTAAGAAATAGTGAATTGAAATATGGTGCTACTCAATTAGAATGTTTAGCTGTAGTGTGGGCTCTAGAAAAGCTTCATTATTACCTAGATTACCAGAAATTTGAACTTTTCACTGACTGCAGTGCAGTTAAATCCCTTTTAAACTTGAAAACACCAAACATACATATGTTCAGATGGCAGTTGGCTGTTCAAGAATACAGAGGGAGAATGACAATTATTCATAGGGCTGGTATTGTTCACTCAAATGTGTATATGTTATCTAGGTTACCTTTACCAAATAATGACTCTAATCATGCTTATGATCCTGAGGATGAAATTATTCATATACATGGGATATATGTGGTTGATATGGAGGAAGAGCTATTACAGCTTATTCTGGATTCATATGATAAAGACACTGACTTGAAAAAGTTATGCACCATATTAAATGATCCAAAAAATGCTTCAATACAAGCATTAATTAAAACCCTTCCACCAAAGTACCAGAAGGCTTTGGAAAAAGGTAAATTTTCAATTGATGAAGAATATCTATATTATAGGAGAAAGTTGAGTAATTTTATTGTTATTCCTCCTTCTTTGAGAGAAATCATCTTGAAAATTTGTCATGATGACATATTGGCTGGACATTTTGATCTTGAAAAAACAATGAACAGAATTAAGAACACTGCTTGGTGGGTTAATATGTCTGAAGACACAAAATTATATGTTGAGTCTTGTGATTCTTGCCAAAAATCAAAAAGATTAACTGGTAAAAGAGCAGGATTAATGCAACATATTGAACCTCCTGATGCACCATGGCAGATAATAAACATGGATTTTGTAACAGGATTACCTATTGCTGGAAAAGACAGTTATTACTCTTGTTGTGTTATTGTAGACAGATTCACTAAAATGTGTAAATTTATCCCTAATCACAAGGATTTTTCCACTAAAGAATTAGCTTTCTTATGGTGGTCTCATATGTTTAATACTGCTGGTTTTCCTAAAGCCATAATCTCTGACAGAGACCCTAAATTTTCTTCTGAATTTTGGATGTCTCTGATGGATGTTTGTGGTTGTGATCTGAAACTTTCTACTGCCCATCACCCTCAGACTGATGGATTAGCTAAAAGAATGATTCAGACTTTAGAGGACATGATAAGAAGGTATTGTGCCTTTGGCCTTGAGTATAAAGACAATGACAGATTCACTCATGATTGGGTTACCTTACTTCCTGTGTTTGAATTTGCTTATAATAGCACTGTTCATTTTGTTACTCAAAGAAAGCCTTTTGAGCTCTGGCTTGGATATGTTCCAAATACTCCTGCCCGAATTCTCATTAATAAAATACCTAAATTGTAATTACATCATGGTGTAAAATCTTTTCTTCAAATGCAACAACCTTGCAGAAGTCATGCTCAAAAATGTATTGAAAAATCATTTGAATATGAGAAGAAGAGATGGGACCAATCCCATAAAGAATACACTTTTAAAAAGGGCGATGAAGTGTTTATTTATACAGTCCACTTCAATTTACAAGGTAATAACAAATTGAAAGACCCATTTGTTGGTCCATTTGTTGTCAGAAGAATGATTGGAGATAATGCAGTTGAAGTTATTTTGTATTCTCCATATGACAAAAAACATCCTGTTTTTCCAATATCTCTTTTGAAACCTTACACATCCAATAGTAATTTATTTCCAAAAAGGAGGGGAAGACCAAAGAAAACCCCTAATGAAATCACTGAGACAGCAGAAATTGATAAGATTCTGAATGACAGAATAGTCACTGCTAAAAAAGGTACAGAATACTTTTTGAGATTCAAGAATAAATCTTCTGAATATGATTCTTGGATACCTGCAAAGGAGATATCTAATCTTACTGCTCTACTAAAGAAGTATAAAAAGAAAAAATCATAGCATTTTTTTATTGTTTTTTTTAGAGTGAGGGAGTGTCAGCCAGGCTACTAGACTTATCCAGTAAAATAATTAATTATCTTACTGAGATGAAGCCACGCCTTTTAAATCCTTATTAATAATTAATTAATTATTATCTACTTATGTATTTCTTAAAACTAACTAGCTAAGTACACTAAGTAATGTAAATAATTAATAAAAATAAGTAATTGTCCCATACATTTTTACTCCCTAACACCGTGCTCAATAATAAAGATGAGAGGGAATAAAATAGTATTAAAAATATAATAAAAAATCTAAAAAAAATTATTTAAATTCCTTTATTAAGAAATTTAAATTTCCATTGAAATAACATTTTAAATCAACTTTTTTGTACTAAGTGTGACAGTCTAAGGGAACTCAAGTTTTATATCAAATAAAAATGATACCTTTATTGATGCACCATTTAGTAAATCTTTTATATTTTACATACTCACTTTATATTTAGTTTTTTCCTCTCACACCCTTTTATTAGGTGGTGTTAACTCCGTGTTTTTATTTCTCACATTTTGCCTATAAAAGGCCCTCTCTTTTTGTTCTTTTCAAATCATTCCTTACTTATTTACCAATCTTACAATACATCAATTACATCCTTTATTACTATACCTTATAACACTAGTATTTACATCAACATAATTCTAAGCTATAATTTATAATAATATCCGAATCCAACTCTTATAACTTGAGTAAAACAATCAAAAGATTAAGAAATAAGTACATTGCTCTTGAAAGTCCAATAAATCCACTTAAACCCTCGTAGCACCTCCAGATTTATCTTCTAGACCAAGAGACCCATTGACAACTGCTCAGTTAAACGTTTGACACTGTAGACTCTTACCGTCTTCTATAGCTGTAAACTCATTGTCTGTGGAGTGACATAATTGAAATATCAACTTCAATTTAGTCAAATTTTGGCATGAGTCAAACCACAAACAAGGGATTATCATTAGGGGGTGTCAGTTCTGGAAAATTCACATTTAACTTGAGTGTGGATATCAAACCAAATTAGCACTAAATTTTTGCAAAAAATTCACTTACTTCAAAAATGGGTGTCAGTTATGACTTCAAATCAGCACTTTTTTCCCTATTTTTTTCACAACCACATGTTGGCCACATCATTGCTTCCTTTCCCACCCCATCTGTGTCACATGTGACACCCAGACCTCAATCCTCTCATCAATCCTTGGCACACACCCCTCACTGAGATTTGAAAGTTTTTATTGTGAAATGTTAACCAGGCATGTTTTTTTCTTTCTTTTTTTATGTTTTCAACCTCTTAATATCTTTTCTTGTAACAGAAAAGTTTCATAATGCCTCCCAGAAAATCCAACTCTCAAAAGGCAACTCAAAAAAATCTTCATCATAAATGTATTTCCATAATGCAACTCCTCACCTGAGAAATTAAAGTCTGGGAAGCTAAAAAAGGAAGATTATCTCATCATTATCAACTTAATCAAAATTAAATCAAATTATGACACATTTTTTGGATGTGAGAAGTTCACCTTCATCCAAGGTCAATGGCCTTTTGTTGATGGCAAATGAAGTAAAAAAGAAAACAAAAGGGATAATTGAAATCAATCCTAAGCAAATGAAGGAGAGGTTCAAAAGTTATCAATCAAAATATAAAAAGTCTCAATTTGCTTCCACTTCCACTGGCTTTGGTATTGATGGTTATGATTTGGAGAATGGAATTACTACTGTTTCCAAAAAGCTCAATGTCATGTGTCTTCTCTATGAGGAAATAAATATTCTTTTTGGTTCCCAATTTAATAGTTACTTTTAATCTTATCAAAAATAGTTATATCATGATATTCTGATAACACCATTTGTCCTTAATGGACTCTAAAATATTGCACTTTTGGAATTTCAGATGGTAAAATAATACTGACAGCTGTGCAAAAATCCTCATCACCAACATACTTATATCACCTCACTACCAATTTGTATTTCTAAATAAAGCTAAGTCAACAAAATTCTATATCTTTTTGATTTTTTTGGAAAAACCCTCCCCTAAATGTTATTGAAGAAAGGGGTGGGTATCACCAAATTTTTCTAAGTCATCAATTTTCAATGTCAGATTTGAACATTTGGAAATACTGAAGTAATGGGTAAAAATCACTAAAATTTAATATAATTACATAAATCAATAAATAAATAAGTAAGATAAATCAAATTAAGTAGTTTAAAAGTAATGACAATTCCACAAGCCAAAATGCAGATCAAGTCTAGAAACTAAGTTTGGGACTTTCCACAGGTATAGGCTAGATGAACCCCATGAATAAATTTAATTTTTTCATGATTACCCTTTATAAAACACAAGTTACTTGGCTCATTACTTTAGTTTAGTAGATTGAAATATCAGATATATTTATTAAAAATTTATGAAAGAATAAAATAAATTCCATGACCTTACAAATCCCCAAACTTTTTTTATCTACCTAAAGTTTTGTAAATTTATTAATTTCACATTCTTTTTTACCTTGTTGATTTGTTGGACTAACTTTTGACTGATCTTATAAGAGCAGATAAAATGAGTGAAGGGTTAGACATATGAAAATGGTAAGAAAAAGAAAAAAACACACCTTGATTAAAGGGAAGAATAATAAGTAAAGAGAAAGGTAGTTTGAAGAATCTGAAAAGATAAATGGATGATGTAAATGTTATGATATGCATTATGAAGTAAATAAAAGAGAAATTGGGAAAAAAAGCTCATATTTAAAGATCAATATCTCAGCAACCAATGAACCAAATTCAAATCAGTTTGATGAAATGAAAGATATACTTCAGAAGTATCTTCAGCTAAAAGGATAGTATATTCAAATAACCCTAACCCTAATTCTGACTCTGCTTGTCAAAATTTCAAAAAAACTTAAAAATTGATGATGAAAAATCTAACAAGAGGGATATAAAAGCCAATATAATCATCAGATAAGAGTTTTAGAAGCCTTATTCTCTAATTATGAAAGATAAAAACATGAAATAAATTAAGTGAAATTTGGAAAAAAAGGCTCAACTTCCAAGGTCGAAATCTCCGCAACCACTGAAACTAATATAAACCTGTTTGTAGAAAATAAAAGATAAGATTTAGGAAGATCTTTAGTTAAAGGACATGTGATTTAAATAAACCTAACCTTCCTTTTTTATATAAAAGATGGATAAAAAATTTCAAATAGGGAAAAACAGGCTCAACTTTATAGGTCAATATCTCAGCAACCACTGAACAAAATTCAAATCTGTTTGTGGAAAATAAAGGATAGCCTTCAGAAGAACCTTCAGTTAAAAGGAAGCTAGATTCAAATATACCTAACCCTAATTCCAAGCCTGATTTTCAAAATTTTACAAAAACTTGAAAAGTGATAATAAAAATGATAACATGAGGAGTTGAAAAAGTCCACTGCTATCCAGATATGACTCCTACATATATTTAAGTACGGAATCTTCATTGAAAGAAAGAGATATCATGTAGGTATGAATAAAAGGAGATGAAACTTACCTTGATGGAAAGGTAGGAAAAATAGAGGGAGGAAGAGTGATGCTGGAATTTAGGGAAAATCAAATATGGAGTAAGTGAAATTGACAAAGAATGCGCAATGTATGTGTTTCAAGGACATGGAACCAAAAAAAAGTGAAATAGGGGAAAGGGGGTATAATGGTCATTCCAAGAAAGGATGAAGAGTAGGATGATGGAGCTAAAAAATAAGTAAAAAGGGAGAGAAGAAAATTTTTTAATTTCACCTTTAAAATCAAAAAATAAACACTCACTAAAAAATTTAGCTACGAAATACAAAAACATAAAATTGATTAGAAAATATATAAGTAAAAATAAAAAATGATTTACCTGGAGAGATGAGTTGAGAAAAAAATTGACTCCAAATTATTTGAGGGATGAAAGAGGAGATGAGGAAATGGATATGAATGATAAAAGCAAAAAAGAATGACTGAAAAATTATGAAATTGCAAAAAGTATGCAATTTCATGTTGAGTTGATGAAGGAAAGCAAAGAGACTTGAAAAAAAGGGACTATAACAGAAAACTCAAAATCAAAGTCAATATGCAAAAAAGAATAACCATTCTAAGGAAAAATTCCTGAGAAGTCCTGAAAAATTGTCTAAAACTGGGTACAGATAGGTTAAGAAGTGTTTGGATGGTGTACTTGGGGGTATGAAGTACTTGAGCCTTTTTTGGAAGAGGGTAATGGTTCCAGGCCACTTTTGATAAAAAAAGAAAATTTTCTTCAAGATCAGAATCAGAATTTCAATCAGAGTCCAAGAGGAGATCAAGAGCTGTGAAAGTTATAGCTTGATGTAGCTTATCATGATTTGAGAGTGAGGGAGGCATGGATCTTATATGGTATAAAAATGTAAATTGTGTATGATTTTTTCAGCTAGAAAGTTTTATGCTGTGGAGTTCTGTGTATGAATGGGATGATGCTGAAAAATCAGTGAAATGAGATGTTATGTTGAAATAAGCACTTTTGGTTGAGAAAGTGTGGATTTGAGTAAAACAAGTGACTTATTTCATTTTGAAATCCACAAGTGTTGAGGCCATTGTGTTTTAGGAATCCACACTTAAATAAGTGCCGTTTTTCCAGAACTGAAACATCCTATTAAGTATGAGTCTTGTGTAGTAAAATTTTCCCAAATGAGTGTGTGGTCATGCATTTTGGTAACAAAAGATGCTGCTATTAAGGGGTATTAATGCTCAGGGATCCACATATTAGGGATCAGGAATTTTTTTTAACAGGATCATACATTATTAATTGTGGAAGACTCTTATACACTAGCTCAGGGCTAGTGCATAAGGAATCCACACTAGCTCAGGGCTAGTGCATAAGGAATCCACACTAGCTCAGGGCTAGTGCATAAGGAATCCACACTCATGAATTATCCTGACTCTTATACCCCTATTTCCATTCCTAATTACTGATCCCAAACTCATCACATCCATGATTCATTTGTAAGAAATTAACATGAAATAAAATTTAAGATTCCATCCTTAAGCCTCTCTTCACTCTAGCCTACTTAATTTTGGCGGCAAACACTTAACATTTTTTACTATCTACACATCCCACCTTCTCATTTGGCAGTGGATTCCCACTTCTCTTATCACCCAAACCTTCTACCAAGAAAAATAAAGCACCTCTACTAGGAAGCTACTTCACTCAACTGTGAATGCTATTTCTTTAATTTTAGTTCTTGACTCTGATTTTGACTCTAATTTGGAAGATGCTTTAGCTTATATGTCAGCTCTTTCTAAAAGGTGTTACATTTACCCAAGGGGGACATATCTTCTTCATGATTCCAGATATAATCTCCATTCAATTCTAAAAATTTCTCCATTAAAATTCACTCAAATATTTCAAACTTCTCCTGATTCTTTCTTCAAACTCTATCATCTCATCAAGGATCATCTACATTTCAAAAAAATTCTTGTAATAAAAAGCATAATCCTTCCACTCAAACTACTGTTGCAATATGTTACTTTGGATCCAATAGAAATAGTGCTGCTTTAAGGTGTTTAGATAATCTCTTTACCATAGGATATGGTTCAGTGATATTATACATCAAGGGCTGTATGATTGCTATCCTTTCCATCAAATCTCAAAAACTCTCTTTTCCAACTCCACAACAGAAACTTGAATCCTCTCAAGTAATTCAAGCAGAAGGTTTCCCTGGCTGCGTGGGGTTTGTTGATGGTATGACTATACCTTTGAGTTAAAAACCTGCTCATGACACTGCAAGAAATCAAGTGGCACCTGCTAGCAGGTACCTATCTCTATACTCAGTTTTGATATAAGAGTAAATTTGATTTGATTTTGCACAAGCTAGTGTTCTAATTGTTCAGTGCGCAGTCTTTCCAGAAGAATTAAAGCTGAGCTGAAATTGAGTTAATTCAAAGATAGGGATTGGCACCTTCTATCAGGTGCCCCTGTTTTTTTTCTGGTTTGATGGCAACCAATATTTTGATCTGAAAAAAAGGTTTCTTCTAAAAATTCTCCAATTTCTCATCATTCATAAACTAAAATTTTGTATTTTTTCTAAATACTCTATTTCTGCTCAAATTGTCTATGATTTTAATAAAAAATTTATTTCTTTTCATAGTGGCTGCCCTGGATCATGTCTTGACTCTTCTGTCTTGCAAAGAATGAGGATCTCTCAAACTCTTTCCTCATACTTTGACAAATTTCAGTACCTCCTTGTAGACTCAGCATAAGCAAGTGGAAAGTATATTATACCTGCTTTCCAGGGTACAACTTTAGAAAATGACCACAAAACTACCTTTAATTATTACCTCACACAATCAAGAGTACAAATTGAACATGCTATTGGTATTTTAAAGGTAATATTTTCTAGTCTCTGAGAGCTGAGAATCCAATTTCAAAAAAAAAAATGGAAATAAAAATGGAAAATAATTGGAAAATAACTTGTGTTATACTCCATAATATACTAGCTGATTTAAAGGATGAGTGACATGATATTTATGAAGAAGAGGATCCTGAACCTACACCAGCTCTCCCATCATTTGATTCACAAAATATTCTTTCCAATGGCATAAAATTTATCATTATGCCTATCACACTCCAACATTTTGAAACAAAACCCTTTTAAATTTTTCATATTCTCCAAATTTTCTACTTGTGTGTTTTATTCACTTGTGTTGGTTAATTTTTTTTTGCATATTTACTATTATTTTGAATTTGATGTGAATTCTCTTTTTTTGACATCTCATTTGTTTCACTTCATCAGCTCAACATGAAATTGCATATTTTCTGCAACTGCATATTTTTTCACTCTTTCTTTTTTTCATTGATGCCTCATATCCATTTGCTCCTCTCATCAAACATTCCTCAATTATTTTCAATTCAATTTTTTTCTCATTTCATCCCTCCAGGTAAGTCTTTTTTTTGCCCTTTTTTATACTTGCTAATTATTAATTTTTTTTTGTGATTTTTTTTTGCATTTTTTTTTGTCCTGTAAGTGCTTTTTTCAGTTTTCAAGGTTGGACTAATTTTTTTTCTCTCTTACCTTTTTCTTTCTTTCTTTCTTTTTTCTCTCCATCATCCCCCTTTTCCCCCTTCTTGGCTTTCTCATCCCCCCTTTCCCCCCTTCTTGGTCTCCTTGAATCCCCCTTTCCCTCCTCTTGGTGTCCTCAAATACCCCCTTTACCTCTTCTTGGCTGCCTAAAATCCCCCTTCCCCCTTTCTTGGCTTCCTCAAAACCCCCCTCCCCCCCATCTAACTCCCTTAACCTGTGACTCACCCCCTTCTGCTAATTTTTTAACAAAAGGTTGTTAACAATTATTCATTAACTTATCAAATAATTAACAATTTGATAAGTAGGTAGGAGAGGGGGGGTGGGCCATGAATTAAGGGAGGTTGTCAGTATAGTCTAGTATATAAGTATGATATAATAGTGTTTATTTATGGTCCTACTACTTATTGATAAATTATTTAGTGATTAAACCTCAGGGGAAGACTAATAAAATAGTTATACTCAAATAAAACTCACAATACTTGGATTTAAATGCGTGCTAGTGGTGGAAAATAGATGAATAAAATATAGTTATAGCTTATATAAAGATAATATCAATTTATAATGGCTTTATAATATATTTCTGAATGCTAATAATTGTATAGTAGTGTTTGTTTGAATTTTAGTAGTTGAATGATGATAAATAACCGTCAAAATCCCTCCTTACTTATACCCAAATCCACTGGAGTGCACAGACCTTCAATCCAGATGATGTCACTGCTATCCCCGGCAATTACAGCAATGTGAGGGCCCATCACCTCCCCATGGCGTCAACTTCAAGAAGATTCAACACCCAGACCTCCATTAAGGACCCTCCATCACTATTAATGATACCACAGATCTATACCACAAATAGAAAATCCAGATAAAAGCGGATACCATAAAGAGACAGGTAAAATAAACAATCAAAAAGAGATTTAATAAAACAAAAGCATATAAAGGAAACAAAAAAAATGTCCAAGCCCCCAATAACATCCCCAAGCATCCACATCAACCCAGAAATGTCCTTCCAACCCATAAATCCGTGAATAACCATCCAAGGAAGTAAATTAAGTTGTCCAAACTGGGTGTATGCGCCTGATATAGGTGTCTATGCTTCTGTAGGCATTGTGAGTCCACTTATTTCGTCCATATGACCTAAAATAAGCAGAAAAACAAAGGTTATAGGCTATTAAGGGGCTAAAACCCACTTATATACCTAAATATACATAATATACTGCATATTTCACTGAATATGAGATTTATGTATACATATAAGCTTATGTATGTCAATAATTACTTCATATCACTTAAGATAAGTATATTATGACTCCATTAACACCTTAATAAGTATTATTAGGCTATGGATAAGCTATTTAAACTACTATAAGTTATATAATAGAATAATAATTATATATATATATAATAAAATAATATATATTATTATTTTAACCTTATTTTTAAGATATAAGCTTAATTTACTTAAGGTTATCTTATTTTAAGCATAAGAAATACTCATTACTAAGGATATTTAGGCTGAAAGAGGTAGAAGGGGGGTAGTTTGACAGCAACAGGTAGAGGTTTGAGGGGGGGGGGCTTTGAGGAAGCCAAGGAGGAGTTTGAGGGGGAGTTTTGAGGCAGCCAAGGAGGGGTTTTAGGGGGGGGAGGGCTGAGGCAGCCAAGGAGAAGTTTTAAGGGATGTTTTGAGGAAGGCAAGGAGGATTTTTAGGGGATGTTTTGAGGAAGCCAAGGAGGAGACTTAGGGGATGTTTGGAGGCAAAATATAAATGAAAGATCAATTATTTATTTTTGTTTATTTTTTTTTTTTCACAGAAATTTAGAAAAACATTCCTCCATTAAAATTGAAGAATTAATTATTTTCTTTTGTCTTTTTCTGAAAATTTATCAGGTCTTTTTATTTTTATTTTCTTGTTTCTTTTTTTTAAATTTTTTTATTCTTTTTGTATTTCAAAAAACACAACAGAACTATTTTTTTTATTTCTTGTAAAAATTTTATTTTTTGGAATTTTTAATATTATATTTATCACTGAAGTTTTTTTCCATTTTTTTTATAAATCTTTGATTAAAATAACAGTTTTCAAAATTTCTTAAAAAATGTCTTTAATATCCCCAAGCTTTTCACCACTGTCATCACTCTTGTCTTCTGGATCATCACTTAGCATTTCCCTCTTCAAAAGAATTAAAAGAATTTTCTACTCTAAATCCTACTTTTTCTAATGAGAAGTGAAAATCTTATCAAAAACATGATTTAGTTCAAAGGAAACAATTTTTTAAAGGCTTCTTTTTCCCTTTTAAAAATTTGAGTTTTTATGAAATAACTATACCTAAAAAAGTTCAATATCCTGAATAATTACCTGAAAAAATAAGGTACCTAACTGCTAGTGAGAAGGATGTTGTGATTGCGGTTGTTAGTAATTAATATAAACCTCAATTTATATTACAGGCTCATTTGTTTAATTGTGTTCAATATGAAGTTTTTCATAAATAATCAGATTACATCTCTACCCTATATCAGATGGCATTAGTATGAAAACTATTAAGGAATCAAAAAAATTTTGGAGGTATTATGATTTGACTTGGTTTGAGACCTGGTTATAAAAAGGGTGCATCTCTTGGTAAGTCTTTATGTTAATTAATTTTTTTTGAAATCTTTTGTCTTATTCCTTTTATAGGGATTTATTCTTTATTCAAAAATTTCAGTTCTCAATAAATAAAGGATATTTTAGAAAGATGGAAAAGCTTAGGATCCTTCAATTCTTTTCTGGTCAATCACTTGAAAAAATTATGTATATGTGCATTGAGATCTAATCATAGATTGGCCAAGCAAGCTGGACTTCCCGATTTGACAGATATGGGATGGGTTCAGCTCAGTAGAAATTATATCCTTTCTTCTAATGTTCTAATCACTTATGAAGGCTTCATAACCAGATTCATGTGGACAAAACCAATTTGAATTTTCTTACTTTTTGGTTTTTTTGTTATATCAATCCTATTATTGGAAGACCAATCCACTAACCTGCTCAAACCAAAGGCCATAGAATTTACTTTCCTGATCATAAATGAATTATTGACTTTGGCTTAGAAAATGGAATTGTGGAAGTGATTTGTAACTTTTCAAGGGACAATTATCAAACCACTAAGGCATCACCAGGTTTGGAAATTTCTGAAAAGTTTGCTCATTTTGGGTTCTCTTTTCAGATCAACCAAAGTTTGATAAACTGGGTAAGTAAAGTAAGGGGAAAAGGTTCAATGGCTAGTAACAAATTAGGGAGGGGTTCTAAATATGGTAATTAAAGGATTTTCCAAAATATTTTTTATTTATTAAATTTATAATTTATCAGTCTTTAAAGATATTAAAACAAGTGTAAGTAATTTACCATTGAGCCTTGAGCTGTATGAAGGTATTCATTCAAATATTTATTTGTATGGATCAGTTCACTTTAAAATATTATTCTTCTCATATTTTTTCATTGGCCGGTAGCATTCAAAACTCCATTAATTTTACTTGGTTTATTATAATTTTTAATTGGGTTATTTATTAATTTAAGAAATAAAAATGAAAGTTTGGTAATCCTCACTCCCTCCCATAGTAAAATGTAGGGGGGGGGGTTGAAAAATTTTCATATAAGAATTTCAAAATTCTTCACTTGAGAAAACTTTGGTGATACTGGACCCTTACTTCAATAAAATGCAGGGGGGGTGGGGGGGGAGGTATTTCCAAATTTTCAAATGAGACTTGAACATTTTATTTAAAAAATAATTTTTTACATTAGAATAAAAATATTCAACTAATGATGGATAGAGTAATGTTATACAGGAAATTATGAAAGAATTTTATGTACAAATAATTATGAAAATATGAAGTGAAAAAGAAGTAAAAAAAACTAGTCATCAAACATTATCATTAATTTTTCAATTTCCTCATAAGTTTTATTAGCTTTAACACATTCTATCAAAAAAACTTTTTTTGAAATTGTCTTTAAGTTCATACTTAAATTACATCTGTTCCAATAGGTTATTGTACTCAAGAGCTATCTCCTCTTTCATTGATTTCTCAATACTTAGAGTTAGCTCAAATTTCTTCTCCTGAAAGACTTGTGCCCTATCATCCTTCCATAAAGAGAGTTCATACTTCCTATCCTCTAATTCTTGTGCTCTTGTCATCCCTCCTTAAAGAGAGTTTGTATTTTTGATTTTCAAATTTAAGAGTGTCTCTCAAAAAATTGACTTTTTCTAGACACCATGGAAAATCTGGGGGTGAACTGCTAGCAATCCCCTCTCTTTGAACTCCAGAGTGTCTCTTATTATTCCAGGGTTATTCTCACTTTATAAAAATATACAAAATTGTATTGGAAGTACATTTATTCTCAGATTGATTATAGACAGAATATCAACTGATTCCAAATTATGCACAAGTTGATCCTCCAGAACTTGATTTTGGTCCTCTGTTGAGCACAACTTGATCTAACCTAAGCTTATGCATATATAATAATTCAGGATACTTGCTCTATTAAATTTGATAATAAAATAAAATATTGATGAATTTATATAAAAAATAATAATTATGTAAGATATTAAATTATAAATTTGGGCATTATAGGAGGGCACTTAATAGAACTTAATTATACTATGTGACACCTTAATACTGTATCACAGAGTTTGAAACATTTAAAACAAAATGTGTCATGATGGGAAATGAAATTGGTTGGACAGACACTTTCAAAATTAATACTGACCATAATACACAAATATGAAACCTTGGCATCTATCAAATAAAAGATTTTCCTTCTGATAAATGGATTTTTCTCAGTTACTCCCTGCTAAAAAGTATCCTTGTGAGGTTTGTCTGACCTTCAGGGGGATAATTTGGCCACATAAAACTACTTCTATTTCCATGATTGACCAAAATATCATCCTCATTTCCATCTAAAGAGTTGATCTCATCTGACTGTTGCTGATCAAAGGGGTCCACCACAAGTTTAGCCAAAATTTTGGTGAAAACTTTTTTGATGGATGGTGACTAACTGGTGCTTTCCGAAATTGTCCACCTGAAGTTAGGCTAAACTTCAGGAGGATGAATTTATTATGAATACCAAATTAACTGAAGAATAATTTTGCCCTCGCTACTCTGCATCATAAAAGTGTCCAACTGAGGTTGAGCCATAATTCAGGTAGACATTTTTAAAAAGGCACAGTCTGATGGGTTTACTATCTATATATGGAAATAAGTATGTGTTTTTTATCAACATGGAAGTAGAATTAATTTAATATGGCCAAAGTGTCCACCTGAAGTTTGGCCAAAATACAGGTGGAAATTTTAATGAGGATTACTTGATGAAATGAAGAAGACTTGCAATTAATTTCCATCATAAAATTTTCAAACTTAAGTTTATCAAAAATTGTGGTAACACTTTTGCCAGATCCAGTCATATGGGATCAACTCTCTATATTGAAATGAGAATCAATTATTTGTCAATCATGGCATTAGAAGTAATTTGATATGGACAACCTTTCCACCTGATTTTTGGCCAAAAATAAGTTGGAAATGTTTATGAGGAATACTAGATTAACTAAAGAAGACTTGCACCCTACTACTGTCCATCATCAAAGTGTCCACCAGAAGAATTCTCAAACTTGTGGTTGACACCTTTGGCCTGGTCCGGCCATATGGGATCAATTCTGCATATGGAAATGAGGATGTAATTTGTTCAATCATGGTACTAGAAGTAATTTGATATAGAAAAAGTGTCCAACTAAATATTGGAAAAAAATCAGTTGAGCACTTCATTTAGTTTTTCAAAAAATCAAATTAAGTACAATTTTATTCCTGATGGTGCCCATTTTATCCAACACCTCTTCTGAGCCTTGTAAGTAGGCATTTATCTTTAATTTTTAATTTCATATAAAATCCCTTTTATTCAACCTATTTCTTTTTATCCCTTTTTTTCTTTTAGATATCAACTAATTTTATGTAAAACAAATCATTTTCATAATTATTTACCTGTATTTAATAAAATTATTAAAGGTTTAACATCACCCTGTAAGCATTTGGCACATGTTTTTTTGCTATACTAATAAAAATAATAATATACTGGCAACAAAAAATTGATCAAATGATAAAATATTAATAAAACAGAAAGATAAAATACCAGTGGATATGTTTTAAAAAAATACCAGTTGCACTGAAGAAGACCTACACCCTAGATACTCATCATCAAATAAGTGTCCAGAACAAGTTCGGACGAACTTTTGCTGGACACATTTGGTCAGGTGCAGTCATATGAGATCAATTCTCTCTATGGCAATGAAAAAAATTATATGATAAAAAACTTCACTAGAAGTAGTTTTATATAGCCAAATTTTCTACCTAGAGTTTGTCCAAACCACAGGTGCACAATTTTTTATCTTTAAAAAAAAGTAAATTTAGTACAATTTATCCCTGATGGCTCTCATTTGCTTCAACACCTCTACTGGCCTTTGATAGTAGGAATATTACTTGAATTTCTTTTTTCATATTTGATCCCTTTAAATTAATTTTTTATTCCTCATATTTTTTTGGATATCAATTAATAATTTTGAAAATAAACTATTTTCATATTTTTATACATTTTTTAAATAATATTATAAATGGCGTAACATCACCTAGTATGCATTTGGCACATGAGTTTTTTCTATACTTATAAAATTAATAATATAATGGCAACCAAAAATTAATCAAATGATATTTATGAGTGAGGAACAAAGATAAAATACCAGTAGACATGTTTGTAAGAAATACTAGATGAACTGAAGAGAAATTCTACCCTAGCTACTCTCCATCATAAAAGTGTCCAGCACAAGTTCGGCTGAACTTGTGCTGGACACTTATGGTCAGGTGCAGTCAGATGGGAGCAATTCTCTCTATGGAAATGAAGATAAATTTTTGATAAAAAATTACACTAGAAGTAGTTTTATATGGCAAAATTTTCATGCTGAAGTTTTGGTAAAGCTCAAGTGGATTTTTTTTTATTTTTACAAAAAAGAAAATTTAGTGAAAGTTTAGCCCTGATTGTGCTAATTTGATTCAACATCTCTTTTTTCTGTTTATGGCAGGAATTTAACTTGGATTTTAATTTTCATCTTTGATTTCTTTTATTTTACTTTATTCCTCTCATATTGCTTTTGGATAGAAGTTTATTTTTTGTAAAATAAATCATTTTCATATTTTTTTACCTTTATTTAATAATATTATAAAAGGTGTAACATCACCCAGTATTCATTTGGCACACAAGTTTTTGCTATACTGATAATATTAAAAATATAATGGTGACAAAAAATTAATCAATTGATAAATATGAGTGAGGCACAAAGATTGAATAACAGTGGACATGTTTATAAGAAATTCCAGATGATTTAAAATGACTTGCACCCTGGCTACTCTCCATGATAAAAGTGTCTAGCACAAGTTTGGCCAACCTTGTGCTGGACACTTTTGGTTGCATGCCGTCAGATGCAATCAATTCTTTTTATGGAAATGAGACTGAATGATCACTCCATCATTGCACTGAAAGTAGTTTTATATGGACAAATTGTCCCCCCGAAGTTTTTCCAAACCTCAGGTAGACAATTTTTTACTTTGGTAAAAAGTAAATTTAATCTATGTTAATCTATGATGGTGCCCATTTTTTCTGAAGCCTCTACTGGCTCATGATAGCAGAAATTATACTTAATATCTTAATTTCATATTTGATCTCTTTAATTTTAATTTTACCCTTTTATTTATCCTTTAGCTTTTAAATATCAATTTTATTTTGGTAAAACTGATAATTTTTACATTTTTTTACATTTATTATATAATATTATTAAAGTTGTAAAATCACCCAGTGTACATTCAGTACACATGTTTTTGCTATACTAAAAACATTAATAATATAATGGTGACTAAAAAACAATCAAATAATAAATATGGATGGCACAGAAAGATCAAATACCCACAGACATTTTTAAAAGAAATACAAGATTAACTGAAGAAGACTTGCACCCTAGTTACTCTCCATCATAAAAGTGTCCAACACAAGTTCAGCTGAGCTTTTGCTGGACGCTTTTGGTTGCATGCAGTCAGATGGGATAAATTTACTCAATGGAAGTTAAAATGAATATTTGCTCAATCATTGCACAAGAAGTAGTTTTACACTGCTTTGCTATCCTCCAGATTTTTTGGAAAACCTCAGGTGGACACTTTTATTAATTTTAAAAAAATAAAAATATATTCCAAATCTAGAACTGGTGGTGCAAATTTGGTCTGAAAACTCTAATCTTTTATGGCAGAAATTTTATTTGAATGTTTAATCTCATATTTAATCACTTTTATTTTACTTTTTTATTCCTCTTTTTGCTTTCAAATATCAATTTATTTATTGTAAAACTAATACTTTTCATATTTTTTTTAATTTTATTTAATAAGATTATTAAAGATGTAGCATATCCCAGTATGCATTTGGCTTACAAGTTTTTTCAATACTAATAACATTAATAGTATAATGGTGAAAAACAATGAATCAAATGAAAAATATCAATGACACAGAAAGATCATATACAAGTGGATTTGTTTATAAGGAATACCTGATGAACTGAAGAAGACCTGCACCCTAGATACTCACCATCATAAAAGTGTCCAGCATAAGTTCGGCCGAACTTGTGCTGGACACTTTTGGTTGCATGCAGTCAGATGGGGTAAATTTACTCTATGGAAATGAAAATGACATTTTGCTCAATTATTGCACAATAAGTAGTTTGATATTGCCAAAATGTCCTCCTGATGATTTTTCAAAACTCATCAGGACACTTTTTTTGGTTTAACAAAAAAGAAATTATAGTCCAAGTTTAGCCCTGGTGGTGCACATTTGATCTAACGCCTCTACTTGTTATTGCTAGTGGGAATTTTCCTTAGATTTTTTTTCTTATTTTATCCCTTTTATTTTACTTTTTTATTGCTCATATTGCTTAGGATATCAATTTTTAATTTTTAAAATAAATAATTTTCATACTCTTATACCTTTATTTAAAAATATATGATTAAAGGTGGAACACCATCTGGTATGCATTTTTCACACAAGCTATTACTATAGTAATAATGTTAATAATATAATGATGACAAAAAATTAATCAAATGGTTAATTTAAATGACACAGAATGATCAAATACCAGTGGAAACATTTATAAGAAATACCTTTTGAGTTTAAGAAGATTTTCTGTATGCCTACTCTCAATTATAAAAGTGTCCAGCACAAGTTTGGCCAAACTTGTGCTGGACACTTTTGGTTTCATGAAGTCATATGAGATAAATTTTCTCTATGGCAATGAAAATGATATTTCACTCAATTATTGAAGTGAAGAATTTTTAATATTGTAAAATTGTCCCCTGGAAGTCTGTCCAAACCTCAGGTCAAAATTTGTTAGCTATACATAAAAGTAAGTTTAGACCAAGTTATGACCTAGGGGTCCCCAACTGTCCCAACACCACTTCTGGCTCTTGATAGTAAAAATTTTACTTGTATTTTTTATTTCGTGTTTGATCCCATTTATTTTCATTTTACTTTTCTATTACTCTTTTTAATTTTAAATATCAATTTATTTTTTTAAAAACTAAACATATTCATATTTTTTTAACTTTATATAATATTATTATTAAAGGTGTAACATCACCAATTTTGCATTTGGCATGCAGGTTTTTGCTATACTAGAAACATTAATAATATATATGGTGACAAAAAATTAATTATAAGATAAATATGAATGAAAAAAAAGATAAAAAACCAATAGAAATGTGAAAAAAAAAACTGGTGTACTGAGAAAGACTTCCACCTTAGCTACTCTCCATCATAATAGTGTCCAGCACAAGTTTGGCCGAACTTGTGCTGGACACTTTTGTTCAGGTGCAGTCAGATGGGATCAATTCTCTCTGTGGAAATTAAATTTAAAAAAATGCTAAATAATTAAATCAGAAGTAGTTTGGTATGGCTGAATTATCCACCTTGAGTTTTTCCAAACCTCAGGTGAAAAATTTTTTATCTTTAAAAAAAATTAAATTTTATCAAATTTAGCCCTGATGGCACCCATTTGTTTTAACACCTCTACTGGCTCTTGAAGGCAGGAATTTTCTTTAAATTTTTCTTTTTCATATTTGATCTCTTTTACTTTAATTTTTTATCACTCATGTTACATTTGGATATTAATTTATAATTTTGGAAAAAAAATCATTTTCATATTTTTTTAACATTTTTTAATAATATTATAAAAGGTGTAATATAACATGGCATGCATTTGGCGCACAGGTTTTTTCTATACTAATAAAATTTATAATATTCTAATGACAAAAATTAATCAGATAATAAAATATGAATAACACAGAAAGATAAAATACCAGTTGACATGTTTTAAAAAATTAACAGTTTCACTGAAGAAGACCTGCACCCTAGCTACTCTCCATCATAAAAGTGTCCAGCACAATTTCGGCCAAACTTGTGTTGGACACTTTTGGTCAGGTGCAGTCAGATGGGATCAATTCTCTCTATGGAAATGAAAAAAATTATTTGATAAGAAACTTCACTAGATGTAGTTTGATATAGCTGAATTATCCACCTAGAGTTCATCCAAACCACAGGTACACAATTTTTTATCTTTAAAAAACAGTCAATTTAGTACAATTTATCCCTGATGGCTCTCTTTGCTTCAACATCTCTACTGGCCTTTGATATTAGGAATAATACTTGGATTTCTTTTTTCATATTTGATCCCTTTAACTTAATTTTTTATTCCTCATATTGCTTTTGGATATCAATTAATAATTTTGAAAATAAATTATTTAAATATTTTTATACATTTATTTAATAATATTATAAAAGGTGTAACATCACTCAGTATGCATTTGGAACACAATTTTTTGCTATACTTATAAAATTAATAATATAATTAAGACAAAAAATTAATCAAAAAATATGTATGAGTGAGGCACAAAGATAAAATACCAGTAGACATTCTTGTAAGAAATACCAGATGAACTGAAGAAAAATTCTACCCCAGCCACTCTCCATCATAGAAGTGTCCAGCACAAGTTCAGCAAAACTTGTGATGGACACTTTTGGTCATTTTCAGTCAGATGGGATCAATTCTCTGTATGGCAACAAAAACATTTTTTATCAAATTTCACTAGAAGTAGTTTGGTTTACCTGAATCATCCACCTGCTGTTCTGCCAAATATCAGGTGTATAATTTTTTATCTTTAAAAAAAAAGTTCACTTATTACAATTAAGCCCTGATGGCTCCCATTTGCTTTAACACCTCTACTGGCTCTTGATAGCAGGAATTTTACTAGTATTTTTTTCATATTTGAGCTCTTTGACTTTTCTTTTACTCTCTTATTCCTCTTTTTACTTTTAAATTTCTATTTAATTTTTGTAAAACTAATCCTTTCCATATTTATTTACATCTATTTTAAAAAATCATTGAAGGTATAACTTCACATGGTATGCATTTGGCACACAAGTTTTTACTATACTAATAACATTATAAATATAATGGTGATAAAATATTAATTTTATGATAAATATGAAAGATACAGACTGATCAAATACCAGTAGACATGTTTATGAGAAATACAAGATTAAGGAAATGAGGAAAATTTCCATCCAAGCTACTCTCCATCATAAAAGTTTCCAGCACAAGTTTGGCCAAACTTGTGCTGGACGCTTTTGGTCACATGCAGTCAGATGTGATCTATTTTCTCTATGGCAACAAAAAAAACATTTTTTTATTAAACTTCACTACAAGTAGTTTTGTTTAGCTGAATCATCCACCTTTCGTTCTTCCCGACCTCAGGTGTATAATTTTTTATCTTTAAAAAAAAGGTAACTTATTACAATTTAGCCCTGATGGCTCCAATTTATTTCAACACTTCTACTGGCACTTGAGAGCAAGAATTTTACTAGTATTTTGTTTTTCATAATTGATCTCTTTGAGATTAATTTTACTTTTTTATTTCTCTTTTTTTTTTAAATATCTATTTAAATTATTGTAAAGCTAATAATTTTCATATTTTTTTACTTTTATTTCATAATATTATGAAAGGTGTAACATCACCTGGTATGCATTTGGCACATGAGTTTTTTCTATACTTATAATATTAATAATATAATGGTGAAAATAAATTAATCAAATGATATATATGAGTGAGGCACAAAGATCAAGTACCAATGGACATGTTTATAAGAAATACCAGATTAACTGAAGAAAAATTCTACCCTAGGTACTCTCCATCATAAATTTGTCCAGCACAAGTTCGGCCGAACTTGTGCTGGACACTTTTGGTCACATGAAGTCTGGTGTGATCAATTCTCTCTCAATTATTGCACTAGAAGTTGTTTGATATGGCTAAATGGTTCTGCTGAAGTTTTGTTAAACCTCAGGTTGGCACTTTTTTGTTTTTCAAAAAAGCAATTATAGTCCAAGTTTAGCCTCACTGGTGGACATTTTCCCCAACATGTCTACTTGCTCTTGATGGCAGTAGTTTTATTTTAATTTTTTATTTCATATTTGATCCCTTTAATTTTACCTTTTTATCCCTCATATTGCTTTTGTATATCAATTTATTTTTTGTAAAACAAATCATTTTCATATTTTTTTACCTTTATTTAATAATATTATAAAAGGTGTAACATCACCTGGTATGCATTGGGAAAACAAGTTTTTGCAATACTTATAATATTAATAACATAATGGTGACAAAAAATCAATCAAATGATAAATATGAGTGAGGCACAATGATCAAATACCAGATGAACTGAAGAAAAATTTCAACCTAGCTACTCTCCATCATAAAAGTGTCCAGCACAAGTTCAGCCAAACTTGTGCTGGACACTTTTGGTCACATGCAGTCTGATGTGATCAATTCTCTCTATTGCAATGAAAATGAATTTTTCTTCAATAATTGCACTAGAAGCTGTTTGATATGGAAAAATTGTCATCCTGAAATTTTAGTAAAGCTCATGTGAATTTTTTTTTATTTTTACAAAAAAGAAATTATAGTCCAAGTTTAGTGCCACTGGTTGGCGTTCACCCCATCATGTTTACTTGCTCTTGATGGCAGGAATTTTACTTGAATTTTTTATATCATATTTGATCCCTTTAATTTTACCTTTATATACCTCATATTGCTTTTGGATATCAATTTATTTTTTGTAAAACAAATAATTTTCATATTTTTTACCTTTATTTAATAATATTATAAAAGGTGTAACATCACCTGGTATGTGTTGGGCACATGAGTTTTTGCTATACTTATAATATTAATAAGATAATGGTGACAAAAAATCAATCAAATGATAAATATGATTGAGGCACAAAGGTCAAATACCAATTAATCAATAGTTCTTTTTAATATTATATATTTTTTGATTAAATAAAATGGTAATAATGAATTATATTTTTCATCCACAATTCCACTCTAATGATTCCCACTGCACAAAAAGGGTTCACTCAGTCCTTTCTTTACTGCTTGTGCATATATTTTATTGCCCACAGTACTAAAATTTTTTGTAGTGATTATCCCACATCTGATTCAGGAATATTTTTAAACAATATAAGTTTTTTTTACAAAAGACCTTATCATATCCAATATCCCACAAAAAATACAACCTGTTTTTGTATTAAAACCCATTAATTATTAAGAAATTGTTAAAATAATTTGATTAGACCCTGGCACGGCTAGATCCATACCAACCAACCTAAAGTCTTTTCAATATTGAAAACAATTAAATAAAATTATGATATCATACTAAATTATGGGCACCAACCATAATTCAGCACTTCTCATTTGCTCCGCTACAAAATGAGTGCATGTAGCATTTTTCTAACGTCGGACTGTTTTTCTTCTTTCCCTCACACCTTTAGTCCAGAATGAAAATTTAGTATGAGTTTTGGTCAAGTTGGTTTGCCAGTGTTATCTGTATGCAATATGAATTCATATTGCATATTTCTATTTATGCATAAACTATACTCGTTAAGCATAATTTTTTTCATTTTTCAATCCTTATGCATATTCATTCTACAGATTTATATGCATATTAATATATTTTATTCATGTACATATATGCACCTTTTTTTGCATATTCAATATACATATTTTTAATGCATATTCAATATTCATATTTTTTATGCATAAACACAATGCATATTTTTTATGCATATTTTTATGCATATTTTTTATGCATATTTATTCTTCATAGTCATTATGCATACACTTTGGATAGGCATTTCACATCAATTTTTAACATGCAATAAGTATCCACCATGCAAATTCAAATGCATATGCATCTATATCAAACACGCAACATATATTCAAGTTTAATATTTGAATATTAAGGTATGCTACGTGATGTTGTTCAACCTTTTGCCAAACCTGAGATTAACTGATTTTCAATGTGGTTCCTAAGCTCTGCTCAAGGAGGGATTGTTCTGGACTCAATCTGTGACAGTTTATTGTTTCAATGTTTTTTCATCAGATTTAAAAAAATATTTCTGAAAGTTTCAGGATGGTTTCCCAACAGTTTCCTGACAAATTCCTGATAGTTTCAAATAGAGGAAACTGCTAGCAGTTCACCCCCAGATTTCCTGTGGTGAGAGTGATAAGAAATATTAACAAAAAGTAGAAGAGAGGAGGAGTAAGCTATTAAGAGGTATGGTATTACTTACAAGCACCATATTAATAATGGTCAATAAAATCTTTTTGAATAATTAGAATTCAATTTTAGTTTAAAATTCTTACTGGGGAGATTTAATGGAAGATATTAATTTCCAAAATATTTTTCTTGAGTGATTTACTATAGTGCCTTATAATTTCACCATATATTAACAATTAAGTAAAATTAATTGAAAAAATAAGATTACTTTTCTTTCAATTCAAATTGGGATGTGTCTAGTTTTACATGCAACAAAGTATAAAACTATTTTAAACATTTTGTACCTTTCCAGACTGGCTTAGCTGTGGGGAGGGCTGATTTCAACATACCATTAAAAAATTGTGTTTTTAATGCTTCAATATTTTTTCAAAAAATGTTCACATGTACTTCAATAAATCATCAAACTAGCTTCATCAGAGGCTCAATGTATTTTCACACTTTATTCCTTAATGTTTCTTCACTAGCTCAAAGTGTGCTCAATTAGATCTAAATTTAGGTTCAAGGTTGTGGACTTGCTAGCAGTCTGCCCCCTGTATTGCGTGATGTTTGTGGCCAACATGTGGTTATGAAAAATACTGGGCAAGAAATTCTGATTTGAGGTCAGAAATGATACCCATTTTTGTAATAAGCGGCTTACTTGAAAAATTTAAATTCTAATTTTATTTGAAATTCACACTTCACTTGATGAAACCCCCTATTAACAGCATATCATTCAATTACATCAACAACAGTGTTGGTGAGTTGTCTAGAAGGGGGAAAGAAAAGGGGCAGAAAAGAAGAGAAACAAATAGGAAAAGGTACTAAAGGTAAATAGAAAGATAAAAGTAATGAAAGAAATAATTTATTTAAAGTGAAGCAATGACAAGTGAGTTGAGAGATGAACAAATTGAGGTTTTAATTTAATGATATATTTATTCAAGTAAGAGTTCTGCATGGCAGACACTGTGATCACTATCAGACTTAAAGCAACCTTTCAATTGTTATATAGAATTTTAATTAAAATTTTATTACTAATAAAAAGAATATAAACGTAATGTAAAAGTGTATTTAATTTGTTGAGTGTATAATAAGTGATGGGGCTACAGTGGATTAACCAAGGCCTTTTTATAGGCAATGGGCCCTCTGAAGCGCTACTATACTTGTAAATACAAGAAACATAATAGAATAAAACAAGAATTTAAAAGAATAAGTGAAACATAACAATGTAGGGAAAAATATGAAACAAATAATTAAAAACCCCAATTAAGAATCCAATTTTCCCACAATTAATTCCCAAATCAGTAAGTAAAAATAGTGAATAACTAAGCAAGCCTGGAACATAGGTACTATGAGAAAAATCATTCAAAACAGATGGTGCAGTCTGATTTAAGGATTTTTAAGTGAAACAAAAATATTCTGACGCAACAAAATATGTAATTTATTTCAATTCAGTATTAATTAGTTTTTCCTGACACAATTATAGGTCAAAAGAAGCGTCATTATTTATTTTTTAATACTATAAAAAATGATATTTAATATATAAATATAAATAATTAATTTAATTATATTATAAGTAAATTTTACACTTATAATTATAATATATGTTTTTAATTAATTAAATATAAATTTATATTTATTAAATACATAAAAAATGCGCCATCATTTGTAGAATATAATATATTATGTTAAATTTAAATGTATAAAAAATTTATATAACCAATAAAATTAATATAACACTTATATGTAATAAAATACTTATATAATTTTATTATGCAATAAAATATTAATTTATATACATAAATACAATTCTTACTCCCTCTTTCAGGTCTTATAAGTTACATATCATTTACTGGACTCCTGGAATAGCCTGGCTGACACTCCCTCACTCTAAAAAAAACAATAAAAAAAAATGCCAAGATTTTTTCTTTTTGTACTTTTTCAACAGAGTAGGCAGATTTGAAATCTTCTTGCCAGGTATCCATGCATCATGTTCAGATGATTTGTTCTTATATCTCAATAAATATTCAGTACCTCTTTCAGAAGTGATAATTCTATCATTGAGAATTTTATCAATTTCTGCTGTTTCTGTGACTTCCTGAGGGTTTTTCTTAGGTCTTCCCCTTCTTTTGGGAAATAAGTCACTGTTGGAAGTATAAGGCTTAAGCAAAGAAATGGGAAAAACAGGATGTTTCCTATCATATGGAGAATACAATACAACTTCTACTGCATTATCACCAACCATTCTTTTAACACCAAATGGTCCTACAAAAGGATCTTTTAATTTGTGGTTACCTTGTAAATTGAAATGGAAAGTAGAGATCAACACTTCATCACCCTTGTTAAATGTGTATTCTTTATGGGATTTATCCCATCTTTTCTTTTCATATTCAAATGCTTTATCAATAAAGCTCTGAGCATGTTTTCTGCATAGCTGTTGCATTTGCATAAAAGATTTTACACCAGGGTGTAGTTCCAACTTAGGTAATTTATTATTGAGAATTTGAGCAGGAGTGTTTGGGACATAACCCAACCAAAGCTCAAAAGGCTTTTTCTCAGTGACAGAATGAACAGTGCTATTATATGCAAATTCAAGACCAGGCAATAGAGTGACCCAATCATGAGTAAATCTGTCATTGTCTTTATATTCTAAACCAAAGGCACAATACCTTCTAATTATATCTTCCAGAGTTTGAATCATTCTTTCAGCTAGACCATCAGTCTGAGGATGGTGAGCTGTAGACAATTTTAACTCACAGCCACAAATATCCATCAAAGAGGTCCAAAACTCAGAAGTGAATTTTGGATCCCTATCAGAGATAATGGCTTTTGGAAAACCAATAATATTAAACATGTAAGACCACCATAAGAAAGCTAATTCTTTGGTGGATACATCTTTGTGGGTTGGAATAAATTTGCACATTTTTGTGAATCTATCCACTATTACCCAACAAGAGTTAAAGCTGTCTTTACCTGCAACAGGAAGACCAGTGACAAAATCCATATTAATGATTTGCCAGGGAGCATTAGGTGCTTCAATATGTTGTAATAACCCTGCTCTCTTACCTGTTAAACTTTTAGATTTTTGGCAGGAATCACAAGATTCAACATATAATTTTGTGTCTTCAGACATATTAGCCCACCATGCAGTGTTTTTGATTCTAATCAATGTTTTTTCAAGATTAAAATGACCAGCTAATATGTCATCATGACAAAGTTTGAGGATAGTTTCTTTCATAGAAGGAGGAATTACAATTACATTAGTAAGCTTTCTTCTATAATATATATAACCATCTTCAATAGAAAACTTTCCTTTATTCAAAGCATTTTGATACTTTGCAGGAAGAGTTTTTATTAATGCTTGAATTGAAGCATTCTTAGGATAATTTAAGATAGTAACCAATTTATTTAAATCAGAATCCTTATCATATGAATCCAGTATTAATTGTAATAACTCCTCTTCCATATCAACTATAAATATACCATGGATATGAACAGTATCATCTTCAGGTACATAAGCAGGATTTGAGTCATTATTTGGCAGAGGCAATCTGGAGAGCATATCAACATTGGAGTGAACATTTCCAGCTCTATGGATAATTGTCATCCGTCCTCTGTATTCTTGAACAGAAAGTTGCCACCTGAACATATGTCTGTTAGGTGTCTTTAGGTTTAAGAGGGACTTCACAGCACTACAGTCAGTTACCAACTCAAATTTTTGGTCATCCAAATAGTAATGAAGCTTCTCAAGGGCCCAAACAACTGCTAAGCACTCCAATTGAGTGGCACCATATTTCAATTCACTATTTCTTAAGGTTCTTGAAATATAACAAATTACAACTTCTGAGGATTTATCATTAATAATTTGCTTCTGGTGAAGGGCAGCACCTAGACAAATAAAGCTAGCATCTGTATATAGGACAAATGGCTTGTTAAAATCTGGAAGAGCCAATATAGGGGCTGTCATTAAGCAACTTTTTAATGTATCAAAAGATTTTTGACAGTCATTATTCCAGAGAAAAGCAACATCTTTTCTGTTCAGTTTTGTAAGAGGCAAGGCTATGACCTGATAATTTTTAATATATTGTCTATAATAGCCACACATACCCAAAAAACTTTGGATTTCTCTTACAGAAGTTGGTGCTTTCACATTTTGAATGGCAGCAACTTTGTTATGGTCTACACAAATTTGTAAGCCTGACACAACATGGCCAAGGACTTTCAAAGATTGAAAACCAAATTTACACTTTTTTAAAGATAAGGTCATATTGATTTCATCCATTTTTTGGAAAACTCTATTCAAGTGAATCATATGTTCATCAAAAGTTTTAGAAAAAACAATAATATCATCAATATAAACCATGAGCCAACCTTCAATAATTTCTTGATGGAAAGTGTTATCCATAACTTTCTGGAAAACTGAAGGAGCATTTTTAGGGCCAAATGGCATCCTAACATACTTATATATTCCCATATGAGTAGCAATAAGCAAAAAATTTTGAGAATTTTTTTCAACTGGAACTTGATGATAACCTTTATTACCATCCAGACAACTAATAAATTTTGCACCTTGCAAGGCAGCATGTATTGAATTAATTATGGGTAAAGGATAAATATCATCAACAGTATAAGTGTTTAAAGCTCTGTAATCTCCACATAATCTAGCTTTATCTTTTTCATAAGAAATCAAGACTGGGGAGATGACACAATATTTGGGGGTGACATCCACTTTCTCAATGATATTCATTTTTAATAATGTTTCAATATTATCTTCAATATCCTTTCTTTTTGTTGGAGAAGCAGGATATGGTTTTTTCTTAAGACTAGGAGGAATATCACTCAAGTTACAGGATAAGGTAATTTTCATCTCTTCCTGAACAATTCCCAAGACATGAGAACCATGAGCAAAAGCCATAGGGAAAGAGGTAATAGAGGCAACAATAGAATCTTTTTGTTCACTAGTCAACTGATCACCAAAAGAAGATGTATTTATTTCATGTAATAAATCATCCATTTCAGTAGTTGTTCTACCTTTACACTGGATCAATGAGTTACAAGATTTCAACAAATGCCCAGAAGTTCTAGGAGAGGAAATTTTGAACTTTCTTTTCCCATTCATTCCTAAGGTAAAGCAATTATTTGCTGGGTCCAGTTTCACACCAAACATGGTTAAAATATCATTTCCCATAATAAACCAATTGCTTAAATTATCATTTTTCATGACAACAAACTCACAAATAGCTCTGACAAAACCACCATTATATTTGAAGAATACAGAGGTTTTGTATTTGCCAATAGGAAATAAGGTAGAACCATACCCTCTCCATTTTTCAGAAGTTATAGGTAATAATTTACTCAAATATTCCTTATCCACTGAAGCCAAAGCTTGTTCAGACACTACACTTCCTCCAGCACCAGAATCAAGAACTACATCAACATTTTTACCATTAATTATAACAGGTGCCTTTAAAGGGGATATAGGTATAGAATTGTTAGTAATATCTTTAATTATCTCAGCATTTTCTACTGAAGATAAATCTAATACACATTCTTCAGATATATTATTCAAATAATGGACATCTTGTTCCAACATTAAAACATCTTTAACAGAATCATTTTCATAGGAGATATTACTTTCACATTCACTGGAAGAACTATTGACATCAAGTTCAACTTCATCAGTGTCTTCATTTTGTTCAACAAGATGAATTTTCTTGTCACAAACATGACCCTTCTGCCACGGTTTGTTACATTTATAACAAGTATTTGTTGCATATTTTTTAGGTGCAACTGGGGCAGAGGGTTTACCAGATTTTTCTGGGAGCTTTGTAGAAGGTTTATTCTGATCATTATAAGATTTACCAAGGTAATTCTTTGGTTCATATCTATGGTTGAGCAGTACCTCATTACAGATATTAATGAAAGAAGAATTTTCCCTTACATGCTTAGTTCTAGCCACAATCAAATCCCTAAGAGAATTTGGTAATTTATACAAGATTTTATCTCTCCAAATATCATAATCCATCTTTGGATCAATTGCTCTAAGGATTTTTGTTATTTTCATCAGAAAAACAATGGGCTTTTCAACAGAGGAGGATACATATCTAGTATTCTCATACAGTCTCTGTTGAGCTAACCTGAATTTTGAACCACCAAACTGATTCTCAATCAAAGATTTCCAATCATTCCATATATAATGATTGTTATCTAAAAGAACAGATTCATACCACATCAAGGCTACATTGGAAAATAAAGAAATTAGCTTAGAAACAATTTCCTCATCAGGTAGTTTATAAGATCTCTTTAAATTATCAATTCTTTGGATAAAGTGTTGCCAATCAGAGAAAGAATCACCATCAAAGGTAGGATATTGGTCTAACTTAGGCCAATTTTTCTGACTACTGGGATGGTCCACTTTTTGGTTTGAATTATTCATTATTAATAATTCCTGAAGTTTAGCCAGGTGTTCAGAAATTTCATTATTTACAGAAACAGCTGGTGCATGACCATCACAAGATTTTTTGCTAGTAGCAAAAGATTTTACAGACTCATTGTCAGTTTGATTAATGGTTGAAATATGAGGAAGAAAGGATGAACTTTGCTCAGGTTTTTTTCCTTTATTTTTATGCAGCTTATTGACAGCATTCTCATTTAATTCATTATTGATGGTTAAGGTTGAGAATTTTTCCTGCAGGTCAGACACATAGTTTCTTATTCTTGGAATTTCAGACATCTGGTCATTTACTTTTGCAAGAGATAGAACATTTCTGTCCTCAGAAACTGAGTGTTTGGTACTTAGTGCATGGAAATCATTTCTTAGCTTTTTAAACTCATTTTGCAGAGATTTTATTTCATTTTTGAATGAATAATTTTCTTCAATAAGGGGTTTCAATTCACTCAAGGTCTTATGTAGACTGATATTTCTATCTGAGATAGCTCTATGGTCACTTCTTATTTGTTTTTGTTGACTAAGAACAATATTCAAGGTTTCTTTGATTTTTAAATAAGCTGTATCTTGTACAGAAGAACTCACTTTACATTGCAAGTGTAAATTATTTAATCTATCATTTTCATGGATTAACACATCTCTCAAATGTTTGTCTTTCACAACATTAAAATCAAGGGTATCTTTCAATATTTCCTCAGAAGTTCTTTCAATTAAGGTATAGATTTCAGGGGGAACAGAATCATTTTTAATTGCAAGAGAAGGATTAATTAGAGAAGTAGAAGTTAAATGTAAAGGTTCATCAAATGACAATTTGCTAATTACATCAATAGGGCTACTAGTTACAGGAAGCTGTCTTTTAACAGGTTTAACTGTTCTTTCACCATGTTCAATAATATTACCTGCAGAAGAAGTTTTATTAGAAAACATACCCAAGTGGCTATCAACCAAATTACTTACCATGGCAGAGGAGGAAACTTCCCCTGAGACTGGGTTTGGGATTGTTCTTGGGCCTTCTTTCTCCTGCCTTGTTGGTAGGGATGAGGAGGTGGATGTAAATTGGGTGTTCTGGATGGGCCAGGCTGGTGATGAGGAGGGTGTTGCACATTCTGTTGGTAGTGACTCATTAGATAATCCCATTACCATTTCTCTACTTCCATAGTATTTGGATTTTGGATGGTTGAGCTGGGTGGCTGTGAAGGTTGAGCCTGAACCTGAGGCTGATTGGGAGGCAACTGAGGAGGGGCCTGGGCCTGATTCTGGTTCCTGAGTTCTTGAACCTGATCCCACAAGGTGTCTACTTTTGCTTTGTACCTCATATTTTCTGTCTTCAACACTTTTATATGACTGGACAGGTTGCTGATTTGTTGTGGCAGAGGAAGCTTTTTTATTTTGAATCCTTTTGGAAGACCTTCTTGAGGTACTAGAGGCTTTACTTCCTTCTGTTGTGATGGGGGAAGGGGGTTTGGTTTTTTTACATCTCCTGTCATTTCCACATCCTGAATTATGTGAATTTTTCGTGTTAGCATAAGATTTTTTATGTCCAACTTTAGAAGAACTCACAGTATCAGCATCATAGTCAATTTCAATTTCATCCACTTGCATGTTATCCATTTTTTCAGCCAAATTGTTGGACATAATAGTGGGAAGATTAATTAACTTTTTTTTTTTAAAAAAAATAATAAAAGTTAGTTAATAATTGCTCCAAAAATAAAAAAAATTTTATTAATTAAATTATAAAAAAAATTTTTTTTTAATATAAAGTAATAATTATAAAAAATTAATTAATAAAATGGATTGCAAGGTTAAATTGGGAATAAAAAATCAAGTTAATTCAACCAATTAATTACCAATATTAAATGTGGCAATATATCTGGGACTAAGCACAAAGTACTTTTAAGTCAACCAAAATTAACAATAATTAATAAGAAAAAAAAATTAATTTAATAATTCAATTTGTATTAATAATAATGTCAATTCTTCTAGGACTAAGAGGATTTAACACTCTATAATGGTCAACTAGGAAAAAAAAATTTATAATTGAACACTTACACTCAGTGAATCAGCAGTTAAGCCACAATCACTGTTATTGCAGTAAAAATATAGTAATATGAGTGAGAGGTGAAAAGGAGAACTTACTATAGTGATCGAAAAATCACTTCAAAATAATATAAGAATTAAAATAATATAAACCTAAGAAATCGAACCCAAGTTCAAAACACGGTCGCGGCAAAAGTTTCTTTTTTGCTAGGTGGTCCGTGCGTTTGTCGTTCCTCCCCAGGCTCGATCGTTGTTGTTGTTTGGAAAGGCCCTCAGTTGTCGGTCAGTTGTCTAGAAGGGGGAAAGAAAAGGGGCAGAAAAGAAGAGAAACAAATAGGAAAAGGTACTAAAGGTAAATAGAAAGATAAAAGTAATGAAAGAAATAATTTATTTAAAGTGAAGCAACGACAAGTGAGTTGAGAGATGAACAAATTGAGGTTTTAATTTAATGATATATTTATTCAAGTAAGAGTTCTGCGCGGCAGACACTGTGATCACTATCAGACTTAAAGCAACCTTTCAATTGTTATATAGAATTTTAATTAGAATTTTATTACTAATAAAAAGAATATAAACGTAATGTAAAAGTGTATTTAATTTGTTGAGTGTATAATAAGTGATGGGGCTACAGGGGATTAACCAAGGCCTTTTTATAGGCAATGGGCCCTCTGAAGCGCTACTATACTTGTAAATACAAGAAACATAATAGAATAAAACAAGAATTTAAAAGAATAAGTGAAACATAACAATGTAGAGAAAAATATGAAACAAATAATTAAAAACCCCAATTAAGAATCCAATTTTCCCACAATTAATTCCCAAATTAGTAAGTAAAAATAGTGAATAACTAAACAAGCCTGGAACATAGGTACTATGAGAAAAATCATTCAAAACAGATGGTGCAGTCTGATTTAAGGATTTTTAAGTGAAACAAAAATATTCTGACGCAACAAAATATGTAATTTATTTCAATTCAGTATTAATTAGTTTTTCCTAACACAATTATAGGTCAAAAGAAGCTTCATTATTTATTGTTTAATACTATAAAAAATGATATTTAATATATAAATATAAATAATTAATTTAATTATATTATAAGTAAATTTTACACTTATAATTATAATATATGTTTTTAATTAATTAAATATAAATTTATATTTATTAAATACATAAAAAATGCGCCATTATTTGTAGAATATAATATATTATGTTAAATTTAAATGTATAAAAAATTTATATAACCAATAAAATTAATATAACACTTATATGTAATAAAATACTTATATAATTTTATTATGCAATAAAATATTAATTTATATACATTAAATACAATTCTTACTCCCTCTTTCAGGTCTTATAAGTTACTTATCATTTACTGGACTCCTGGAATAGCCTGGCTGACAAACAGCCTATCTTATCATATTATTTTAATTATGACTACTAGCTATCTATAACTAACATTTACAATAAAATATAATGGTACTCTAACCCTAAATTTGAAGAGGAAATGTAATGAGTAAATGATAAACCCAGAATTTTTGAGGTAAAATAAACTGCTAACATGTATGATGGTGATATAATAAAAATTTTCTTGAGTGAATAAGATGTTTCTCAATCAATTGGTATATACATAATGGGCTATGAAAAACAGTAGGCTGTATAATATGCATGTATTTACTTTATCTTGAATACTAGGTTGTGGCCAAATTAATATCAAAACTATTTTTCAACCATGGAATTTTTCTTTTTAAAAAATTTTGTAAAAACAATAAATTAAATTAAATAAAAAACTATTTTTTAGAGGAAAAATAATAATAATGAAATTCCAATGGTTTAAGAATATTTTTCTTACATGTATTTTTTCATCACTTATTTTATTAATGCTTTTTTTCTTACTCATATTTTTCCCAAACTTACTTTTTCTGACCTTATGTCACTCCTTAGAATATACCCATTAGTGGGTATCAAATTTAGAAATTTATAATTATTTAAAAGGTATTTCACAGCACAGGAAAAAAGACACAAAATTGACATTAATTCACAATAAAACAGAGTTTTTGGGGCACAATTTTCCATATTTTATAAAATAATCATCATTTATTTGGTGGAGACATAGATATTTTGAAATGGAATTTGGGATACTTTACTTACTGCATAATGAATGAAGAAAATTTCACAATAATTAAAATATGAAACATAGAAATAAATTAAAGCTACTTTTATACCATTTAAAACCAGGAAATCTACCCTAAGCTTAAGTATCCCCATCCATGTCCCCACACCCACTTAGAATATACTCAACCTATCCTAAAATATACCCAATAGGAATTATCAAAGCTCTTGCTTTCAGTATTAGGAATCCACTCTTTTTTTCCCAAATATGACAACATTAATGGAAGAAGATTTTTATACACTAACTCTCTGGATAGTAGATAATAAATTAAATATAAACCCTCTTTTTTTTCTACTACCCCAATTTTAAGTTGTAATGGTGGGTCTCTGACAAAAAATAAATGCCTCATTGAACTCATAATTTAAGATATCCCACAACCAATAAGTCATATATCATCAAATATAATTGCAAAAATAATTTTTGTATTTCATTTTTTATCCACCATTAATTTTATGATAGATTTGGGTACTTTGATAAACCCCATCAGATATATTTAGCTAGTGGTGCAATTTAAAAGCACTTAATTTATCATGCATACTCTTTTTCTCATGTGTAAGTCCTCTTTTTTTCTACTTTCAAAATATAAACATCTCATCCTACTTGATCCTCATCATTCCTCATTTGCTTGTTTAAAGCTCCTCATTTGCTCTCCATTTTTGAATTTGATTTGATAATAAATTCCACCTTATAAAAATTATACCAGTATAGTGGATACAAATCTTAAATCATTGATAACTTCATAATCATATAAAAAAGAGTTTATCCCAATTAGAAGAGATGAGTGATTTGATATCCCCTATTAACACATAAAAAAATTAATCTAAGAAGGATCAATATGGATTCAATTGAAGAGACTTTCTGAAAAGTCATCCTATTCTTCCCAGGTGTTTCTTTAAGAGCAAAATTATCAAATTTAGGCTTCCATCTTCACTACTCATACAATATTTTCCTTCTCCTCTTTCATTTAGAAATTCTCTATTTTAATTTCTATAATAAGTAATTGAATTGAAGATTCATCTCCATACACTATACCTAGTAACAGAAAATAATTGGGTCATGTTTTTTTTATTTACCATTAACTCAAAGAAAAACTGGAGTACTTTGACACACCTTATAAGTTTATAGAATGTTTTTGGGAAATTTTTAATCATTGAGACTAGCATCTCTAGCCACAAAAGCTAACCACCCATGTTGGGGTGATATTTCCGTCCAAAATGAAGTCCTCCCACCCTTTTCATTATCATAAATATTACTGTAAGTAATTTATATTAAGTAAAAGCTTTTATTTCCCCAATAATGCCCATATATAATCATAATTTTTTTTAAAAGTGCATCTGGATCAATTTTTCTCATAAATTTATAATAGAAAAAAAGTACTTCTTACTTATTTGTTTATAAGAAAATACATAGCAACATGGTATTACTCAATTTTATTTGGATTAATATTACAAATTGACTTAAGTAAATCTCACCACACTCACACATTACAGAAGTATTTATTAAAAAACAAATGAGGGTTTTAGAATTTATACAAGTCCTTAAAGATTTATTTTATAGAAATATTTTATATTTTATCAATGTTTTCCTCATGAATGAAAAATTTACTTATTTTGAAGATTTACCTGCCTTAAATGGTCAGACTTATTTTTCTTCTTATTATGGCTCATCTGCCTTGTTTATTCATATTTTTTACTTTTTATGAAGGATTAATATGAAATTTTGTAGTATTTTTTTCTCTCTAATGTAAAATTTATTTCAATTATTTTTGGTATTGGTTTTAAACTGAGTAAGTAAAGTAAGGGAAGAGTTTTCTAAGAAAATTAAAACTTTAGGTAGAGGGGCAGTGAGTATAGTAATTCAGGGGATTTCCAAGTTTTAATTTAAATGATCTAATTAATATTCTTCTGGTTATTAGGGGGCATCAATGTTAACCAATCTACAATTAAATTAATTTCAGAAAATAATCCTTATACCCCAATTATCTTCCAAATTATTTTTAAAAAATAATTGGGCTATTAGACATTTTACATGTCAATGTTCACCTCTTATCCAACATTTTTATCCTTAATTTTTCATAACCACATCTTGGACACCTATCTGTATGTTCCAGCCTTCCTAACTTTCCAAACACTCCCATCTTGTGTATTCCTTCCATCAATTCCAATTCCTCCCCATCTCTTCTGCTCATTTCTGCTCCTTTTTGTCATAATCATAAAATATGTTAACATGCCTCATTGTCACATATCTTCTCAAAGGCAGCCTTTCCACAATTGTTTTTCAAATCCCACTACTCCCTTGTTCCCCAACTCAGCTGAGAAATCAAAGAAATTCAATTAAAAAAAGATGATTGTCTCATAATTATCAACTGGATGAGATGAAAAATAAATCTAATTGTGATTTTTGTTTTGGAACTGAGAATGAAACCAAAGTAGGATGCCCCCCCACATCATACATTAATGGCTATCTTCTAATGGCCAATGAATTACAGAATAAGACCAAGAGAAGGATAGATCTATAACCTAAACAGATGTCTGAGTGCTTCAAGCACTATATATCTAAATAAAAGAAGGCTAAGACTCTTTTATCTTCCACTGGTTTTGATATTTCTGACATTTATTCTATATATGATAAAGTTGATTCTTCATGTCCTTACTTTAAAGAGATAGATGTTAATATTGAAGAGAAAGCTGACGCTCATCGTGGAAACATTTTGGATGAATAAGATGCTGTCTGTGAATTTGATATCAAGAGAAATCTTTTTGAAACCTCTTCTTTCACTCAAACCTCTCCTCTTTTTAATTAAACTAATAAAGATATATTCTCTATAGATCCTTATGGTGATATAAACCAACCAAATATATCTCCAATGAGTTATTTTCTTTTACCTAGTCAATTTTTTTATTAACTTCCCTTTTTATTATTTCTAAAAATGGCTAATTAACAAAACCAGGAGCCGCAAACAAGAAACTCTGAAGCTAGAAACAATGATGATGATGACAACAATATACTAACTTCCTCCAACAAAAAGCAAAGACCTTCAACTAATATAAATTTTATCTGTCAAAGAAAAAAAAGAGATTGTACTTCTCAAAACTTTACAAAAACATGGTATTTATAAGTGACAGGATACCTCTTGAGAGATTAGTCTGATTTTGTTTTATTTTTTGTTAATATTTCATAAAAATTTAGGTAAAGTCAAAGTTAAACAAGAGACTCTTAAATTTTAAAATTAGGAATATAAAATCTCTTTATGGAGAGATGATAGGGAAAAAGACTTGGATGAGAGGAAATATGAGCTCTCTTTGTGGAAATATGATAGGGAACAAGAGTTGGAGGGGTAACATTAAAGCTAACTCTGAGTATTAAGAAATCAAAGAAAGAGGAGAAAGCTCTTGAGTAAAATTTCATATTGGATCAGATGAAACTCAAGTATCAACTTGAAGGTGATTCCAAAAAGAAAGTTTTCATGATAGAATATGTTAAAACTAATAAATCTATAGAGAAAATTGAACACTTAATGAAAATTTTTAATTTATTACTAGTTTTTTGTTTTCTTTCCTATTTTAATTGTTCTGAATTTTATTTAGATGAATTTATGTCATAAATTTTGGGTATTTCACTACTCTATTCATCATCAGTTGAATGAAATATCAAGAAATGTAACAAATTTATTTTAAATGGTCTCAATGGCAAAATTTGATGCACTATTTCTTATTTCTTTGTGTTTTCAAATCAAATTTTTGAATTTTAAATTAAAGTCAATAAATTTACTTTTTTAAATACAGATAATTCAACAAAACTCTATATCTGTTTTATTAATTTGGAAATAACTTACCATGAATTTTATTGAAGCAAGGTGTGGGTTTCACCAAAAAAATTTCAAGTCATCAATTTTTAAATCAGATTTAAAAATTTGGCAATTCCCTCCCCTTAATTTTATTGAAGTAAGGGGTGAAAGTCTCCAAAATTTAAAATAATTACATAAATTAATAAATTAATAAATAAGATATGTCAAATTTACTAGTTTTAAAGTAATTTCAGTTCCTCATGCCAAAAAGTAGATCAAATATAGAAACTAAGTTTGGAATTTCCACAGGTATATGCTAGAGGAGCCCCATAAAAAAATTAATTTTTTCATTATTACCATTTATACAACACAAAGGTTGTTGGCCCATTACTTTAGTTTAGTAAATTGAAATATCAGATTTATTTATTAAAAATTTGTGAATAAATAATAAATATTTGATAACTTTACAAATTCCCATACTTTTTTTATCTACCTAAATTTTTATTAAATTTATTAACTTTTCCTTCTTTATAGGCAAGCCTTTACACTCAACAACAAATTGTTTCATGTTTTGAATTTGATTAATTTGGCTATGAGAGGTGAATCAAGATAATGATTGTTTAAAATCAGAGGGGATTTCTTAGAATCAAAAGAACCTGACTGGGGAAGAAACATAGAAAAAAATACAGAGAAAAGATTGCTTACACATCAGAGAAAAGGTTTATAAATCCCTTCCCAAGTCATTTACATCCAAATGTGTGTAGTGTATAAGCTGTCTGTAGCCTTAGTTTCACTTCACTTTTCTTTTCATTACTGTTGTGAATCTGATGATTTTTATGGGTTGCAATTTTTATTTTTTTAATCTCTGTGTTCACTCATGGGAGGTGGGGGAGAGGTGGGGTGTATAAAATACCCCAGCCAGGCAGCCAAGCTTCCTGGCTGAGGTTTCTAAGATGAGGGAGGTGGGTGAGAGATGGTGGGTGTAAAATACCCCAGCCAGGAAGAGAAGCTTCCTGGCTGAGGTTTCTAAGGTGAGTGAGGTGGGGGAGAGGAGGTGGAATGTAAAATACAATTTGAAGACACCAAGTAGGGGGGAAATAGGGGATGATGTAGAGATAAAAAAGAAAAGAAAAAGGAAAGAGAAGAGAGAAAAAAAATTAGTCCAACCTTGAAAACCAAAAAAATCACTTACATGACAAATAAAAATGAAAAAAAACAAAAAAAAATAATATTTAGCAAGTATAAAAAAAGGACAAAGAAAAAACTTACCTGGATAGATGGGATGAGAAAAAAATTCAATTGAAAATAATTGATGGATGGTTAAGGAGAGGAGGAAATGGATATAAGGCATCAATGAAAAAAATAAATGGTGAAAAATTATGTGATTGCAGAAAATATGCTATTTCATGTTGAGCTGATGAAGTGAGACAAATGAGACATCAAATCTCACATTTGCCACTAAATGAGCAGGTGGCGAATGTAGATAAAAAAAATGTTAAGTTTTCACCACCAAGATTAAGTAGGCTATATTGAAGAGAGACTTAAGGATGGCATCCAAAAATTTATGTCATGTGACTTTCTTACAAATGAATCATGGATGTGATGAGTTTGGGATCTGGAGTTAGGAATGGAAATTGGGCTATAAGAGTCAGGATAATTCAATATTGTGGATTCCTTATCCACTAGCCCTGGGGCTAATGGATAAGAATATTCCACTATTAATAATGTTGGATCTGGGGAAAAATTCCTGATTCCTAATTATGGATCCCTCAATATTGATACCCCCTATTAAAGAGAATTGAAAAAATCTAGGTAATGGGACATCAGGTCACTATTCAACATAAAAAATCATGCAAATATTTATTTTTTTTCCCATGAGTTCATCAATGAAATCACCTGTCATGATATCTTTGACTTGTTTTTTTTGGAGCTCCCAGAATAGAGCCTTGATTTCTGCATTACAGCCATTTATATAAAATCAATTTTATCTTCACTGTTTTATGGTTGACTGGGTGTCTTGAATTGAACCTAGAAGATTTTAATTAGTTTTTTTTGAGGCCTATTCTTCTCAGATTTCTTCCATTTAACTCCTTCAATATTTCTTTCAGGTCTCCTTTGAAAAATTACTCAGTTTTTTCTGTATCTTTGTCATTTGAAAAACCTCATAAACTCTTTCTCTTATTGGTGGAATAATCCACTTTTCAGTCTCAATTTTCATTTTTAGTTCATATTGTACTTGCTTTTAAGATTAATTAGATTTTCTGCACCAACACCATTGTTTTACACACAGAAACCTCACCTGGTTGTCTTTTAATTTCTCCTTGAATTGGCATCTCCTAACCAATATATTATCCAACAACTATGATCCACATGAAAATTAATTCAAACCTATCTATCATTTTTTTCATATATCAAGTGCTGAAAACATTTGATTTTTAGGCAAAAATTATAATTTAGCCTCATTTCTTAAGAATTTAAAATGTGCCCACTCCACATATCACATGGGTTTTATACCAATACATATAGTACTAAATTTACTTTTATTTTTAATCTTATTTTCTCTTTTCTTCTCTCTGTTTTCTATTTTCTATTCTCTCCTTTCTTTCCTCTTTTCATTTTCTTTCTGATATAGATGATATATTTTTATGTTAATGGGGGGTGTTATGAATCTAATGATGTTAAATATAGCTGGTGTTTATGGATATGTTAGAAATTTAAGGAAGATTCCCTGTTAGGCTAATGATATTAAATACAGTCACTCTCAGTTAAAAGCTACAGGTTATTTCTAATAGTTGATTAATATTTCATAATGATTTTTTTTAGAAATGAGGGGGTGTTAGTTTTTCACCATATTTATGTACTCAGTTAGACTGACATGACGTATATATTCTAGCCTATGTCCCCTTTGAAGTACTTTCCCTGGCTCTGTAAAGTATCAGTCTCTAAGTTTATGGCTGCCATTAATTTTATTTGGTAAACTCTCTTTCCTGACTGGTCTACTCATTAATTTATGAAATAAAAATAAAAATTAAGAAATAACTACTACCTCCTACAGTGAACTTCAGGAGAGGGTGCTCTAAATTTTATTTAATGTAAAAAATTAATTTTTTTTAGACATACAAATTATATTGCACACATATAATTGGAGGTCTAGAAAACCCTAGCAGACTTTAGCTTCAACACTCCATTCCAAGACACCATGATAGATGGCAGAAATGGGGTGAGGGGTGTCAAAAATTAAGTCAAATACTCCCTACTTTTGTGCTAATATATGAGCATGTGTATAACAGGTTTTGACTAATAATAAAAGGGGATGGAGTGTGTGGATGTCATAAATGTACCCAAAAAAGGATGTTTTGAGTTACAAACATGCTTTTCAAGTTCAAATGTCCTGGGGAAATGGATTTCAAATATAAATGAATTACTTGGAACCAGCTTTGTGACATTTTTTAACTGTGTGCATGATAATTTTTTAGATTCCCTAATTAAGCCCCTAAAAAATAGAGGGAAAAGATTAAGATATGGTTGTATGTTTAACAATCACTGAATAATCATGAAAAGGAATGGAGGTTGTGAATGGAGCTGATATACCTAAAGAAATTGTTTTGAAGGACAAAGACTCTTTCAGCCTAGGTATCCCCAGGACTGAGTAATTCTTATGTTTAAAATAAGATAATCTTAATTAAATTAAGCTTCTAATTTAAAAATAAGGTTAAAATACTTATATATATGGTTATAATACATATATATATAATTATTACACTATTATATGACTAATAGTAGTTTAAATAGCTTATCCATGGTGTCAGGCTGAGATCAAGTACAGAGATGTGAACTAGCTTGAATGGTCAGTTTCTAGAAGATTTAAATGGTCCTATATGAATAATGTAGTACAAATCCAATAAGTATTAAAATATAATTCAATAAAATGCTCTTAGTAATATAAATCTCACTAATTATATATATATGGCTTACAATCTTATAGATGGTAGAACAATATATCTTATAATTCAGATACTATTCAAAATAATTTATAAGTACTATTGATATGTATTGTAATTGATTGGGTTATATGATTGAATTGTAATGATAAAGAATGTAGAAAACAAGACCAAAAACCCCTTCCTTTTATACAAATTATCTTCTCCAATGAACCCCTTAATTTACCAGCTCTATACATGATTAATGACGCCTCATTTCACCTAATAAACATGTCTAGAAACATAATGAGTGTCAAGTAACTTAATTAGAGTGATATCACCCACCAAAATCCTGTAGTAATAGAGATAATCCATCAAAATTAAAGAATAAGCAAAAAAGAGAGTATATGCATATTATACATTAAAATAAGAGACTAAAAAGGAAAAATAAAGACTAATAATTACTCAATAATAAGGGTGATTAACAGTAGAAATTTTAGGGCTAATCCTGACATTATACTACGTGAAATCCCCATTCAAAAATAACCAATATTGACTGAGATACCACTTAGAAACCCAAAAAAGGGGGTGAGATGTGCGGTAACTACATGCAGTCCTTGGAAGGTTCTTGCACAGGTAAATTTTTGACTAATATAGGCAAATTTAAGTGTGGTAGTGAATTAAAGTGCCAAGATTGAGGTTGTTAACGAAATTAGTGCATATAAAGAGGGTCAATGCATTTGTAATTAAGCTAGGACACTAAATAAGCACCTGTTGCCTATTTTAGCGTGTTTCCCCACAGTGGGTGTAGAATGTGGGGTAATTATAGTGTAAAAAATCTAACTTTGCTAAAAATGAAGCTATTCACACAGGAAAAATGCAGGCAGTATGTGGCCAGTACACAGAAGCCATTTCTGGCATAAAAAACACCAAATTTGAAAAGTGTTATTTTTATGCGTTTGATTAGCCAAATCAATAGTCCTAATTAAGACAAATTGATCTGTCAAAGCACATTTTTAATATTATTAAATTTATAGCGCATATAATCAACTTTTAAGTGATTTAAAGTGCATTTCTTGTTTTTTACATGAAAAAATGAAAATAAAAGCTTTAAGTCTACTTAAAAATTATGTAGCCTTATATTTAAGGATCTTAAGACTACCCTAACATATTCCAACTAAATATTAAGTACATAAGACTTATAAAAGGTGGATATATGTGTGTATATAAGGGGTTATAATGGCATATTTCTTATATTATCATAATTTTACTTATGTATACTGTTTGTGTACTCTAATTTATTGCTCCCATGTGTAGTCCATGTGTTTAACATAACTTATAAGTACTTTTTACTCAGTCCTGGTGATATACAAGCTGACACATAGCCTAATAATACTTATTAAAGTGTTAATGGAGTCATAATATACTTATCTTAAGTGATATTAAGTAATTATAGACATACATAAGCTTATATGTATACATAAACCTCATATTCAGTGAAATATGTAGTTATATTATGTATAGTTAGTTCTATAAGTGGGTTTTAGCCTCTAAATATCCTATAACCTTTATTTTTCTGCTTATTTTAGGTCATATGGATGTATTCAGTGGACTCACAATGCCTAAACCAGCATATACACCTTTTTCAGGTGCATATATCCAGTTTGGACACCTTAATCTGCTTCGTTGGATGGATTTTCATGGATTTATAGGTTGGGAGATGATTACTGGGTTAATATGGATGCTTGGGGAAGCTATTGGGGGCTTGGAAAGCTAATTTGGCTCTTTTATATGCTTTGGGTTTCATTATATACTCTTTGGATGAGTTATTTTACCTTTTTCTTTATGGTATCCACTTTTATCTGTTTATTCTATTTATGGTATGGGTCTGTGGTATCATTAATTGTGTTGTAGGGTCCTTACTGGAGGTCTCAGTGTTGAAGCTTCTTGAAGTGGACGCCATGGGGAGGTGATTTCACATCACAGTGTTGTAATTGCCAGGGATAGCAGTGACATCATTTGGATTGAAGGTCTGTGCACTCCAGTGGATTTTGGTATAAGTAAGGGAGGATTTGATGGGTTATTAGACATCAATTACTTACTACACAACAAATAAACACTACTAAATCATTATTATTATATATAAATATATTATAAAGCATTTATAAATTGATATGATCTTTATATAAGCTATAACTATATTTATTTATCTATTTTCCACCACTAGCACACATAAATATCCAAGTATTTTGAGTTTATATTGAGAATAACTATTTTATTAGTCTTCCCCTTAGGTTTAATCACTAAATCATTTAACAATAAGTAGTAGGACCATTAATATTTACTATTAATTCATACTTAGATACTAGCACACATTTACAGACTCTTTCTAATTGAAGTTTTCCTATGCAGATAAAATTCAAATAAAAACTACTTGGTATCAAATTAGTGATATTTTTAATAGCATATATACTTATAGTTAAGTCACCTTACTACAAATACAAGTTGAAAAATATAAAGCTGTTCTTGCTTAAGTTTCTGTCAAGATTCAAAATTTTCAAAAAAAATAAGATTGCAGAAGGCCATTTTTGCTGTCAAATGTCAATTTTTCTGTCTGAAAAATGCAAGAAATTTCCAAATTCAGTGACAAAATTTCCATTAACAGCTGTATCAGATGTTCAAATCAAAATAATTTTCTCAATGGAAAATCATCTAAGCTCTTCTTTTGGAAAAGGTAATGGCTTCCACCTTGATTAGGATTTTTCATTAGGGGAATAATTTTACCATCAAGAAAACTAATAAACCAGGAAAAATGATAGGGGAACTGCATGCATGTCTTAAGTTTGATTAGCACTTAAAAAGCACTTGAAAATCACTTTTTTAGGATTCAGAAATTTTTTTACAGGCATTCCTTCTTTATCTCTCAGCAACATTTTAGAAGTTTTAATTGAGACTTACTCAATTTACCACAATATATCATTTATTCATTTCTGTAAACTTTCATGTTTTACTTTTCTCACTTTCCCTTTTACCATCATCATTTTATAATCATTTATCACAGTTTCACCTTTTTCTAAATTTCCATTTGTCCCAATTTCCAGTTTTCCATCTTCATTTTACACTGAAGTATCTCATTTCATTGTTTGAAACCTTTTATTTTTTATACTCATCAATTTTTCATATTAATTCATATTTTTACCATTTCCTAACTTTTTACTCTTCTCAATTGCCTCTTCTCCATTGTAATTATATATTTATATATAACATTACATGTTTAATAGCTTTTTTCTCATTTCATTTTACAAATTTCTATCTGAATTATATACTAAAATATCTCACATAATAATTTAATACCTTTCTACTCATCTCAAATTCTGCTTATACTTCATGAGAGACCCTCTTCTTGTACTACCTGAGAGGATTCAAGTTCATTTTTTTCCCAGAAAAGAAGTTGATGTTAATGTAACTATGGAAAACTTAGCATACCTCCATTCAACATCTCATGGTGATGAAGCGCAATTAACAGATGCAATAAGCATCAATGATAATGAAGACAATAATAGTGCTTTACAACAGGTGAATGAAAGACAATAAATACTATTTAAAAGAATTAATAAGTTAATAGATAAAAAAGTAAAAGTGATAAGGTGGCATGGAAAGATAAAAGTTAAACAATTAATCTTAAGGCATGCAATTAAAGATTAATATAAAACCAGAAACAAAAGATTAAATATTAATAGATTACATAAGAAAAAGATAAAAATGTTACACATATTCAAGGGCAAGAAAACTAACAAACAAAAGGCTATAGATTGTGGAAAATCAAATTTTAAGAATGATAATAGCATGCTATTTTAAATGCTACAAGGGAAAAGCCAATAATTATCATGTACGTTTTAGAAAACAGGAATATAAATAAGTACACACTTGAGTGAAAATTAGTTAGTTAGTTGTAAAATAGTTTAGAAAGTATATTGTTTATTTTTCATATTGAAATTATAAATATATTACATTTATTTAATTTAATAGTTGAGAGCACAAGGAAATAATAGCACTTGTGCATCCTTTTATCTAACTATAAGTTGAGCCATACCCTGAAGAGGAAATATTTTCTAAGCTTATTGAGGAAGATCCATTACCATTTGAGTCCAAGCAACATGGTACCATGGCTAATTAACTTGATTGGTCTCTTTGGGTATTAAAGTATTTTTGTGAAAAATAAGGTGATCTTGTATGAACTGATAGAGTTTAAGAAATATTTTTTGGGAATTCTGAATCAGATAGATTAAGAAAGATTTGAAGACTATAGTGGGGAGTATGAAGTGTTTGGGGATTTTTGAGGACAAGTGACCATTTTTATCTATTTTTAATAAAATAACCAAGTCTTCTTCAAGACTAGAGACAGAATCAGAATCAAGGAGAAAATCTAGAGCAAAGAAATTTATTGCATGATGAGTTTCATTGTAATTTTAGAGAGAGGAAGGCATGTATCTCTTTCAATGTAAAAATAATTATTATTGATTTATGATCTTTAGATTAACAGAAAATACAGAGTTATGCTGCAGAATTCCATGTATGAATAGGGTACTGCTGAAAAATTCATAAAATAGAACTTTATTAGAAAACTAACAGTTTTTTCAAGAAAGTGTGGATTTGTGTGAAACAAGTGACTTATTTCAGTTTTGAAATACACCATGTTTGGGGTTGATTTATTGTAAAATTCACATTAATACTGCAAAAAAAGACCTATCTTGTCTTGTAATGCAGAAATGGTGCAAAAATTATGCAGCATTCAAGTAACAATTATTTTTAAAACTAAAAGGTCTTAAGTGGCTCTTAAGTGAAAAGAAAATTGTTTTGTAAACTTTGCATAATAGGGGGTTTCAATTCTGGGAAATCTGAACTTAATTTTGGCCAAATATTTACTTATCTAAGTGTGGATTTCCAAAACACAATAGCCCCAACACTGGTGTATTTCAAAAGTGAAATATGTGACTTATTTCACTCAAATCAACACTTTCTCAACAAAAAGTTATTATTTCACCATAAAGTCCTATTACACAGATTTTTCAGCAGCATCATATTAATACACAGCACTCCCCAGCATAAAACTTTATAACTCAAAAAATCATACAACATTTACATTTTTATACCATATAAGATTCATGGCATCACAACTCTTAAATTGTGATAAACTCAATCAAGCAATCAGTCTTATAGTTCTTGATTGCTTCTTGGATTCTAATTCTGATATTGAAGAAAACTTTTCTGTTTTATCAAAAATGGCCAAGAAATGTTAACTTCTTCCCAGAATTTCCAAAGTGCTTCATACCCTTACATATACCATCCAGACACTCCTAAATTTTCTGAGTTCAGTTTTAGAAAGCTATTCAGGACTTCCCAGGAATTTTCACCTAAATTTATTAAGCTTAGATAGGATAACCCCATGTTTCAGAATGATTCTCAAAAAAAAATATTCTTCAATTCAATTGGCTGTCACACTATGTTATTTGGGCTCCAGTAACTATGAATCTGTCTTGAAATGTTTGAAAAATGTCTTCTATTTTGGCTATTGCTCAATTAATGGCTATACCAAAGAATACATCATTGCTATTCTTTCTTTATTTTATAAGCTTCTTTCTTGACCAAAAAAAGAAAAGAAACTTGAAAAATCTCAGTTTATTCAACCAGAGGGCTTCATGGGATGTATTGGTTTTGTTGATTGCAAAACTATTTTACTGAGTCAGAAACCTGCACAAGATGGAAACAATTTTCAAGCAATATATGGGGCTAATTTTTTCATTTTTAAAGATTTCCAACTATATTCCTCACCAGAAAAGTTTTATGTGCAAGTTTGTTTCATTACTTGGTCATGTTTTTTCTTAAAAAAATTTAGTTAAGCACCATGAAAGTCTGGTACATTGTTAAATTTTTTTTTGTAGTTTAAAATGCATCAAAGAAGGTGCATCAATTTTTTATGTCTAATGTAAAATTTATATTACTTTAAATTTTATAAGTCTAATGTAGAAAAAAAATTTTTTAATACCTTTTTTTCTTAAATTCTCTAAGTGAAAAAAACTAGCAATACCTCCCCCTGCAATTTATCCTAATATGAGTTCCAGATTTCCAAATTTAAATTTCAATCAATAAACAAGTCACTCGCAAAAAGAAAAAAAATAAAACTTCAAGAAAATAAATTTGAATCACAAATAAATTTAAGAAAACATGCCACAAATTAATGTAGATATGATAACACAGCAGCATGGCTTGAAAGTCTGACACCTAAAGTAAGAGAATTAGATAAATGGACTTTAGAGGATAAATTATGACATTAAAAGAGAAAAATGAAAACCTTTATTTGACCCCATACTTTAGATTTCTACAAAAAATTTTATAAGTAAAGAAATCTTCTTTTCTTACCTTAATTACCCTTTTGATTAACGCTTGGTTGATTTGAAAAGAACAACCAATATGAGTGAAGTTATCACATGATTTCCAGCCAGGGGGAGCTTTTGTTGTTTAATGATTTTCACTAAACTGATAAAGAAATGTATCAATCTTTGTTGATTTGAGTTGAAATGATTCTATAATATACAGAAAAAATGAATATATTGATAAAAAATGTATAAAAATAGAATACTCACTTATTTTAATATAATCCTAGATTGATGAAGCCAAAAAATTTCAATCCAAAAAGATGCCAAAAGTGTTCTAAAATATATCCGAAAATTCCCCAAGAGTGCAAATTAAATCACTAAACTTGAGATTATCTTTGGAAACGTAAAATGAATATTACAAATAATAAAATTATAATGATTTAATTATTTCAGAAGCTTTCTTCATTAACTATGTAAGATCAAAGAAAAAAAAAGTAAAATAGTGTAAATAAAAGGCTCAAATTTAAAAGTAAGTATCTCAGAACCCACTGAACTAAATTCAAAAATGTTTGTGGAAAATTAAAAGCAGGCTTCAGGAGAGTCTTCAGTTAAAAGAACATGAGATTTGAATAAATCCAGCCTTAATTCTAAATTTCTCTCAAAATTGCATAAACATTTGAGAAGTGATGGTGAAAATGACAACAACAGGGGTTCAATAGGTCTGCCTTCATCCAGAGAATTTTCCTATATAAATTGGAGTGTGCATTCATGATAGAAAAAAGGAGATATTAGAAACACATGAAAAAAAGAGATGACACTTACCTTGATGGAAAGTTAGGGAAAAATATATTGAGAAGGAGTGAAGTTGAAATTTGGGGGATATTTAATATGGAACAACTGAAATGCATATGGAATGTTCTATGAAGGTGTATCAATGTCACACAAATATTCCAGAACTGAAACACCCTAATATGCTCTCAAAAATGGCCGAAATTCCATTAAAAATTCCACCGAAATCTGCAAAAAAAGCTACTAAAAAAATCTAAAAAAACACTGCCAAAAACAACAATAAAAGCCACTAAAGAAGTGTAAAAAAATGCTGCTAAAATACAACTAAAATGATTTCAAAAGAAGTAAAAAACACTGTCAAAATATACAAAAAAAAGCCAGTAAGTGATAGCAAAAAATGCTGCCAAAAAATTCAAATAAATTCCACTAAACAATAGCAAAAAACACCACTAAAAATGGAAAAAAAATCCACAAAAAGGAATGGAGAAATAGTGGAAACTAAAAAACAAGGTAATTTAAATTCTTTGAGATATATGGAGAGAGTCAAAGAATGAAAAATAATGTGATAGGGAGAAATATGCAATTTGATGTCATGAAGGGAGGGGAAAAAATGAAGTCAGTAAACCAGATATTTTCATTGAAAATGAAAAATGAAAACTTTAAATATTCAACTTGAAGTTATGGAGAGGGGTGAAATGAATATAATCTGCAAGTATTATCCAATTATTACAAATAAAAACAATTGACCAATAAAAAAGTCAGTTAACTTTTAATGGAGTTAAGATTTCCAACTGGAATTATGAAACTGGTATTTTACAAGAAAAAAATTAAGAGGTTGAAAAAAATAAAATAAAAAAGGGAAAAATTCTTGGTTTAAATGTTGAAATAAAATGTTTCAAATCTCAGTGAAGGGTTTGTGCAAGGATTAATAAATAGGGAGGGAGGTCAGTGTGTCACATGTGACAGGGATGGGGTGAGCAAGGAAGGTATGTTGTGGTCAACATGTTGTTGTGAAGAAAAATAACAAAAAAAGTGATGATTTGAAGTCAGAACTGACACCTATTTTTGAAAAAGTGACTTTTTGAGTATTTTAAGTGCTGATTGGATTTGAGATCTGCACTTAAGTTAGGTGTGGATTTGTACAAACTGAAACCCCCTAATAGGGGCTGTCAAAGCTAGATAATTTCCACTTAAAAAACTGCACTTAATTTTGGTCAAATGTGCACTTATCCAAGTGCAGATTCCAAAACACACCAGCATCAACATTGGTGTAGTTCAAAACTTAAATAAGACATTTATTTTGCTCAAATCCACACTTTCTCATTTTAAAAGTTCTCGTTTCACAATAATTGTGGATTATACCATTTTTTGGTATCATCACCTTAATATGATGCACTCTGCAGCATAACACTTTATAGCTCAAAAAATTGTACAAAATTTACATTCTTATATCATTTAAGAGTAATGCCTTCCTCACTCTCAACCCAACAAAATTACATCTTCATATTGATTTCATAGTTTTTATAACTGTTGGAAGTATGTCAGCATAATTTTACAGATATAATTTTAAAAATTATGAGCACACTATGCTGTTAGCAACAGAATTGTATACAAGGATAGATGAGAAGGAAAGGGAAAGGGGGTGGTCAATGTGTTATGCAGAATATCAATGCAATGAGTGGGAGTGTTCAATGTGTTCTTCAGTGAATCAATGAGATGAGTAGAGAAGTAATTTTATGAGGTCAAAATGTGGCTGTGAGGAAAAAATGTTCTTATTGGAGATCAACTTTGACACTCATTTTTGAAATAAGTGACTTATTTGCAAAATTTAAGTGCAGGTTTGTACATGTGAATTTGGTTTGAAACCCACACTTAAGATAAGTGCAAATTTGCCAACTTTGACACCCTCTAATTTGTGTGTTCCAAGCCAAAATGAAAATGTGTCATAGTTTTGGACAAGTGCATATTTGACCAAACATAATTTTGTATTTATCAGCTCAAGTTTTCCAACTCTGACACCTACTATGGTAGTGTTTTAGTGGTGTAGAAATATGATGTTAAAGAATATGATCTCAACATTACATTCTTACTTTTTTGGTTGTAATTTTTTTTCTAAAAGTTTATTGTAAAACTGAAAGGACCTTAAATAGTATTTTTTGTGGCTTTATATATATGGTAACAAATACCTTTTAATCCATGGAAGATTTTAAACTTTGATACCTTTTAAAAAAACTGGATATCAAAAAATTTGAGCTGTATAAATCCTGTTATAACTTAAAATAATTCTGAAAATTATTATTTTTCTCAGCTCACAATATGGAACTTAAAGTTCTTTTTGGTGAGGCTAAAGAGCATATAGTTCCTTTTACAATTTCTGACTTACTATCCCTCTCCCCCATCACACGACACCCTGCCTATTTTTTAATTAACTCAAATATGTTTCATAAAAATATCCCACTTTCCCAGTAGTATCTTATATAGTGCACTCTGTTAAATTCCCATTTTACATTTCATTTTAAACTAACTCCCTCATGTACCTATTTATTCTCTGTTTCTTCCTCCTTCATACCCCAAAGTGGGTGAAGTTGTAAGAAATAATAAAAATAAAGTCATTAAATTTATGAGGATCAAGTTGGAGTCAAAAGAATATCAATGCTGATGAATTGGAAGTTTTGCTACAGATGAATCTTAGGATTTCATTAAATTACAAACAGAATAATAGGGTTTATCAATGTTAAGGGATCCACAATTAGGGGAAAGGATTTTTTTCCCCAGTTCAGACATTATCAATTGCAGAAGATTCTTATACACTATCCTATGGGCCACTAGATAAGGAATGCACAATAATGCATTATTCTGCCTCTTACACCCCAATTTCCATTCCTAATTCTTGATTCCAAACTCATCACATCCATGATTGATTTTTAAGCAAGTCACATGAAATATAATTTCAGATGCCATCCTTATGTCTCTCTTCACTCTAGGCCACTTAATTTTGGTGAAAAAACTTGAGATTTTTTTCTATCTAAACACACCCCCTGCTCATTAGGGGGTGTCAGCTCTGGCAAATCCGCACTTACAAATCTGCAATTAAATTTGACCAAATCCGCACTTAAATAAGTGCGGATTTCCAAAACACACTAGCCCCAATACTGGTGGATTTCAAAATGAAATAAGTCACTTATTTCACTCAAATCCGCACTTTCTCAACCAAAAGTGCTGATTTCACCATCAAGTCCCATTTCACTGATTTGTCAGCATCATCCCATTCATACGCAGCACTCCGCAGAATAACACTTCATAACTCAAACCATCATACATCACTTACATCTTCATATCATATCATATAAGAGTTATGCCTTCCTCACTTTCAAATCGTGATAAATTACATAAAGCAATGACTTTCATGGCTCTTGAACTGCTCTTGGACTCTGATTGCGATTCTGATTCTGATCTAGAAGAAGATTTTGTATTTTTATCAAAAATGGCCACGAAACGTTACCTTCTTCCCAGAAAGCCTCAAGTACTTCATACCCCCAAGTACACCATCCAAACACTTCTTATACTATCTGCACCCAGTTTTAGACAGCTTTTCAGGACTTCTCAGGAATGTTTCTTTAAATTGCTTGAGATTATTCAGGATCATCCCATATTTCACAATAATTCTCAAAAAGAACAACAACATCCTTCAATTCAATTGGCCATCACACTATGTCATTTGGGTTCAAATGGTAATGGAGCCGCTTTGAAACGTTTAGAAAATGTCTTTGATTTAGGGTATGGTTCAGTTAACACTTATACCAAACAATGTATCACTGCCATCAACTCCTTGTAATCTCAACTTCTCACCTGGCCAACAAAAGAAGAGCGACTTGAATCATCTCAGGTTATGCAAGCAGAGGGCTTCCCAGGATGTATTGGTTTTGTTGATGGTACTGCTATTCCTTTGAGCCAGAAACCTGCTCAAGGTGGAAACAATTACTTTCACATTCTCTTCAAAAATTTTCACCAAAATATTTACAAGTCAAAAAAATTCTATATCTGTTTTAAAAAATTGGCAATAATCTCCCCTGCATTTTATTGAAGCAAGGGGTGGATATCACCAAAATTTTTCTAAGTCATCAATTTCACATGTCAGATTTGAAAATTTGGCAATACCCCCCCTACATTTTATTGAAGTAAGTGGTGGAAGTCATCTAAATTTAATATAATTACGTAAATTATTAAATAAATATCTAATATATATCACTTTCCCTAGTTTAAAGTAATGACAATCCCTCAAGCCAAAATGCAGACCAAGTCTAGAAACAAAAGTTTGGGACTTTCCACAGGTATAGGCTAGAGGAACCCCATGAAACAAATAAATGTTATCATGATTACCATTTATACAACACAAGGTCGTGGGCCCATTAATTTAGTTGAGGAAATTGATACATAAAAAATATTTATTAAAAATTTACGAAAAAATATAAAATTTTCGATGACAACTCTAATCCCCATACTTTTTGGATCTAAATAAAGTTTTTTTAAATCAATTAACTTTACCTTCTTTCATTACCTTATTGATTCTTTGAATCAACTTATGACTGATTTGAAATGAGCAACCAAAATGTGTTAAATATTGACAGGATTCCAAACCAGGAGGAGCTTTGGTTGTTTGATGATTATCCTTAGAAGAATTCCAAATAGTTTTGATGATACCATTTCCCAAACCAAAATCAATGATGCACCGGTGGTCTGGAAAATATAAACCATGTCATTTGATTTTAGCTGGAGATGGTATTGGTTGGCCAGTAATTGGTTTGATATATGAGAATATGCCAAAAGTAAGAAAATTGGTGTCCTTGGTATCGGTGTGAATTAAATTGTGAAATCCATAACATTAGAAAATAAAAGATATTCGTGGCTGATATCTTCCCATTTGGAGTCACACCAATTCGGTATTCCAACTTTGGTTGCAAGTTCATGATTTTTTTCAAATGCTTTATTACAGTGCTTTTTGAGTGAAAGAGCAAGAAAAGAGTTAAAGGAAGGTAGAGTTTCCCATAAGCAAAAATCTTCATCTTTTTGAGCTTTAGTGATATTCTTGAGCAACAAATACATGCCTATATAATTGAAATGCCTAGATAATAATCATATAAGAGTTTCAGAATCCTTATCATCTAAATATGCAATATAAAAATGTGAAATAAGACAAGTGAAATTGTCACGTGCCACGTGACACTCAAGGCAAAAGCAGCTCATTAAATCAATAATATCGAGTTCTAAATCTATACTCGAAGCGCAGAAAGCAATTCTCCATAGCAACTGTGATTCCCCTTTGTGTACTTACTATTCAACTGCGCTAGCCTAAACTCTAAATCTAAATTAGTCAATCTCTCAATAGTGTGTCTTAGTCTTAATTTCAATAAGTGACAGACAGCGCTATGATCAACATAATAGTACATTAGTAGTTTTCATTAAAAAGTTTGTTAATTAATTAAAAGGGGAAAATTGAGCATGGACGGATATTAGCAAAGAGGGTCTAAGTGTATGTTATTAATGGTCTGTGGTATGGGAATGGTGCGATGAGAGGGAGGTCAATGCGAGGAGGAATAAAGGATATAACAGGGTTGGGTTTTTGGTTCGACATTCCTTAGAATTAAATTATAAAACGTATTTAAATTTAATAGTGGTAAAATCTTTTAAGTTAAATCATTATTATTGTATCTTTCTTTATTTTCTCAATAATCATTTCTAAATCCTAAACCTTTGATTGTTGAGTTTCCAACCCTTTGTGAGATCTTAAGAATTCCTATTACCTTTGAAACTATATTATAATTCTTCTTGAACATACCTCAAACCCGTAGCTCTTACTTTGAGTGACCTTCGAATCACTTCCTCGAATCATTCCTCTGTGCTTCAAAGAAGTTTCTAAATCCCTCATCTCACTTTCAGGAACATCCTCAACCTTGTGCGTAGGTCGTCCGGTGACAGTATAATTTAATTCTCTGTAGTTCTCATTCTTTGCACTACTACGTCCTTTTAGGTGTTTTTAAAATTTTAAAATGGCACCTGTTCAATGCACTCCTCCTACAGGCGCTACTACTAGAGCTCGCGCTAGAGGCAGGCCAACAGCCACAAGGTTTGTTTCCCGCACTCACTCTTTGGAACCACTCAACCTTAGGGAATGGCAACATTCAGTTCAATCTGTAGAAGACATCCCACAAGATTTTGAGGATTCTAGTGATGAAGAAGAAGGAGAGGATACAATGCACAAGGCACCATCCGCCCCTGCCAATCACCCTTCTGGTCAATCCTCAGAACCTGGACCATCTATCTCTCTGGAAGATTTCATGAGACTTTTCATGAAAACCCTTTCAAATCCAACGTCTTCAGAGGGATCTAAGTTCAAAACTCCTTCTATGAAATCTCCTGACAAATTCGACGGAGATCACCCCGACAGATTGCGACCCTTCTTGCAAACCTGAAAGCTACTGTTCCATAATGACCCTCGAACCTTTAATAGCGACCAATCAAAGGTTGTTTACGCTTCTTCATTCCTAGCCGTGAAAGCAGCAAGATGGTTCGAACCTTATCTGCTCATGCTTTCTTTGACAGAAACCCACTTACTTATCAATAATTGGGAAAAGTTCAAAGACCAACTCTTTACGTTGTTTGGGGACCCTAATGAAACTGACAACGCAGAAATTGAACTTGTATTTCTTTGCATGAGTGATAATGGTAAAGCCTCTGAATATAACTCGAACTTCAGAGCACTTCAAACTCGAGTAGGTTGGAATGATGCTGCCCTTAAGTATCATTTCAAGAAAGGACTTCCTTCGAGGATTCTGGATCAATTAAATCTTCACGGTCAGAAGATGACTACTTTAACGGATTTAATGGATCGAACCCTTGAACTTGACGGCGTTTATCAAGGATGACTTCAACATCGTCAATACGCCAACAAATCTCAAGGCCTAAACTTTAAATCGGGATCTTCTTCACACCCACGACCAAATAAATCCTCCTCGACTCAATCCAAACCCAATAAGGGGAAGGATAAACCTTGACCAAAAGGCTCGACTCCAGGAGATATCAGCAAAGTACTGGATCCTAAAGGGGAACTTAAAGAAGCTGAGAGGAAGAGACAAGCAGATAATGGGTTATGTATGTATTGTGAGGGTAAGAACAAGTTGGAAGACTGTGTAAAGTTGAAGGAAAGAGAAGGTACTAGTTTGAAGTCAAAAAACTAGTAGATAGTTTACTTGTGTGCAAAGCAAACTATCTTATCTCTCCCAGTGCACAGAACCTCCATGTCTTAAGGACTGGAGTTGCCTTAAACCACTTGAGATTCATTCTTTTTAAGGAGGATATCCCCTTCAGTTGTCTTATAGACTCTGGAGCTTCAATTTCTTTTGTTAGTTTATCTTTTGCCGAGAAGCTTAAACTAACATTTACAGATTTCGATCGAACTCCAATCTATTTGGTCGAATCAGAGGAACCCAAATATTGGGTAAGTAAGAAAGTTTTATGGGTTTTCAACTTTCCGAACTTTCCCCCCTTCGAGTGGGAATTATCAGTCTTGGATGCCCCAAGGATGGACGATACCATTCTTGGCCATGACATTTTAACGCATTGGAATCCTGAAATTGATTGGACTAGGGGATTGATCAGTATATTTCTGATTCTTCAATGCAGGTCAATAGGGAGTTAAACAACCCGCCTGAAAACGTCCTGCTAGAGGACGAATCTCTGCCAGATGACTTGCAAGAATCTGATCTTTTTCTAAATGAGAAATTGGCTAACCCTTCTAGCTCAATGACTTCACTCGAAGAGGATTTAAATTGCCTCAAAGTAATCAAATTCTGCTCTCTCAATTCAGGTATCCCCTCGACAGATTCTCTCGAAGATGAAGAGGACGACCAAATCAACGTTGAAGCCATTAAATCAACTCTACCAGAAATCTACCACGATTTCCTCGATGTTTTCTCAATCCGCAAGGCCGATAAGTTACCACCTCATCGACCCTACGACCATCAAATAGAGTTAATAGGCCCAGTACCTCAGGCAGGTCCTGTCTATTCTTTGTCGAAGGACGAATCTCAAGTTCTTGAGACTACATTCAGAGAATGTAGCCAAAGGTTTCATCAGAGCCAGTAAATCTCCAACCGGCTCCCCTGTCCTCTTTGTAAAAAAGAAGGACGGTAGTCTTAGGTTGTGTGTTGACTATAGAAAGCTCAACACAGTCACTAAGAAGAATGCATATCCTGTTCCTCCTATGTCATTACTTCTTACCCTTTTCAATGGTGCTAATTTCTTTTCTAAAATTGATCTTAGAGGCGCTTACAATCTGATTCGCATTGAAGAAGGTCATGAACCACTGACTGCAATGCACACTAGATTTGGTAGTTTTGAATATTTAGTTATGCCTTTTGGATTGTGTAACGCACCTTCAACTTTTCAAACTTTTTTTAATGACATCTTTCAAGATGTTGTTGAACAATTTGTAGTTGTCTATTTAGATGATATTTTAATATTCTCGAAAACACTAGATGAACATATTCATCATGTTCGACAGGTCCTAAATTGACTTTGAGATCATGGTCTCTACGCCAAGCATAATAAATGTGAATTCCACCTCAAATCAATTGATTTTTTGGGCTTTACGTTGTCCACTGACGGTTTAGTCATGGATGACAAAAAAGTCCAGAAAATCCTGGAATGGCCTGAGCCCAAAACCATTAAATCACTCCAAGGATTTTTGGGTTTTGCAAACTTCTATTGAAGATTTATTAAAGATTACTCTAAAACTATTTCCAATCTTACTTCTCTTCTTAGAAAAGACATTCCTTTTGTTTTTACTTCTACAGCATGAAAGGAATTCAAAGCACTAAAAACAGCGTTCACCACAGCCCCAATTCTTCGACATTTTGATCCTTCTGCTTTGACAATAGTTGAGACAGATGCGAGCGATTATGCTATTGCAGGGGTCATCTCTCAATTAAATCCTGAAACAAATTTGTTTCATCCTGTTGCTTTTGAGTCACGCAAACTCATAGCTGCAGAATTAAATTATGAAATTCATGACAAAGAGCTTTTAGCTATTATCCATTGTCTTAAAAAATGGTGTTCTTTTCTTCTCAGCCTAGATAGTCCTTTTCAAATTTTAACAGATCATAATGCTTTAAAATACTTCATGTCTTCCAAAGTGTTAACCAGGCGTCAAGCCAGGTGGGCTGAATTTTTGTCTGAATTTCCATTCTCTATTTCCTATCGCCCAGGTAAGAACTGCATTGTCCCAGATATCTTCTCACGTCGGGACGACGTTTACCCACAGCGGGGGGATGCATTTGCTGACAAGAACCCAGCAAATGTGCAATCAATTTTCAACAAATCAATGTTAACAACTCATCAACTTAATTTGATGACAATTCAATCTTTTCAAAATCCACTATCCAACATCCTTGAAGCTCAGTCAAAGGACGATTATTGTTTAGGGTTAAAAGACAAAATACTCTCGAAGCAAGGGGCCAAAAGATTTAGTATTGAATCAGGTCTATTAGTCTTCGAAGGTAGAGTAGTCATACCCAACAACAATGAGATAAAATTATGGATTTTCAACAGTCGACATGATTCTCCATTAGCTGGTCATTTTGGTGTTGATAAAACCTACCAGTTAATAGCGAGGGATTTCTTCTGGCCAGGTATGACCAGAGAAATTAAGGCCTATATAAAAGCTTGTTACGAATGTAATAGGAATAAGGCTCCCCGTCACCGGAAGCATGGGTTGCTTCAACCACTTCCTATTCCCTCTAAACCTTGGGAATCTTTATCGATGGATTTCATTTCTCAACTTCCTTTTTCTAATGATTTTGATGCTATATTAGTAATAGTAGATAGATTTTCAAAAATGTCTATTTTCATTAAAACCACTACTACTGCTACAGCAGAAGATTTGTCAAACTTGTTTCTAGAATATGTATTTTCCAAACACGGCTTACCAAATGATATTATTTCAGATAGAGGCTCATTGTTTGTATCCACATTCTGGACCCAGCTGTGTCGACAACTCAATATCACGAGGAACCTCTCCACGGCCTATCACCCTGAAACCAATGGTCAAACAGAAAGAGTTAACCAAATCCTCAAACAATATCTTCGAATGTATGTCAGTTACCAACAAGACAATTGGACCACATGGTTACCACTGGCCGAATTTACTTATAATGACTCGACTAATTCTTTGACACGACAATCTCCCTTCAAAACCATTTATGGACGACATCCTCAGTTCAACTCAATCCATGTAGGAACTAATCATCCTGCGGAACATTATCTTCGAACTATATCACGACTCCAAGAAGAACTTAAAACAAATTTGGAATTAGCAATTTGAAGATACAAGGAACAGGCCGACAAACATCGACAATCTGCTCCTTCCTTTAAACCAGGCGACAAAGTATGGCTAGACGCACAAAACATTCGAACAACACAACCATCAAAGAAACTGGCTGAAAAGCGCTTGGGACCATTCGAAATTGACTCTGAAGTCTCTAAAACTGCATTTTGACTCAAGTTACCTCCTAAATGGCAGGCAATTCACCCTGTTTTCCATGTATCTCTCCTGGAAATGGCTCGAGAAATATACCTGGGAAAGAACCAACCCCCTCTGGAACCGGTCGAAGTAGAAGATCATCTAGAGTGGGAAGTAAGTCGTATCCTTGATTCAAGAATGCGCAAGGGGAGACTTCAATACCTCGTGGAATGGGAAGGCTTCCTCGATGACTCAGACAAAACTTCCTAGGAACCAGCCATCAATGTTTCTAACGCCCCTGAACTTCTAAAATCTTTTCATTTGAAATATCCTTTAAAACCAAAACCTTAAAATTTCTTTTATTTTAAATTTTCTTTTCTTTTTTTCTTTTCTTTCTTTTTTCTCTTTCTCTTAAAATCTAAAACACCTCTTAAATTTCTTATCCTTGTTTTCTTTTTTTTCTTTTTCTTTCTTCTCCTTCTATAAAATTTTTTCCAAAACCAACTAAAATTAAAATTAAAATTAAATTTAAATTTAAATTTAAATTTAAAAAAAAAAAAACAAAAACAAATAAATAAATAAATAGAATAAACATAAATAATAAAATAAAAAATAAAAAACTTTTAAATCTCTCTAAATGTTTTTTTTCTCTTCTCTTTTTCAATTCTCTAAATACATTCTTTTCTTAAATTTAAAATTCTCTTTAAAATTTTCTTTTCTAAAAATTTATTCTCTCTTTAAACTTTCTTTCCTTCGAACCATCAAAATCTTGTACAAATAACGACACGACCGTTTCCTCGAACTTAACTTCAACCTCTAAATCTCTTTATAAAATTCTTCGAACAAATGATTCTTCTTTTTCAAATTCTCTTTAAATTCTAATTCTGTTTTTTCCATCTTTTCAACTATCTAAAATTCCTAAAACATCAATAAACAACTTTTCGCAAATAACAAATTCTTCTTTCATTAAATTCTCATTTTAACAAACTCATCTCAATCACCAACCATTTTTTTTCTTCTTTCTCTCTTCTCTTACATAAATTTTTCTTTTAAACTTAAACTTCCTTCAATTAATAACTTCTTTCTTTTTCTTTCTTTATTTAAATTTCTTCTTTCAAATTCTAAAGCAAAATTTTATTTAAAACTTTTTTTTCTCTCTCTCCCAAATCTTATAAAAAATAATATTCACCTTAAATACAATAAAATAATACAAAAAAAAAAAAAAAAAAACTAAAGACAATTCTACTTTTCTACTTCTTTACATCTCTCCCTTTCATTTCAAATTTTTTCTCTTTTAATTTTTCTTGAACCAATCCTTTCATCTTCTCCAAAATTACCCTTATCTCCTTCCTGCATTTCTCAAATACCTCCTCCTCTCCTACCGGAACCACCTCTCCAATCTCCAACAGTTCCTCTGCCACGTTGAAGGAAGCAGCATCGATAATTGTATCGACCTCCTTACACAACTCTTCTGCAAACCTAACTCGTCGACCCTGACGAGGCTTCTTCGACCACACCTGGTCCAGCGTTTCCTCAGGTTCTTCGATCCCACCCGTGACCGGAGGGTTTGCCTCAGTTGGCAAAAGCGATGCAGGTTCCCCAATTGGGTCTTCAACAATGGCATTCGATGTCTAAACAAGAACTCATCAGTATTCTCATCCCTAAAAAAGCAACAGATAAAACTTACTTCAAAGATGGGGTCAGGTTTTAAGAACAACCTTGGAGCCACCTCTACATCTGCTTCTTTCTCCTCCTTGTCATCTTCAATGACCACCTGTCGGTTTTTGGGTGTCCGCCTTGGAACAGGGACTTCATCCTCATCTTCCTTAACCAATTCGTCGATCTCTTCTTTGACACCTCGTTTTGAACCTGTGGCCTGGGTTACCCAGGTTGTGATCTCGTTATCAAGTTCCTTATCGTTCTCCCCACCGATTGATCGTCTCCAACCGTGACATCCCAAATGTCTTTGACCACCTCTTTTGTTTTAGGGATCACCCAAAACTTAGTCTTGGTGAATCGTCGTTCAATCTCTGCATTCTTTGTCAATGCATTGCACGCCACTTGTCGCCAACGGCAAAACTCGCATTTCTGGCGAGGGCCTTGAGTCGCCGTACTTTTGACACAAAAGTATTCCATCGCTTCACAAGCCGTGCAAGCCTGGGAAAACTTTTGCGTAATAATTCCCCCATCGGCTTTAGGGTGTGGAGGCGTAGGCGTTGGGGTAGGCAGTTCATTATATAATGAGGAAAGGAATAAACAAGAAAAAAATATATATAGAGGAAAGGGAAACTAGTGTGAGAAGATGGCTCAAGCTCAACGGAGCTCGCGATTCTTATACCCGGGCATCTTTCACGCGCCACATGACACTCGAGGCAAAAGCAGCTCATTAAATCAATAATATCGAGTTCTAAATCTATACTCGAAGCGCAGAAAGCAATTCTCCATAGCAACTGTGATTCCCCTTTGTGTACTTACTATTCAACTGTGCTAGCCTAAACTCTAAATCTAAATTAGTCAATCTCTCAATAGTGTGTCTTAGTCTTAATTTCAATAAGCGACGCACAGCACTATGATCAACATAATAGTACATTAGTAGTTTTCATTAAAAAGTTTGTTAATTAATTACAAGGGGAAAATTGAGCATGGACGGATATTAGCAAAGAGGGTCTAAGTGTATGTTATTAATGGTCTGTGGTATGGGAATGGTGCGATGAGAGGGAGGTCATTGCGAGGAGGAATAAAGGATATAAAAGGGTTGGGTTTTTGGTTCGACATTCCTTAGAATTAAATTATAAAACGTATTTACATTTAATAGTGGTAAAATCTTTTAAGTTAAATCATTATTATTGTATCTTTCTTTATTTTCTCAATAATCATGTCTAAATCCTAAACCTTTGATTGTTGAGTTTCCAACCCTTTGTGAGATCTTAAGAATTCCTATTACCTTTGAAACTATATTATAATTCTTCTCGAACATACCTCGAACCCGTAGCTCTTACTTCGAGTGACCTTTGAATCACTTCCTCGAATCATTCCTCTGTGCTTCAAAGAAGTTTCAAAATCCCTCATCTCACTTTCAGGAACATCCTCGACCTTGTGCGTAGGTCGTCCGGTGACAGAAATTTGGAAAAAAGGCTCAACTTCAAAGTTCAAAATCTCAGCAACCACTGAACCTAATTCAAACCTGTTTGAGGGAAATGAAAGATATGTGTGAGTAGAATCTTCAGTCAAAGGACATGTGATTTAAATAAACCTAACCCTAATTTGTTACATAAAAAAATGAAATAAAAATTTAAATTAAGAAAAAAAAGGCTCAACTTTAACGGTCAATATCTCAGCAACCACTGAATCAAATTCAAATCTGTTTGTGGGAAATGAAAGGTAGCCTTCAGGAGAATCTTCATTAAAAAGAACATTAGATTTGAATAAACCTAACCCTAATTACGAGTCTGATTTTCAAAATTTTACAAAAACTTGAAAAGTGGTAATGAAGATGAGATCAAAAGGAGTTTTATAAGTTCACTGTTATCCAGATAAGAGTCATACATATATTTAAGTATGAATTTTTCATAAAAGGAATGAGATATCATATAGGCATGAAAAAAAGGAGATGAAACTTACCTTGATTGAAAAGTAGGAAAAATAGAGTGAGAAAGATTGATGTTGGAATTGTGGGGAAATTGAATATGGAGTAAGTGAAATGCATAAAGAATGTGCAATATATGTGTTTCAATGAAATGGAGCCAAAAAAAAGTGAAATAAGGGAAAGGGGGGATAATGACCATGCCAAGGAGGGATGAAGAGTAGGGTGATGGAGCTAAAAAAGAAAGTAAAGAGGGAGAGAAAAAAAGGTTAATTATACCATTGAAATCCAAAATAACCGCTTACAAAAAAATTTAGATAAAAAAAATAAAATAAACAGAAAAAAACAAAAAAAAATATAATAGTAATCAAAAAATCAAAAAAAAAGAATAAAGTGACTTACCTGGAGAGATGAGATGACAAAATGAATGAAACCAAATTGTTTGAGGGATGTTGGAGGAGAATAGGAAAAGGATATGAGGGATGAATGAAACAAAAAAATCACTGACAAAGTATGCGATTTCAGAAAATATGTGATTTCATGTTGAGCTGGTGAAAGAAAACCAATGAGCCATCCAAAAAAAAAAATGAAATGCAACAAACTAAAATACCAACCCAAGTGAAAGAAGTACACAAAGAGGACATTTGGAGAGTACAAAATGGTATGGGAAAGAAAGGGATGATGTGGCCAACATGTGGTATTGAAAAAAAAATCACAAAAAAAGTGCTGATTTGAGGTCAGAACTGACACCCATAGAAAAAAGATTAAGAAGTAGAAGAAATAAGTAAAAAAGAATGTAAACATGCCTGGTCAAAATATTGAAAATTTCAGGAAGGGGTGTGTGCCGAGGATTGATGGGTAGGTAGCAAGGAAGGTCAGTGTGTCACATGTGACAGGGATGGGGTAAGAAAGGAAGGGATGTTTTGTGGCCAAAATGTGGTTGTGAAAAAAACGGGAAAAAAGTGCTGATTTGAAGTCATAACTGACACCCTTTTTTGAAATAAGTGACTTTTTTGCAAAATTTAAGTGCTGATTTGGTTTGAAATCCGCACTTAAGTTAAGTGTGGATTTGCCAGAACTGACACCCCCTATTGGGTGGCAAATTCTTGCTTCCATCATCACCTAAACATTCAACCAACCACAATGAAGTACCACTCTTCAAGGCAGAAACTTTCTTCAACTATGAGTTTTATTGCTTTAGCTTTAGTTTCTGATTCTGATTCTGACTCTGATTTGGAAAAAACTTTAGCTCATATGTAAATTTTTTCCAAAAAGTGTTATATCAACCAAAGGGGCCCAAATTATTTTCATGATCCCAGATACTGTTGTTACTCTATTCTTAAAATTCCCCCTTTATACTTCACACAACTATTTTTAACTTCTCCCAATTCCTTCATCAAACTTGATCAACTCATATCTGATCACACTATATTTCTTGAAAATTATCATAATAACCAGGTTGATCCTTCAATTCAGCTTTCTTTTGCATTATGTTGCTTTAAATCAAATGGAAATGGTGCTGCTATAAGATTTTTGGAAAATATCTTTACCATAGGATAAATTACTGTGATATAATACAAAAAGCACTGTATTATTTCTATCCCTTTCCGCAAGTATTAAACACTTTTGTGGCCAGCTCCACAACAGCAACTTTAATCCTCTCAAGTAATGCAAGCTGAAGGTTTCCCTGGCAGTGTTGGGTTTTTTTTATGGCACAAAAATAACATTGATTCAAAAGTCTGCTCATGATGGCAACCATTATTTTGATTGGAAAAAAAAGGTTTTATCAGGTTGCTCTCCAATTTCTTATGATTCATAAACTTACTTTTTATCTTCTATCTAGATACTCTATTTCCATTCAACTTGTGTGTGATTTCAATAAAAAATTTATTGATTTTCATAGTTGCTTCCCTGGCTCATGTCATGACTCTTCCATTTTACAAAGAATGAAGATTTCTCAAAATCCTGACTCATACTTTGAAAAATCTTAGTACCTCCTTGATGAATCAGAATATGCAAGTGGAAAGTACATTATACCTTCTTTCTGAGGTGCATTTTTAGAAAATGACCCAAAAAAAACCCTTAATTATCACCTTTCACAATCAAGATTACAAATTGAACATGCTTTTGGAACTTTAAAGAGAAGATTTTTTAGTCTCTGGGAGCTTAGAATATAATTTAAAAAAATTGGACAACAAAACAGAAAATTATTGGATAATTACTTGTGTTATACTCCATAATATCTTAGCTGATTTGAAGGATGAGTGGTATCATCTTTATGAAGAAGGGGATCCTGCACCCACACCAGATCTCCCCACTTGATTCACAAAACTTACTTTCCACTGTGATATTCTCCATTGTTATGCAAATACCACTCCAACATTTCTCAACTCAACACATTTGATTTTTTAATACTGTCCAAATGATCAAGTTTCATGTTTAATTGAGTTGGAATGGGGGTTTTTTTTGTATGTATGTTGAATTTAATTTTGAATTTGCTGTTAAAGTCTCTTTTTTTCAACTCTCTTTGTTTTACTTCATCAACTCAACATGAAATTGCTTAATTTTACATTCATTATTTTCTACTTTAATCACTCATATCAATTTTATCCTCTCCAAATGCATCCCTCATTAAATTTGATCTCAATTTTTTTCTCAACTAATCTCTCCAGGTAAATCATTTTTTTATTTTTACTTTTATTTATTCTAATTATTTTTATTTTCTGCTTTTTTTATTTTTTGTATCTCTTCTTTTTTTGTTAGTGGTTTTTATTTTTATTTCAAAGGTAAAATTAACTTTTTTTTCTTCCTATTTTCTCTCTTTTCTCTTCTCTCCTTCATCTTACTCTTTATCCCTCCTTGTCCTGGTCATTTTCCCCCCTTTCCCCCCTCCTTGCTTGTTTTTATCCCCCCACCTCTCCACCACCCCAGAAGTATTTGGCTAACCACTTTCCACCTCCACCCTTCCATATAAAGACCAGCCAGCCATTGAAGCTGGCTGGCTGGATATCAATGTACCTGCCAAACCCACCCCCCTACATAACAAATTACAAAGCAGTATTTAGATAGCCACTTACCAACACCACCCTTCCATATAAAGACCAGACAGCCAGTGAAGCTGGCTGGCTGGATATCTAAGTACTTGCCACACACACCCTATGTAAAAAATGAATGAAATGACTAGACTTACCCTACCATCTACCCTGTCACATCCACATTCAACTGTATAAAAAAACCTAACAGATATGTATTAGATCTTTTTTTTTTGCAGAATTTCAGAAAACTATTCCTCAGGTTCAAATGAAGTAATAATTATTTCTATTATTTTTTTGTGGAAAATTCTTAAGGTCATTTATTTTAAATTATGTGAGTTTTTTTGAAAATTAAAAAAAAATTATAGAAAAAAATATTTCTTCTTCTTCTGAATCAAGCCTTAAACCTCTATCTTCATCTTTATCCTCATTATTGTCTTCTTCATTATCTACATCATTTAAATCTTCATCAAAAACTTCAAACAAGAAAAAAAGTGATTAAAATTATTTGAATAAAGAAATTTAAAAGAGAAAATACACTTGGATAGTTTATTTGGACACATATCAAAAATCAATTATTATAAAACTAAGGTCTACAAAAAATAAATATTTCAAGGAGTAACCTGAGGATTTCAAATATCTAACTAAATTATGAGGTGATGAAGTTGAGGCAGTAATTTGTAATTCTATTAAGCCTCAATTTATTTATTTAAATCACTCTTTTGATGGTTTAAAAGATGAATATTTTAATCAACTATCCAATCTCATAACCACACTAAATAAAATGGCTTTTGTTTTATTACCAATTAAAAATAAGAATATGCTGGGTGGTATCATGGTTGGTTTTGGATAGAGACCAGGTTTTATTAAAGGATATTCTCTTGGTAGGTGTATTAAATTTTTTAATGAATATAAATATTACTCATTTTAATTATATAGGCATCTATTCTTGGCTAAAAAATATATCTAAAGCTTAAAAAGATAAAGATTTTCAAAAATGGAACTCCTTACTTTCTCTTAATTATTTTCTTTATCTTTGACTTAAAAAAACCTGCAATAAAGCTTTTCAAAAAAATCATGAACTTGCAACCAGAGTTGGAATACCAAATTAGTGTGACTCAGAATGAGAAGAGATTGTCAGTGAGTATGTATTATTGTTAAACATTAATATTACTCATTCTGGTTTTCATAAAAAGATGCATACAGATTCAAATAATTCAAATTATCATCATTTAGGGATTGTCAGCCAGACTACTAGACTTACCCAGTAAAATAATTAATTATTTACTTGGATAAAGCCATGCCTTTTAATTCTTATTTTTATAAATTTTTTTATTATATTTACTTTATAATTACTTGTAATAAAATAACTAATTACAATAAGTAAATTTAGTAAAAATTTATAATTTAAAATGTCCCTCATATTTTTATTCCTCAACACCGTCCTCATGACAAGTTAGAAGTGAGATAAAAATATATTGATACTAAAAATTAAAAAATTCAAATTCTTTTATTTAAAATGTTAAAATTATATTAATACAAAATTTTATTTCAATTTATTTTATTCTAATTGTGAAATTTACAGTAAACTTTAAAATATATCAAATAATTTGATAAATATAGTAAATACATTTTATTGATTCTCTCTTTGGAATACTTTTATTATTTGAAATATTTTATTCTAGAATTTTCCTCCTCTCACACTCCTGTATGTAGGCTTCTAAACTCCATTTTCTCTCTCTCCTTTTTGCCTATAAAAGGCCTTCCATTTGTGCTGTTTTTCTTCATCCTTTACTGACTTACATTTTTATTATATACAACCAAATACATCTTTATTACTACCACAATTGCTTTAGTACTTACAATTGCGTAACTCTAAATTATCTAAGTAATAATAATTATGTTTTTACCTTTTATTTGAGTAATAAATGATAAGATAAAATTCTACATACCTTTCTTTGAAATCTTTGAGTATCCACCTTTCACTGCCATTAGACCTCCATTTAAACTCTTCTACAACATTAGGTCCCCTTGAGAGTTGGGAGCCTTTCCAAATTTTTGTCAATGCACCATTATCTTGACACTGGTGACCGTGGGACCTTTGACTAAAAGGACCAATAAGGACTGGTGGAAGACTGAAAATGAAAAAGGTCATCAGGCACGTGACTTACCTTTTCTTCCACGACTGGGAATCAAACCTCACTCCAAATCCAAGGTTTATATAGTGGAAAGTGTCCTATATATTTGTGGTGACTATACCAGTTACTATTTGTAGGTCTCACTCTGCATATTTTATAGTTCACGTATATCTTTTTTATTCAGCACTCTTTAGTGGCATTAATTTGCTCATATTACAGAGGGAGGTGTCTATCATATAATATTTTTTTCCTAGTTGACCAAGATAGAACAATATTGTTCTTAGTCCTAGAAGTAATAAAAAAATTTTTAATTACATTATTTTTTTTTAATTATTTCAGTTGACATTTTGTCCTGATAATTAAAATATTATTTTATTGTTTCAGTTGACAATTTTTTCTGGCAGTAAAATAATAAATATATAAATTAATTAAATTAATTTTATTAAATTATTTCAGTTGACATTAAGTCCTGATAATTAAATTTTCAGTTGACTCTTAGTCCTGATAATTATATATCAATATATATATTAGTAATTAATTAAGAATTGTGTTAATTATTCCAGTTGACTCTTTTTCCTGATAATTAATAAATTATTTTATTATTTCAGTTGATTTATTTTAACTCCTTGTAATAAAATATAAATATCTTAATTGATTTATTTAATTAAATAATTGTAATAATTTTTCAGTTGATTTTTTGTCCTGATAAATATTTTATTTTCATTATTTCAGTTGATTAAAAATACTGATAATTGATCATATACTTGAAATATTTTTTATTTTGTCTCTTATTTTTTCTTTCAAAAATTTAAATAATAACTGATTAAATATTAAATATTTCTTTTCTCTCAGTGTAAGTTATATAAACAATGACTGATCAAAGTGCTTCTGCTGCCCATGAAGAGGAACTGGACTTAATTGATTATGATGAGACTTCTTTAAGTTCTCCTTTTACTGAGAAAATTGCTCAAATTAATAAATTATTGGACCAAAAAGGATGTGGAGATGCAAGAAGTAGAAATAAAAGTGAAAAAGACTGCTCTGGATCCAAATCCCCCAGTGAAACCCCCAGAAGATTTTCCAAGAGGCTTCAAAATAAAAAAGATACCCGTGCAGCAGCAAGTGGACAAGCTCTCAACTCACATCAAGGAGTTGAAAGCAGAAAACCTCAAATTAAAATCAAAGGTAGAAATTCTAGAGGAAAAGGTTAGAAAGGTAGAAACCCCTCTTCAAGAGAAGATGAAACCTCCTCCAGCTGTAAAAACCCTTCCTCAGTTGGCACCTCAACCACAGGAAAATGTGGAAGTCTCAAAATGGAAGTGGGACTCCCTCCAAGCTCAACAGATGCAACAAACAACTCACAAAGGTCCCTCCAGACCCCAACAATTCAAGCCAACCCCTCCTCATTCCTATCAAGGAGGAAGGAAAAGGAAAAACAATCAGCTCCAAATTTTTCCAAAGCCATGGTAAGCCTCTCTATTGAATCCCAAGTACTCTTTCTTTTTACTGATTCAGTTCCTTCAGGTAATTCTGGACAGGGAGATGATACCTTGAGACCAGTAGAGGCTGGCTCTAGTAGGAATATTGCTCAATATTCTAATGTAACTACTCCTTTAGTATTAATTTCTAATTCAATGATTAACTCTGATATGGATATTATAGATGAAACAATTGATCCTGAAGTTTATGAGAGTCTGCAAAATTACTCTGTTTCCCTATTGAGAAATACACCTGATGTAGCTACTATTAATGATGAATATTTGAGAGATATTATTACAAAACAAAATCATATAATGAATAACCTCCAATTTACTCAAAAATTTAATAGTTTGTTAACTGAACAAGGTTACAAATCAGTGAGAAGTGAAATGCAGAGGGTTTTTAATGATTTATATAATTACAAAGTAACTCATGAGAAGAAAGTTTCTTTGTGGCAAAATATGAAGAATGATTTGTTCAAGTTACAAGACACTATTTCTATCTGTTTCCAGGAACTAGAGGGAAATAAGTTGAAGTTGAAAAGACTAAGTGACGATTACTCAACTCTGAAAAACAAAAATAAATTATCTTTTGAAACTATCAATGAGAAATTATCCAGTACTCCAAGAGTGAAAAATAGAATAAAAAACATTGAATAACAGCTTAACTCATTGTTAAATGACCAAAAGTATTCTGCCACTTCTTTGAAAGAACCTTTTGCACAAGACACTCCAATTGTACCTGTTCCTATTTCATCTAAAGTAAAATTAGCACAAGAAATGCCTGTAGATTTCCTGAGTTTCCATCAAACAGTGATGATGCACCTGGTTCATCTACAAAAGGGTTAAACAATGAGATTACTGCCCAATTATAAAAATTACACCTTCTTCTTACACATAAACAAGTTTGTAACAAAGATATTGACTCAAACCAAAAGAATTGGCCAAAAATTGACCAATACCCTACATTTGATGGTGATTCTTCCTCTGATTGGCAGCAATTTATTTTCAGAATCAATAACCTTAAGAATTCTTACAACCTGCCAGATGAAAAGATTGTGTCTAAATTAATCTCTTTATTCTCCAATGTTGCCTTGATTTGGTATGAATCTGTCCTTTTATATAAAAATGACTACTGCTGGGGGGATTAGAAGAAACCGATTAGAGCACAGTTTGGTGGTTCAAAGTTTAGGTTAGACCAAAAAAGGAAGTATGAGGAAGCTAGATATAGCTCTTCTTCTACAGAAAAACCTATTGAGTTCTTGATGGAACTTGTAAATATCCTGAGAGCAATGGACCCTAACATGGATTTTGAATTATGGAAGGACAGGATCCTTTATAAATTGCCCATGTCTTTGAGAGACTTAATAGTTGCTAGGACTAGGTTATCAAGAGAACCTTATTCTTTTATTAATACTTGCAATGAGATCCTTTTAAATAACAAGTATGATTCTAAAAGGTTCATTCCTAGATCTTCATTGTAGAAAATTTCCAATTACCAACAGAAACCTCTTGAAAAATTTAGCAAACCTTCTGCCCCTGTTGCACCTAAAAAGTATGCAACAAAAACTTACTTTAAATGCAGCAAGCCTTGGCAGAAAGGCCATGTTTGTGACAAAAAATATTTATCTTGCTGAACAAAAAGAGGAACATGCTGATGACACAGTTGCAATGGATGATACTTCAAGTGATTGTGCCAGCAATATTTCTTATGCATCTCACCAAGAAATTTTAATGCTGGAAGAAGATATTCATTATTTGAATAATATTGACATTGAGAATGATGATTTATCTACAGTAGAAGATTATGAGATCATAAGAAATCTTGAAGACAGCTCAATAATTATTGCCCCTCTCAAGGCACCAGTCTTTATTATTTGAAAGAACATTGAGGTTGTTTTAGATTCTGGAGCTGAAGGAAGTGTAGTATCTGAAAAATCACATGCTTCAGTGAATCAGGATTATAAATCAAAACTTATGCCTATAATTTCTGAAAATTGAAGAGGTTATGGCTCTGTTTTTTCTGCCATTAGTAGATACAAAGCAACATTATTTTTCAAATATAACCATGTCTTTGTAAGAGCTATGTTGTAGACAATCCTATAGTACTAGCTATAGGCCTTGACCAAGGGAGTTGGAGAAAAACCAGAGATGAAATCCCCTGTCCCTTTAGAAAAATAAGTGAGATTGACCTGTTGCAGCAAATTGGAGATCTTTTTGCTAGACCCTCTAATTAAACACACTTGACCCCTTTAAAAGTGAAGATAATAGTCACAGACAGACTACCAGAAAGAGTTGTAATGAACAGTAATATATTCCAACAAAACAAAAGCCAATGAGACAGTGAGGAACATAGAGGAAATGAGTAGAGAGATAAGATGATTCCCTAAAAATCTTCCCACACACGCATCATACCGCCAGCGCACAGACCACCCTGACCAATTCCCCAGCCAAAATCCAGCTTTCCCAGCCTTTTTCATGCATAAAAGTGAATTTTAGCGCTTCCCCAGCGCCCAGGCGGCCAGGCTGCTTGGAGGCGGCTCCGCTTGGGGGCGGGCGGGCCGCTTCTAGGCCCAAAAACACCCCTACAACCCATAAAAACCCTAAAAAACCCTAAAAACCCATAACTTCACTAATAAACAAGATAAACACACATAAGACATACCAAAATGAAAAGAAAATGAAGGACAATAAGCTGATACATAATAAGTGGCCCTAGCTTAAGCCTACATAAGCACCACTAAGCAATAAACATCCGATAAATACCAATAACAACACCATAACTACCCTATAAAGCAAGATAACCACCCATAAGGGATACCAAAATGAAGAGAAAAGAAAGGACATTAAGCTGAGACATAATAAGTGACCCTAGCTTAAGCCTCCATATACACTACTAAATATCACCTAAAGATGAAAAAAACCACTAATAACACCATAACCCCAATAACACCCTACATACCAAATACCTCCAAATATGCACTCCAAAGGCCTACCCAGGTTTGGATCACCACATCCTCCCTCCAATCAAAAATTTCCTCATTCTTCCCTCACCAACAACCATGTTAAAACACCTCTTCAGAATCTTTACAAACAGCCCATTTCTCTCTTCCACCAGATCTTATTCCATCCTAAGTGAACTTCTGAACCAGCAATCCAAGCTTCTTCTTTAAAACTTCTCTTGCACCATGCCTTTAAATTAAATCTATCTCTTTGAAAAGAATCTCTTTCTTCTGTTCCTGAATTCCAACTCTGGCTGTACCAGCCTCCAACAATGAAAAGTGATATCCGGTTGACAAGTCTTCCAGACTATAACCTTCTACCAGCATAAATATTTCATTATTTTATAGTCTTGGGGGACTCACAACCCTCAGTTTAAAGTCTTGGGGGACTAAAAGCCCTCAGTTTAAAGTCTTGGGGGACTAACAGCCCTCAGTTTATTGTCTTGGGGGACTCCAAAAATCCTCAGTTTATAGTCTTGGGGGACTGAAAAAACCTGAATCACAGAACCCAGAACCAGAGATCAACCAGAAAAAGATTTAGAGAAGTAACTAACTTTCTGGGGTAACTGTATATAGAGCTGCCAGCCCATCAGTCACCCCCAAACTTGCCTTTACAAAATTCAGAAGTTCCCCCTTGGATCCTTCTGCCTTTAAACTTCCACATCACACTGCCTCCCATTCCTCAGTTTATAGTCTTGGGGGACTTACCATCAACAATCCTCAGTTTAAAGTCTTAGGGGACTAACACAGTGTTCAGTTTAAAGTCTTGACAGACTAACTCTTGACAAAATTTGAAACCAGCCAGTTTAAAGTCTTGGAGGACTACTAGATCCACAGTAGTAAAATTAAATTCTTGAATAAATCTTTAAAAAAACCAGCCAGTTTTAAGTCTTGGAGGACTAACAGAATTTTCAGTTTAAGTCTTGATGGACATCAAAAAATCTTGAGCCCGTAATTAAAAGATCAGTTTAAAGTCTTGAAGGACTTTCCAAAAAAATCTTGAAGATATAGCCCATAAATCCCCAAACCAAGAACCATCAAAGCCAAAACATTTAACCTCCTTTAACAAATAAAACAAAATAAAATGGTATCCCCCAGCCAATTGATGAGCTGATCCCCTGATACCTTACCCACATCCAAGTGCACCTTGATGTGGTCACACCTAAAAAAATTTTTTTTTTTTTTGACTCCTCCTCTTCTACCAAAAACATTGCCAGAGCCCTATCTTGAGCCTTTGAACAAACATAGCCTCCATAAAAAATTAAAAGAGAAAAAGAGAAAAAAAGAAAATAATCTTGAATCCACCACTTTCACATCCAAAACCCTAGAACCACATAGCAAAGCCAGCTCCAGGTCAACAGAAGAGATCACTGGGTGGGCTCCCTCCAATAAGTAAAAATGATGGGAGACCACCAGTGATCCACCACCAATCAAAAAGCACCAAAAGACATCCAAGGCAATCCAGTTTAAAGTCATAGAGGACTAAAAACCTGAATCACAAAAAAAAAACACTAGAATTCAACTAGAAAAAAACCAAAGGCTTGAAACAGACATTCTGGGGTAACTGTTCTACAGAGCAGCCAGCTCATCAGTTACCCCCACACTTGCCAAAATAAAATCTAGAAGCCCCCCCTGGGTACCTTCTAACAAAAACACAACATCCAACAAAATTAAACAAAACCAATAAACATGAGGGGTCCAGCACTTGAAGACCAAAATAATTTCCAGTTTAAAGTCATGGTGGACTAAAAACCTGTTAAAGAAAAAAAACCAATACTAGAATTCAACAAAATTAAGAGAAGGGGTTGGAAACAGACAATCTGGGGCAACTGTTGATAGAGCAGCCAGCCCATCAGTCACCCCCACACTTGCCAAAATAAAATCTAGAAGCCCCACCCCTGGGTACCTTCTAACAAAAAGGATTTTTCAACACAAATCTTCTCCCATAAAAAACCAAAACCATTAAAAAACAATTAAAATTCTTGAAATCCAAAAAAAATCCAATTTAGAAATAAATTTTTTTTTCAGTTTAACCTCATGCCGGAGGTGAAATAAAACAAATAATCTTCATTTTTATCTTCATTTTATTTTAAATAAAATATTCATCTTCACTTGAATTTTTCTTTTCTTCCATCTTCATTATACTAAGATTTTTTTTTTTTATTATGGGCGGGCCGCTCGACGTCGGAGGTGCTGCCTGAAGCGGCCTGGCCTCCCTTTTTTATATAGAGACTTGAACCAGAGAGACTGAAAAGAATTGGACAAAACAAAAAAAAATCCTGACCAAATACATAGAGGCCAAATTAAGCAAAACCAAAACAAATTAAGTAGTTTATCCTCATTTTGGAGGAATCAGATTCTTGAAATCCTAAGGTTGAAACCAATAAGTTTGCCCCTAGGGCTTGAACCCCCTAAGCTCCTCTTCCAATTCTGATATCCCAAAATCAGACCTCCAAACAAATCTTCCATCCTCCTCCATACACTGAGTCTACCATAGTTCACATTACCAGAATCCATAAATTCTCCCTCCTGTGAAACTTCTGGAACCTCCACCACATCTTTAAAATCAACCTCCATACCAGTGACATCCAAAACATCACAATTTTCCCCTTCCCTACAGGAATCTTGCTTAGAATCTGCAAAATCCTCCAGAATAACATCCATAACATCAAAATAAAAATCCTTCTCCAAGCAGAGAGCTTCAGATTTTGAGGGAACCACCTGAAAATAATCTTTCTCTATGAGAAAAAGATCCAAGACAGAATCCATCTGTCCATCCAAAAATTCAACTGATACATCCTCCTCCAATAAGCCATTAACTGAACTTGAGAAAGAAAAATAATCATCCCACAGCAACCATTCATCCACCACAGATTCCTTCTCAATAACCCAAAATCCTTCTTCATGACCAGACAAGTCCTCCTTCCCACATAATTCACCCAAACTTGAGGAAATACACTGATCCTCCAGTGTGTACATTTCCAAAACATCCAGTGAAGCACATTCATGAGATCCTATGGCATCCTTTGGAAAAGAAAAATCAGTTTCACAAACATCATCAGAGTCCCCATCTTCCAAAATTGATGGCTCCAACTCCTCCCTAGAAACTGAATTTTCCACCACAGTCTCCTGAACCTCTCCATTCAACAGGATTCCCTCTCCAGATTCCACATCCCTATCCATCATACCATCCAAATATCCCAAAATAACCTCCTTCAGAATAGCCATACCAGGAATCCTATTTTCCCCATTTGGAAGAGTCTTCATCAAGTCAGCCTTGAAAAGAATCTCCATAACCTCCACCTTTACATTCCTACCCATGGCACTCCAAAATACATACTTGGCCCCATCTTCATGTGGTAATATATCATTATATACCAGATAATCCAGAGCCTCCCCAAACTCCTCCATAAATTCCCCATACTGAGAAAAAGAAGTTACACCACCTTTCAATTCCCACTTCCTAGCAATCCCATGAAGATCCACCATTGAGAAAGTAGTGGGCCACCTTTTAACCATATCAATCTTCAACTTTCCCCAGTCCTGACTCCTATATCTTTCCATGCCAGAAACTTCCTTCTCCACCTCTCTATTACCAATGAAAAAGATTACTTGCCTAACCATGTCCAACAGTGAGGCCCCTTCAATCTCAGAAGCAGCCTCAAACCTATCCAAAAACCCTTTTGCATCCTCTCCCAAAAACCTTGAACCATCCCAAGACTGAATCTTAACCATCCTAGGAATTCCAAGTTAGAGCCTCCAATCTCCACCAAAGATAGCCAAAGTCCCCCCCAAGAGCCTTAGAGACCTAGGAGGGACCAAATCCAACAGAAAAGAAGACCCCTAGGCCAACCACAAAGAGATATATAACCAAATCCAAAATCCACCAAAGGAGATCCACCAAAGAGAGAAGCCTAGATCAACAGAAATTCCAAAAATCCAACAGATTCGTTCCCCACATTGGGCGCCAGAAATGTAGACAATCATATAGTACTAGCTATAGGCCTTGACCAAGGGAGTTGGAGAAAAACCAGAGATGAAATCCCCTGTCCCTTTAGAAAAATAAGTGAGATTGACCTGTTGCAGCAAATTGGAGATCTTTTTGCTAGACCCTCTAATTAAACACACTTGACCCCTTTAAAAGTGAAGATAATAGTCACAGACAGACTACCAGAAAGAGTTGAAATGAACAGTAATATATTCCAACAAAACAAAAGCCAATGAGACAGTGAGGAACAGAGAGGCGATGAGTAAAGAGATAAGATGATTCCCTAAAAATCTTCCCACACACGCATCATACCGCCAGCGCACAGACCACCCTGACCAATTCCCCAGCCAAAATCCAGCTTTCCCAGCCTTTTTCATGCATAAAAGTGCATTTTAGCGCTTCCCCAGCGCCCAGGCGGCCAGGCCGCTTGGAGGCGGCTCCGCTTAGGGGCAGGCAGGCTGCTTGGGGGCGGGCGGGCCGCTTCTAGGCCCTAAAACACCCCTACAACCCATAAAAGCCCTAAAAAACCCTAAAAACCCATACCTTCACTAATAAACAAGATAAACACACATAAGACATACCAAAATGAAAAGAAAATGAAGTGAAATAAGCTGAGACATAATAAGTGACCCTAGATTAAGCCTACATAAGCACCACTAAGCAATAAACATCCGATAAATACCAATAACAACACCATAACTACCCTATAAAGCAAGGTAACCACCCATAAGGGATACCAAAATGAAGAGAAAAGAAAGGACATTAAGCTGAGAAATAATAAGTGACCCTAGCTTAAGCCTCCATATACACTACTAAATATCACCTAAAGATGAAAAAAACCACTAATAACACCATAACCCCAATAACACCCTACATACCAAATACCTCCAAATATGCACTCCAAAGGCCTACCCAGGTTTGGATCACCACAATGTGTGACTTTTTAGTTAAGAAAAATGATAACTTAAGTAGTTTATTCATTGTGGGAAATGACATTTTAACCAAATATGGCATTAAACTGGATCTCTCAAACCAATGCTTCAACATGGGGTTGAATGGGAAGAGAAAATTTAAACTTTCTTCCCCCAAGATTGAACACATGTCATTCTGTAGTTTAATATAAAGAAAGATCTACAAAAGAAATGCCTGCCCTTCTTTCTGAAATTCACGTAGCTTCTTTTGGAGAACCAATTTCTGGTAAAGAAAAAGATTCTATCATTCAGTTGATAAAATCTTTTCCTATTGCCTTTACTCATGTGTCACATGAATTAGGATTGGTAAAAAAAATGAAGCTCTCATTATCTTTCCCATTAACTGAAATACCACTTAGTTTAAAGAGGAAGCCTTATCCTGCTTCTCCCACAAAGAGAAAAGATATTGAAGACAATATCTCTGCCCTTTTAAAAATTAATATTATTGAAAAGGTAGTTGAAACACCTAAACATTGTGTTATCTCACCCGTGTTAATTTCTTATGAGAAAGATAAAGCCAGTTTATGTGGTTATTATAGATAATTGAATACTTATACTGTAGATGATATTTATCCTTTACCCAGAATTAGCTCTATAAATTCTACCTTACCGGGTTCTAAATATATCAGCTGCTTAGATGGTAACAAAGGATATCACCAGGTACCTGTTGAGAAGAATTTCCAGAATTCTCTGATGATTGCTACTCATATGGGTATTTATAAGTATTTTAGGATGCCATTTGGCCCCAAAAATTCCCCTTCAGTTTTTCAAAAGGTTATGGATAACACATTCCATCAAAAAATAATTGAAGGATGGCTGATGGTTTACATTGATGATATCATCATATTCTCTTAAACATTTGAGGACCATCTTAACCACCTGTGCAAATTTTTCCATAAGATGGATGAGATAAATATGAAATTTGCATTGAAAAAATGAAAATTTGGTTATCATTCTTTGAAAGTGCTTGGTAATGTTGTCTCAGGTTTACAGATATGTGTTGAACAGAACAAAGTGGCAGCCATACAACAGGTAAAAGCTCCTTCTACAGGGAGAGATCTCCAAAGCTTTTTGGGAATGTGTGGATACTATATAAAATTTATTAAAAATTATCAGGTCATAGCATTACCCCTAACCCAATTAACTAGGAAGGATGTTGCTTTTGTCTGGAATAGTGAAAGACAATGAGCTTTTGACACTATGAAATATTGTTTGAGGACAGCACCAATTCTTGCTTTTCCTGACTTTAATCAATAATTTTTTTATACACTGATTCCAGTTTTATTGGTCTTGGTGCTGCTCTCCATCAAAAACAAGTTATGAATGATAAAGTATCAGAAGTAGTAATTTGTTATATTTCAAGAGACTTGAGAAATATTGTATTGAAATATGGTGCCGCTCAACTGGAGTGTTTAGCAGTAGTGTGGACTCTAGAGAAGCTACATTATTATCTGGATGACCAGAAATTTGAACTTTTCACTGACTGTAGTGCAGTGAAATCCCTCTTGAACTTGAAGACACCTAAAAGACACATGTTCAGATGGCAGTTGGCTGTTCAGGAATACAGAGGACGTATGACAACAATTCATGGTGCTGATATTTCTCACTCAAATGTGGATATATTTTCAAGGTTAACTTTGCCAAATGATGACTCAAATCCTGCATATGATCCTGAGGATGAAATAGTTTACATTCATGGAATATATGTGGTTGATATGGAGGATGAGCTATTACAGCTTATTCTGGATTCATATGATAAAGACACTGACTTAAAAAAGTTATGTACTATATTGAATGATCCAATAAACTCTTCAATACAAGCATTTATTACAAACCCTCCCACCAAAGTACCACACTGCTTTGGAAAAAGGTAAATTTTCAATTGATGAAGGCTACCTCTATTATAGAAGAAATTTGAGTAATGTTATTGTTATTCCTCCTTCTATGGAAGAGATCATCTTGAAAATTTGTCATGATGACATATTGGCTGGACATTTTGATCTTGAAAAACAATAATCAGAATTAAGAACACTGCTTGGTGGGTCAGAATGTCTGAAGACAAAAAACTATATGTTGAATCCTGTGATTCTTGCCAGAAATCAAAAAGATTAACTGGAAAAAAGCTGGATTAATGCAACATATTGAAGCTCCTCATGCACCATGGCAAATAATAAACATGGACTTTGTAACAGGATTTCCCATTTCTGGGAAAGAGAGTTATAACTCTTGTTGGGTTATTGTGGACAGATTCACAAAAATGTGTAAATTCATCCCTACTCACAAGGATGTTTCCCCTAAAGAATTAGCCTTCTTGTGGTGGTCTCATATGTTTGATTCTGCTGGTTTTCCAAAGGCCATAATCTCTGACAGAGACCCTAAATTTACTTCTGAATTTTGGATGTCTCTGATGGATGTTTGTGGTTGTAATCTGAAGCTTTCTACTGCCCATCACCCCCACACTGATGGATTGGCTGAAAGAATGATTCAGACTTTAGAGGACATGATAAGAAGGCATTGTGACTTTGGCCTTGAGTACAAATACAATGACAGGATCACTCACTATTGGGTCACCTTACTTCCTGGTTTGGAATTTGCTTATAATAGCACTGTTCATTCTGTTACTTAGAGAAAGCCTTTTGAGCTCTTGCTTGGATATGTTCCAAATACTCTTGCTCAAATTCTCAATAATAAAATACCTAAATTGGATTTACATCCTGGTGTAAAATCTTTTCTTCAAATGCATCAAATTTGTAGAAGTCATGCTCAAAAATTTATTGAAAAATCTTTTGAATATGAGAAGAAGAGGAGGGACAAATCCCATGAAGAATAAACTTTTAAGAAGGGTGATGAAGTACTGATTTCTACAGTCCACTCCAATTTACAAGGTAGTTAAAAATTAAAAGACACATTTGTAGGTCCATTTGTTGTCAGAAGAATTGTTTGTGATAATGCAGTTGAAGTTATCCTGTACTCTCCATATGACGGAAAACATCCTGTTTTTCCAAAATCTCTTCTGAAAACTTACACATCCAATAGTGATTTTGTCAGCCAGGCTACTAGACTTATCCAGTAAAATAATTAATTATTCTACTGAGATGAAGCCACACCTTTTTAATTCTTATTATTAATTAATTATATTATATTTACTTATGTATTACTTACAATAAACTAATAAAGTACAATAAGTAAATTTAGTAATTATTTAAAATTAAGAATAATGTCCCTTATATTTTTACTCCCTAACACCATGCTCAATAACAGGATGAAAAGGGAATAAAATTATATTAAAATACTAAAGTCTAAAAAATTCAAATTTCTTTATTAAGAAATTTAAAATTCTATTAATATAAAATTTTAATTCAAAAATTTTTTATACTAAGTGTGACAATTAAAGGTAACTCTAAAACTATATCAAATAATGTGATACCTTTTTATTGACAGATCATTTTAGTTTACCTCTGTTATGTGCACATTCTTTTTATGAATGGTTTTTCTCTCACACTCCCTTATGGATAGTTGTTAACTCTGTGTGTTATCTCTCTCCTTTTGCCTATAAAAGGCCTTCTCTCTTTGTATTTTTTAATTATTCTTTTACTTACCATTTTTTATAAAACATTTATTATATAAACTACTACTATTATTTATAGCTTTAGTACTTAAATTGAATGTAATTCTAAAATATAAATTATAATTATAATTATAACCCTTGACCTCTTGAAACTTTGAATAAATTAAACAAAAAAACAAATTTATATGTACCTTGACTTTAAAGGTACGAAAATTGTCAGCCTAAATATCCTTAGGACTGAGTATTTCTTATGCTTAAAATAAGATAACCTTAACTAGATTAAGCTTATATCTTAAAAATAAGGTTAAAATAATAATATATATTATTTTAATATATATATATATAATTATTATTCTATTATATAATTTATAATAGTTTAAATAGCTTATCCATGGCCTAATAATACTTATTAAGGTGTTAATGGAGTCATAATATACTTATCTTAAGTGATATGAAGTAATTATTGACATACATAAGCTTATATGTATACATAAATCTCATATTCAGTGAAATATGCAGTATATTATGTATATTTAGGTATATAAGTGGGTTTTAGCCCCTTAATAGCCTATAACCTTTGTTTTTCTGCTTATTTTAGGTCATATGGACGAAATCAGTGGATTCACAACGCCTACAGAAGCATAGACACCTATATCAGGCGCATACACCCAGTTTGGACAACTAAAATTACTTCCTTGGATGGTTATTCACGGATTTATGGGTTGGAAAGATGTTTTTGGGTTAATGTGGATGCATGGGGATGTTATTGGGGGCTTGGACATTTTATTTGTTTCCTTTATATGCTTTTAGTTTCATTAAATCTCTTTTTGATCATTTATTTTACCTGTTTCTTTATGGTATCCGCTTTTATCTGGGTTTTCTATTTATGGTATGACTCTGTATTATTATTAATAGTGATGGAGGGTCCTTACTGGAGGTCTGGGTGTTGAAACTGCTTGAAGTGGACGCCATGGGGAGGTGATGGGCCCTCACAGTGCTGTAATTGCCGGGGATAGCAGTGACATCATCTGGATTGAAGGTCTGTGCACTCCAGTGGATTTGGGTATAAGTAAGGAGGGATTTTGACGGTTTATTATCATCATTCAATTACTACACTTCAAACAAACACTACACTACAATTATTAGTATTCAGAAATATATTATAAAGCCCTTATAAATTGATATTATCTTTATAAAAGCTATAACTATATTTTATTCTTCTATTTTCCACCACTAGCACGCATTTAAATCCAAGTATTGTGAGTTTTATTTGAGTATAACTATTTTATTAGTCTTCCCCTGAGGTTTAATCACTAAATCATTTATCAATAAGTAGTAGGACCATAAAATAACACCATTATATCATACTTATATACTAGACTATACTGACAAAAATCCACTTATACGCCCCATTGGACCTCTATAAACATCTTCTAGACCAAGAGACCCTTCAACAGATTTATTTCCCAAAAGGAGGGGAAGACCAAAGAATACTCCTATTGAAATCACTGAAACAGCACAAATTGATAAGATTCTCAATGACAGAATAATCACTTCTGAAAAAGGTACTTAATACTTATTGAGATTCAAGAATAAATCTTCTGAATATGATTCTTGGATACCTGGGAAAGAGATATCTAACCTTCATGCTCTACTGAAGAAATATAAAAAGAAAAAATCATAGCATTTTTTTTACTGTTTTTTTTAGCGTGAGGGAGTGTCAGCCAGGCTATTATACTTACCCAGAAAAATAATTAATTATTTACTGGGATGAAGCCATGCCTTTTAATTCTTATTTTTAAAAATTTTATTTTATTATATTTACTTTATAATTACTTGTAATAAATTAACTAATTAAAATAAGTAAATTTAGTAAATATTTAAAATTTAAAATGTCCCATATATTTTTATTCCCCAACACCATCCTCATGACAGGTTAGAAGTAAGGTAAAAATATATTGATACTAAAAATTAAAAAATTCAAATTCTTTTATTTAAAATGTTAAAATTATATAATACAAAATTTTATTTCAATTCATTTTATTCTAATTGTGACATTTACAGTAAAATTTAAAATATATCAAATAATTTGATAAATATAGTCAATACATTTTATTGATTCTCTCTTTGGAATACTTTTATTATTTGAAATATTTTATTCTGGAATTTTCTTCCTCTAACACTCCTGTATGTAGGCTTCTTAACTCCATGTTCTCTCTCTCCTTTTTGCCTATAAAAGGCCTTTCATTTGTGCTTTTTTTCTTCATCCTTTACTGTATTAAATTTTTATTATATACAACCAAATACATCTTTATTACTAACATTATTTCTTTAGTACTTACAATTGCGTAACTATAAATCATCTAATTAATAATAATTATGTTTTTACCTTTTATTTGAGTAATAAATCATAAGATAAAATTCTATGTACCTTTACTTTGAATCTTTGAGTATCCACCTTTCACTGCCATTGGACCTCTGTTAAAACTCTTCTAGACCATTAGATCCCCTTGACAGGGATATTATAATATATTGATCCTATAACTGGAAACATTACTCCTTAACCAGCTATAAGAAAGCTCATGGGCTGTAATTTCCAGATCTTAAGTGTTTAATTGATTTTGGATTAGGAAATTAAATCATTGAATTTGTTTGGAACTGTTCTCATAATAATAACAAAACAAAAAAAGCTCCTCTAGGTTTTGAATCTTGTCATGAATTATCTCATTTAGGCTGCTAATTCCAGATAATTAAAAAATCTATTCCAAAGGATAAAAAAGGTAAAAAAGAAGAAAGAAAAGGTAATAAATTTAAAAAAAACCTTAGGTAGATCATAAAAGTATGGGGATTTTTAAATTCATCAAATATTTATTATTCTTTCATAAATTTTTAATAAATAAATCTGATATGTCAATTTACCAAAGTAAAGTAATGGGCCAACAAGCTTTGTGATGTATAAATGGTAATAATGACAACATTAATTTTTTATGGGGCTCCTCTAGCCTATACCTGTGGAAATTCCAAACTTAGTTTCTATATTTGATCTACTTTTTGGCATGAGAAACTGAAATTACTTTAAAACTAGTAAATTTGACATATCTTATTTATTAATTTATGTAATTATTTTAAATTTTGGTGACTTGCGCCCTTTACTTCAATAAAATTCAGGGGAGGGTATTGCCAAATTTTTCAATCTGACATGCAAAATTGATGACTTAAAATTTTTTTAGTGATACCCACACCTTGCTTCAATAAAATTCAATGGGGGGTATTTCCAAATTTTCAAAACAGAATTAAATTTTTTTTGACTTAGCTTTATTTAGAAAAGTAAATTTATTGACTTGAATGTAAAGCTGAAAAATTTGATTTGAAAACTCAAATAAGTAATAAATAGTGCATTAAATTTTGCCATTGGGACCATTTAAAATTAATTTGTTACCTTTCTTGATATATTACTCAACTGATGATGGATATCATAAATATATAGGTGAAGTTATGAAATACTTTGATGTCCAAAAAATTATAAACAAAAGAAGTGGGAAATAAAACAAAAACACTAGTAATTAATCAAACATTTTCATTAAGTGTTCAATTTGGTCAATATATTTATTAGCTTTAACACATTCTATCATGAAAAATTTATTTTTGAATATTTTCAATACTCAGAGTTAGCTCAATTTTCTTCTCCACCAAGTCTTGTTCACTATCATCCCCCCATGAAGAGAGCTTATATTTTCTCTCCTACAAGTCTTGTTCCCTATCATACCTCCATAAAGAGGGTTCATATTGTTGCTTCTAAAAGTTAAGAGTCTCTTGTGCAACTTTTACTTTACCTAAAATTCTATGAGATATAAACAAAATATAAAACAAAATCAGAATAATCTCTCAAGAGGTATCTCATCACTTACCAGCATCACCCTTCTTGAAAAAAGTCTTTGATAGAAGAAATAGGGGTTTGAGAAGTACTATATCTTTTTTGATTTCTTTGACTTCTGAAATTTAGAGTAGTTGAAATTCTTTGCTTTTTTTTGGAGAAATTTGGTATATTGTTGTCATCATCATCATTGTTTCTAGCTTTATAGTTGTTTGATTGTGGCTCTTGAGCTTGTTCATTGGCCTTTTTAGAAATAAGAAAAAGTAAAGTAAATAAAAAAAATTGACTAGATAAAATAAAATAACTCACTAGAGTTAGATTGGGTTGGTTTATATCACTATAAGGATCTATAGAAAAGATATCTTTACTGGTTAAATTGAAAAGAGGGGAGACTTGAGCAGAGGAAGAGGTTTCAATAAGATCTCTCTTGATATTATATTAAGTGAAAGCATCTTATCCATTCAACATGTTATCTGGATGAACATCAGCTTTCTCTTCAATATTAGCATCCATCTCTTTAAAGTAAGGACATGAAGAATCAAGCTTATCATATATAGATTTAATTCCCTTACTGCTAAATATGTCAGGAATACCAAAACCAGTGGAAGATGAAAGAGTCTTAGGCTTCTTGTATTTAGATAGATAGTTCTTGAAGCACTCAGACATCTGTTTAGGTAATATATCTATCCTTCTCTTGGTCTTATTTTGCAATTCACTGGCCATTAGAAGATAGCAATTAACTTTTGATGTGGGGGGTTTCCTACTTTGGTTTAATTTTCAGTGCCAAAACAAAAATCATAATTAGATTTAGTTTTCATCCAGTTGATAAGTATGAGATGATCATCTTTTTTTATTGAATTTCTTTGGTTTCTTAGCTGAGCAGGGGAACAAGGGAGTAGTGGGATTTGAAGAACAACTGTGGAAAGGCTGCCTTTGAGAAGATATGGCACAATGAGGCACATAAAGATATTTAATGATGATGACAAAAAGGAGCAGAAATAAGCTGAAGAGATGGGTAGGAATCTGGATTGATTGAAGTAATAGACAAGATGGGAGTGTGCAGCAAGGTAGGGAGGCTGGAACTGTCAGCCTGTATATCTCCAGGACTGAGTAAAAAGTGATTATAAGTTATGTTAAACACATGAACTATACATGGGAACAATAAATAAGAGTACACAAATAGTATACATAAGTAAAATTATGATAATACACAAAAAATGCCATTATAACACCTTATATACATGCATATATCCACCTTTTATAGGTCTTATGTACTTAATATTAAGTTGGAATATGTTAGGGTAATCTTAAGAACCTTAAGTATAAGGCTACATAATTTTTAAGTACACTTAAAGCTGTTATATTCATTGTTGTATGCAAAAAACAAGAAATGCGCTTTATTTCACTTAAAAGTTGACTATATGCGCTATAAAATTGAGAATATCAAAATTGCGCTTTGACAGATCAATTGGGCTCAATTAGAACTATTGATTTGGCTATTTAAATTCATAAAAATAACACTTTTCAAATTTGGTGTTTTTTATGCCAGAAATGGCTTCTGTGTACTGGCCACATACTGCCCGCTTTTTTCCCATGTGAATAGCTTCATTTTTAGCAAAGTTAGCTTTTTCACACTATAATTACCCCACATTCTACGCCCACTGTGGGGAAACACACTAAAATAGGCAACAGGCGCTTATTTAGTGTCCTAGCTTAATTAATAATGCATTGACCTTGTTTATATGCACTAATTTCATTAATAACCTCACTCTTGGCACTTTATTTCATCACCACGCTTAAATTCGCCTAATTTTAGTCAAGGATTTACCCGTGCAAGCACCTGCCAAGAACTGCATGTAGTTACCCCACATCTCACGCTCTTTTTTAAGTTTTTGGGTGGTTTCTCAGTCAATTTTGGTTATTTTTGAATGGGAATTTCACGTAGTATAATGTCAGGATTAGCCCCATTATTTCTACAGTAAATCCCCCTTATTATTAAGCTATTATTAACCTTAAAAAGTCTCCTTTAGTCTTTAATATTATTATTTTATACGCATATACTCTCTTTTTGTCTTTTTCTTTAATTTTGATGGATTTTCCTTATTATTACAGTATTTTGGCGGTTGTTACTTGTTTAATTATGTCATGGGTCACTGGGGATGTTGATGGGAAGGTCTATTAGCTGTTGTGAGGCGTCATTAACTGTGTATTGGATGGTATATCAAGGGATTTATTGGGGAACTCAGTGTGTATAAAAGGAGGAGGTTTTTGGGTCTTGTTTCTACATTCTTTATCATTTACAATTTACACAATATAACCAAACCAATTACAATACATATCAATTAGTACTTTTAAAAGACTTTTGAATAGTATCTGAATTATAAAAATCTATTTTTCTACCAACTACAAAGATTTTAAGCCATATATAAAATTAGTGAGAATTGTATTACTGAGACCTTTAAATTTTGATTAAATTTTACAACTTAGTGGATCAGTACTACAGTATTCATATAGGACCATTAAAATCTTCTAGACAACTGACTATTCAAGCTAGTTCACGTCCTTGTACTTGACCTTAGCCTGACAGGAACATCCAGAAAATTGTTCAAAATGTGGTTATGAAAATTGATTGAAGATAAAAATGTCAGATAAGAGGTGAACATTGACATGTAAAATGTCTAATATCTCAATTATTTTTGCTATTAATTAGGTTATTAGACCTTTTACGTGTCAATGTTCATCTCTATCCAAAATTTTTATCCTCAATTTTTCATAACCACATCTTGGACAACCTTCTGGATATCCCAGGCTTCCTGCCTTGCTTGTTAAGACCTAAGAAGGCAGACTACTACTAGCGCTGATGCTAGCCTTAAACGGGACTGAATATTTTGGGTTACAACAGTGATACTAACTAGACTGACTATGTTGGGGTTACCAACAGTGAGGATTAAGCGGGACTGACTATGCTACTTGAGCAGTGAGACAAGAGAGTAACTAGATTACTAAATAAGTTGTCCGATGAGGAGCGCTCCAAAGCGCTTGCCCCCATATAACCCCCTTATGAAATATCCACTCTTCCGCCTCTTTACAATGCATAGCTCCCATAGCGCTCCTCCTCTCCACCTCTCAAACCAAATCCTAACATTGCTGCAAACTCCCATCCTGTCTATTCATTCTATCTGCTCAGAACCACTCCCCATCTCATCTTTTTTTTTCTTCTCCTTCTCATCTTTGAATATCTCAACATGCTTTGTTGTCATAGATCTTCTCAAAGGCAGGCTTCCCCCAGTTGTTCATCAAATCTCATTACTCCCTCTTTCCCCTGCCCAGCTGAGAAATCAAAGACTGTTCAACTAAAAAAAGATGATCATTCCATACTTATCAACTGGCTTAAAATTAAAACTAATTATTATTCTTTTTTTGTTACTGAGAATGCAACTAAAGTAGGATGGCCCCCTGCATCAAAAGTTAATGGCTATCTTCTAATGGCCAAAGAATTACAAAATAAGACAAAGGGAAGGATTGATCTTTTGCCTAAGCAGATGTCTGAACGTTTCAAGAATTACTGAGCCAAATACAAAAAGGCAAAGACACTTTCATTTTCTACTGGTTTTGGTATTACTGACATCAATATCAGTAAGGACATAAAATCCATAGATGATAAACTTGAATCTGTATGTCTATAATTTAATGAGATGGATGCTTTTTTTGGAGAGCAAGCTGATGTAAATCCTAAAAACATTTTGCATGGTGAAGATGCTATCTCCCAACATGATATCAAAACAAATATTTTTCCTTCTTCTTCTACTCAAGCCTCCCCTCATTTAAATTCCACAAATCAAGATATCTTTTCAATAGATCCTTATGGCAATATAAATCAACCTGATCTAGCTCAAGTATGTTTTTATTTCTTTTCTAGTTGTTTTTTTTATTTCTAAAAAGGCTAATGAACGGACCCAGGATCCTCAAGCAAGTGAGTCTGAAGCTAGAAACAATGATGAAGAGGAAAATGTTACCTCCAAAAAAAAGCAAAGACCATCAACTACTTTGAATTTCAACAGTCAAAGAAAGAGAAACAGAGATAGTTTTCCCAAACCCCATTTTCTTCCATTGATGATTTTCTGGAGAAACGTGAATCTGGTAAGTGATAGCATACCTCTTAATAATTAATTGAGTGTTTATTTTCTTTTTTTAATATTCCTTTTCACTCTAGGTAAAAATTAAGTTGCAGGAAATACTCTCAACTTTCAAAAGAAACAATACTAGCTCTCTTTATGAAGGTATGATAGGGCACAAGACTTGGAGGAGAAGAAATTCAAGCTTTCTTTACAGAGGGATGAAAGGATACAAGACTTGGAGGAGAAGAAATTTGAGCTTTCCTTAAAGAGGGATGAGAGGGCACATAAATTGGAGGAGAAGAAATTTGAGATTAAGAAAGAGGAGAAGGCTCTTGAGTACAATTTCCTATTGGATAAAATGAAACTCAAGTATTGACTTGAAGATGGTTTAAAAAAGAAAGATTTCTTGAGAGAATGTGTTAAAGCTAATAAAACTTATGATGAAATTTAACGCTTAATGAAAATGTTTGATAACTAGTTTTTTTTATTTTGTTTAGAAAGTTTTCTTGATAGAATGTATTAAAGCTAATAATCAATACTTGGCACACACTCCTCACTGTGATGTGAAACATTTTATTGCAACATTTTAGATTATTTGTTTGTTTGGTTAAATAAATTTTGTTTTATTTCTTTTTGGTGATAATTTCATATGTGTTGACTTTTTAGAGGTCTTGATTCTAGATGATTTTTTTTTGCAAAAATTTTAAAAACTCATACTTTTTTTCTTCTTTACATTCAAATCATTAAATTTACTTTTCTAAATACAGCTAAGTCAACAAAACTCTATATCTGTTTTAAAAAATTGGCAATACCCTCCCCTGAATTTTATTGAAGGAAGGGGTGGGTATCACCAAAATTTTTCAAAGTCATCAATTTCACATGTCAGATTTGAAAATGTGGCAATACCCTCCCCTGCATTTTATAGAAGGGGTGAAATCATCAAAATTTAATATAATTACATAAATTAATATATAAACAACTAATATATATCAATTTCCCTAGTTTTAAAGTAATGAAAATTCCTCTAGCCAAAATGGGGATACATCTAGAAACAAATATTTGGGAATTTCCTCAAGTGTAGGCTGAGGAGCCTCATGAAACAAATAAATGTTGTCATGATTCTCATTTATACAACTCAAGGTCATTGGGCCATTACTTTACTTTAATGAATTTTAAGTATAAGAGTTATTTATAAAAAATTTATGAAAAAATAAAAAATATTTGATGACTCTACTCATCCCCATACTTTTTTGATCTACATAAAGTTTTTTTATATTTGTTAAATTTACCTTCTTTTTCTACCTTGTTTATTTTGTGGATTAATTTTTGACTTATTTGAAATGAACATCCAAAATGTGTGAAATCTTGACAAGATTCCAAGCCAGGTGGAGCTTTGGTCATTTGGTGATGATCTTGAGAAACTTTTTTTAAGTAAAGAATAGATGCCTATTGAAATAAAATGAGTGACATGATTTCAAGAATATAACATATATTATCAGACATACCAAGAGAATAGCCTTTAACAAATCCTGGTCTAAACATGAAATAAATAGAGTGAAATTTAGAAAAAAGTATCAAATTTAAAGGTCAATATCTTGGCAACCACTGAACCAAACTCAAATCCATTTATGGGAAATGAAATATTGGCTTCAGAAGAATCTTCAGCTAATAGAACATAAGATTCAAATAAACCTAACCCTAATTTTGACTCTGATTTTCAAAATTGCACAAAAATTTGAAACTTGATGATGAAAATTCCAATAAGATGGAGATATAAGCCTAGATAATCATCAGATAAGATTTTCAGAAGCCCTATTCTCTAATTATGAAATATAAGAACATAAAATAAATTAAGTAACATTTAGAAAAAAAGGGTCAACTTTTAAGGTCAGAATCTCAGCAACCACTGAACCAAATTCAAACCTGTTTGTGGGAAATGAAAGATAGGCATCAGGAGAATCTTCAGTTAAAGGACATGTGATTTAAATAAACCTAACCCTAATTTGTTACATAAAAACATGTAATAAAAAAATTAAATTGGGAAAAAAAGGCTCAAATTTAAAGGTCAATATCTCAGCAACCACTGAACCAAATTCAAATCTGTTTGTGGGAAATGGAAGGTAGTCTTCAGGAGAATCATCAATGAAAAGGACATTAGATTTGAATAAATCTAACCCTAATTCCAAGTCTGATATTAAAAATTTCACAAAAACTTGAAAAGTGGTAATGGAGATGAGAACAAGAAGAGTTTAATAAGCCCACTGTTATCCAGATAAGAGTCATGCATATATTTAAGTATGAAATTTTCATAGAAGGAAAGAGATATCATTTAGGCATAAAAATAGGAGATGAAATTTACCTTAATTGAAAAGTATGAAAAGTAGAGTGAGAAAGAATGATGGTGGAATTTGGGGGAAATTGAATATGGAGTAAGTGAAATGCATAAAGAATGTGCAATGTATGTGTTTTGATGACATGGAACCAAAAAAAAGTGAAATAGGGGAAAGGGGGGATAATGACCTTGCCAAGGAGGAATGATGAGTAAGGTGATGGAGCTAAAAAAGAAAGAAAAGAGGGAGAGAAAAAAAAGTTAATTTTACCATAAAAATCAAAAATACCCACTTACAAAAAAATTTAGATACAAAAAAGAAAAAAAAACAGAAAAAAAATAAAAAAAATATAATTAGCAATCAAAAAATCAAAAAAATGAATAAAATGACTTACCTGGAGAGATGAGATGAGAAAATAAATAAAACCAAATTGTTTGAGGGATGTTTGAGGAGAGGAGGAAAGGATATGAGGGATGAATGAAAAAAAAAGAAACAGTGAAAAATTATGCAATTGCAGAAAATATGCAATTTCATGTTGAGCTGGTGAATGAAAACAAATGAGAAATCCAAAAAAGAAACATTCAGTGTAAATTCAAAATAAAAATGAATATGCAAAAAACAAAAACACCAAACCAAGTGAATAAAGCACACAAGCTTAAAATCTGGAGAGTATGAAAAAAAAAATAAAAGGGTTGTGTTTCAAAATATTGGAGGGTGATTGGCATAATGACAGAGTGTATGCTGGTGGAAAGAATGTTTTGTGATTCAAGGGAGGGGAGAGCTGGTGCAGTTTTAGGATCCTCTTCTTCATAAAGATCATTGAAAAGACATATAAGCTAAAGTGTCTTCCAACCCAGAGTCAGAGTCAGAGTCAGCAGCTAAAACTAAAGTGATAGCATTCATAGCTGTGTGAAGTTGCTTCCTAGTAGAGAGGTGCTTCATTATTGTTGGTAGAAAGGATTGTCTGTAGAAGGTTTAGGTGATGAGTGGGAAGTGGGAATTCGCCACCAAATGAGCAGGTGGGGTGTGTAGATATAAAAAAATGTTATGTGTTCACCACTAAAATTAAGTAGCATAGAGTGATGAGATACACAAGGATGGCATCTGCAATTATAAGTCATGTGACTTGCTTTCAAATCAATCATGGATGTGATGAGTTTGGGATCAGGAATTAGGAATGGAAATTGGGGTATAAGAGGTGGGATAATGCATTATTGTGGATTCCTTATCCACTATCCCTGGGGCTAGTGGATAATAATCTTCCACAATTAAGAATGTCTGATCCCGGGAAAATAAATTCTGATCCCTAATTGCAGATCCCTGAACATTGATATCCCCTATTGTGAATCTGCTAATGTTGATACCTCCTAATACAACCAGGATCAATCTGGATTCATGTGAAGAAATTTGATAGCAAGTCATCACATTTTTACCTGGTGTTTCTTTAGAAACAAAATCATCTCATTTAGGCTTCAATCTTCACTATTCATCTAATATTTTTCTTCTCCTCTTCCATTAGGCAATTCCCCATTTTAATATCTATAATAGGGGGTATCAAATTTAGAAATCTTCCATTTCAAAATACTTTTTTTCAGCCAAATCAACCATGATTATTATATAAAATATACCATATTGTGCCCCAAAAACACCTTTTTACTGAAAGTTAACGTCAAGTTTGTGGCTTTCTTTTTGCGTTGTGAAATACCTTTTAAATAATTACAAATTTCTAACTTTGATACCCTCTAATGTGTAATTGACTTGAAGGGTCATTCCCATAAAGTATACTCTACTCATGATAGGTTAGACTGGAAAATCTATGGTGAAGGGAGTAATAGGTGGTCTGTAAGAACCTATTTTAATAAATTAGACAGCGCAAAAAACTTGTGCTCACAAAAAATTTAAACCTTTTTTGACACTTATTGACCTATGATATAAGCTTTCAATAATGATACTACATCCTTCTTTTCGTTTGGAACATTCTCTTGAAGATTGGTTTTGTTTTGAACTTGCTTCATTCGGAGATCATGCTCTAACTCAATACGTCTCAATTTTTCACGCGCTGATTTTTCAATACTGGACTGCCATACTTCAAATTTATGATGCAAAATTGGATGATTTGTGTGCAAATAAAAGTTGAAGTATTGTCGCCTAGCATTTTTGAATTTTATAAAATATTTATGAGCATCGATGAGCAAACTTTCTGTTTTCATCAATTCTTCTGCAACGCAGAGTAAATCGAGTTGTTGTTGAACGGTAGAGTGTTTAAGTGCATCACGAATCCTCTTTTCACAATGAAACATGTTTACATAAAGATCTCGTATGAAAGTGTTAGGACTTGCATTCGAATTTTCGAATATAATCTTTGCTTGTTCTTTCGGCTGTACATCGAGGAGGAAACCTTCCATGAATTGTGATTTCCACCTATTTTTGTGTTGTGCAAATGACAGTTTGGTAGGTTGAAAAGATTGAGTTGCGCGATTATTCGTCTCAAACCATACGTATAGTGATTTATATCCTGGCTCACCGGGATCGGGAGCGCACTTTTTCTTTATGCTGTTTTGATAAAAATCATAGAATTTTTTCATATCTTCACGAAATGTATTCAAGTGATGATTAAGATGATTCGGGAGGCCAGTTGGAGGAGGGGCAGCCAGATAGTCAACTTGATGAATCTCATTCGGAATTACACTCTCATTTTTTCTGCGAGAGTCAGGGTGAGTGATAGAACCGAAATTCTGGCCTATGCAAGCTGGGGTTGTTTCACATAATCGACTTTTGGCAATAGAAATCAAGCTGGATGGAATGTGAGGTGCGTCAGAGCCAGCGACATAAGTCCGAGCAGGCATAAAAGGTAGTGCCATTGGGTTGAGTTTACTGGTGGTTGATACTTTTTGATTTATAGTAATCTGATTTTTAGCATTGCAAATCGGGGAGCTTTCTTCATTTCCATATTCTTTATCTTTTTGGAATGAAGCCGCATGTATGAGGTTATTTGAAAATTGCCTATTCAAACCATCACTTGTAGCCTCCAAGTTATGCTCTATAGGGAGGGAGGACGCACAATAGAAAAGTATATACCGTAGAATTAAACACGCGGGAAAATATTCAGAAAATGGACCAAAAACCATTTTATTGTTTTTTACTGGCAATGGAAAGATATTCGAGGGCGAAATTTAGCTCCCAAAACTTTTAAGGTGCCCTGGCGCCTACGATGACATCTGTCCGTGCTGTGACATTGTCTCTAAGAATCGCAACACATAAAGCTGCAGTCACATCTGATAATATTGAAACGAAAATGAATTTTTTTTTTAAATTTATTGGCAGCCAAAAAGTTGAGCTGCAGTGCTTTTTTTGACCACTTCAGTTCATTTTATGACAGGCGGATTGACTTCTCTTTAAACCCAGATAATGAAGAGGGGCTAAAACACAAAGAAATCAACCCAATTGCCACAAAATGAATCGAAGATGCCAAAAAAAATACTGCAGCTCAACTTATGGGCTGCCAATAAATTTCTTTTTTGCTTCAAGATTTTTGGATCTAGCTGTATATTAAGAATGGTTGGTGCAGCTTGCACAAAAAAGTGCCAGTTTCTTACAGCAATTTTGGCGTGACAATACCATTCTTCCGCCAAAATTGATGTGACATGCTCGCACTTTTTTGTGCAAGTCGCCCCTACTGTATAGCTATATCTTCTGCCAATTGTGGTGCGTGTAGGATAAGAAAGCAGAATCTGTAATACGGGAAATTCAACCCTATCCAACTGTAACATTCAATGATGGATGATTTCAACTTTGCCTAAAGAATGAAGTTTTGCAGAGCCAGAGATCAGACTAAGACGAATGGCAAGTGCAGCCCCATTGCCGATCGGAGCACTCCCTTAAAACACTTCTTGTATCGATTCAAAGATGTCGACTCTCCAATCTGTCCTCCCTGTCCTCTCAACTCTTACGATAGCCCAGAACATGTTCTCCTATTTTTCCCGAAAGATCTGGAAACACGCAAAATACTTTTTGCCAAGGCCAGACTCCACAAAATCTCCCTCACTACGTCCGCCCTGCTTTCCCCATCCCCTACATTTGTTTCCTTTTCATTGCCCTTCCCTTTCGCTTTATACGCCTCTCCTCATGTATTTGGTCATCTATAGTGCTTCTGCTTCCTTCATGCCCCACGTTGGGTGAGATTGTATGAAATAAAAATACACTACGCTCCAAGTAAGATATCCCTGATGGGGATATCCGGCTCGAGTTGGGGATATTTTAGGGAGGGACATAAGGTAAGAAAAATATGTGCAAGAAAAATATGTGCGAGATAAATATGTGTCAGGAAAATATGTGCAAAAAAAATATGTGAGGATAATAAGTGTAAGAAAAATATTTTACAGCCACAGGAAATTTTGTTTTTTAATTTTTTTTTCTCAAAAAAATGATCTTTATTTCATTTTTTATTTTTGTCTCTTTTTTTACAATTTATTTGAAAAATAAAATTCTCATGGTCGCAAATGATTTTTCTTACACTTACTTTCCTCGCACTTATTTTTCTTGCACTTACTTTTCTTAAAGCATATACAATCATGCATTAAAAATTACATTAGCAAATGTTGCATGACATTAAAAAATCAGGCTAATTGGCCTTTTTCCACAGTCATGCAAATTAGTATTCATTTTGCTTTGCTAATTGGCACTAAATGTGAAATTCTGCAGCTGTGCAACATTAACTCCTTATGTCTCATGCTCTTTTGCCTACTGTCATGAAATATTTACTCTTTATGTGTATTGCATCTCATACATGTAGCACAGTGTCAGCCTGTAGAACTCCGGAAAGAACCAATTATTATTACTTTACCTGTAGCACGGTGTCAGCCTGTAGAGCTCTGGAAAGAACCGGAGAACAGGGGAGGCCACGACTACAATCTATATACATTTGCACGTAACTAAGTACATAGTCCTAGTGAATTAACATCCCCCCCCACTTAGTTATGAAAAAATATACTGATATCCCCCCATGCAAACATAACCAACTCCAAAATGAAAAAGAAATAAAATGAAATGAGAAAAATAAGAGAAAAAGAAAAGAAAACAAATTTAACCCCATCACCACACACAGACATCTTTCCTTCTAAGCATTGTCAGAGATGGGCCCAGTGATTTTGTGAGTATATCTGCATGCATTTGAGCAGTGGGAACCCATTCCAACATCACCTTTTTTAGGAAGAGCTGTTCATTCACAATATAAAAACACCTATCCACATGCCATGTCCTCTTGTTCCCTGGAGTATCTTTTTCATTTGCAATTGCTCCTTTGTTGTCACAGAAGATCTTGATTGGGGAAATATCAGGAAATATGTCTTTAAGAAGATTTGAGATCCAAATGGCATCCTTCATACCACCACCAAGTGCCACATATTCAGCAGTGCATGATGAATCACTAACTGTCAATTGGCATCTTGAGGTCCACACAATCGGGCAAGAATTGAGAAGAAGGAGATGTCCACTTTGAGCTCTGGAAAATTCTTTGTTGTCCCAGGTGGAATCAAAAAAGGAAAGGAGTTCAAGCGGAGAATTTTGGTCAGGATGAATGTGGAGACAGAGTGTGGTGGTGTGTTGAACATATCTGAGAAGGTGCTTGAGAGCAATCCCATTTTTGATGGACTTTGCAGCTAGGATTGAGTATCAACCTGAAGTTGGTATCAGCTTGGAGTTGAAAGGGGAGGATGAAAGAACCCTGCATATGAGGCTGTCTTCACCTGGTGAAGAGGTTTGGGAGACTAGGCCTGGGCTTAGCTCTATGCGTCATTGTCTTGATTTTTTTGAGAGGAGAAGGGAATATAGGGCTGCTTCTGGTTTTTTTGAAGCTGGCTCAGGCTCTGATGGAGAGTCTTGTTTTTTAGAGTAGGTAGGGCTGATCACCCTAGTGCTACAACCTCTCCCCAAGATGAGAAAATCCCAGGTTGTAGTAGGTCAGCTCCCTTGGAGATATACCAAGTGGATTTTCAACTTTCTCTTTTTAATGTTTCTCTTCTCTGCAAGTATTCCTCATGTTTTTTATCAAGTCTCTGTACTATCTCAAGTTTTTCAATTATTTTTTATTCAAGTTCAAGAAAGAAGATGGGTTACATATCTTTATTGAAAGATATGAGGAAAAGCTTTGGGGTGGTGAGATTGGGGTCTAAAAGTAAGTCCTCCCAATTGTGCACCACTAGGGTTTCTTCTACACATTTGAAAAACATTACCTTGGCCACACCTGTGAGAATTGAGGAAACCCCTGGTTATTTTTTCAGGTCAGAAGAAAACTCAAATAATTGAAGATAATCAAAAAAATCTGAAGATAATGAAGAAAGAAAATAAATTCAATTTTTGTGAATATCAGCAAGATCAAGTCTTCCAGCAAGAGGCACTATGCAATATAGGGGGTGGACTTGCTAGCAAGTCCCCAACCTGAACTCAGATGGAACTCAGACTGAACTCATATTAAACCCATACTGAACTCTACTTGAACACCCACCTAAAACTGTTCTTCTGAGTAGTGTTCATCCCTGATTGTATGGTTCCTTTGTCAATAGCTCAATGTGTGTTCAATCTGTGGTGAGTTTGGGTCCAAGGTTGCGGACTCACTAGCAAGTCCACCCCCCATATTGTGTGGTGAGGTTAGACTGCACAATTTTAGTGGGCTTGATTCTGAAGATCAAGATTTGGGCCTCCAGCATGAGGTTAAACTGCACAATTTTAGAAGATTCGATTCTGTTGATGAATAAATATTTGAAGGTTTAGAAGAGGGAAGTGAAGATGAAGATTTGGGTGTGAGGAAAAGCTTTGGAGTAGTGAGATGGGGGTCTAAAAGTAAGTCCTCCCAATTTTGCACTGCTAGGGTTTCTTCTACACCTTTCAAAAATATTACCTTGTCCACACATGTGAGCAATGGGGAAACCCTTGGTTTTTTTTCTAGGTCTGGTAAAGAAGACTTCCTTAAGATTCCTCAAGTTGAAGGTGGAGCTGCAAAATATAAGAAGGTAGCTCAGAAGATTATGCCTGTGGGTTTGAATCCTCCTTTGAAGAGACTGCCATTGTCAAGAGACCCATACTGTATTCCTCTGGTGAAGATTCCTCCAGATTTTATGGAAACTTCTAGAGTGACTGTAGAAAGGTTGAAAGTTTTTAATTTTGGTCTTGATGGATGGTTGTCTGATGAGGTAAAGAAGTTGATGTTGCATGCAATTGTGCTGAGGGAGAAGGCTGTGGCATTTGTAGAGGAGGAAAGGGGGGTGTTGAACCACTCTTATGGGGAACCTTACTTGATTCCTTTGGTTTGTCATGAAACTTGGCAATTCAAACCTATCCCAATTCCAGCTGCTATCAGGGATTATTTTGTGGAGATTTTCAGGGAAAGGGTCAGGACTGGGTTATATTAACAGTCAACCTCCAGTTATTCAAGTCCTGTTTTCTGTGTGAAGAAAAGAATGGGAAGTTAAGAGTTGTGCATGATCTCAGAGCTTTGAATAGAGTCACTATAAAAGATTCTGGCATTCAACCAAGTGCAGAGGATTTTTGTTGAAGCTTTTTCTTGAAGAGTGTGTTATGGTTTGGGTGATATTATGGGTGGTTATGATGAGAGGGAACTTCATGTGGATTTAAGGCCTCTCACAACTTTTGAGGCCCATTGGGGAAGATTTCAGCTCAAAAGTTTGCCTCAAGGAGTAACAAATTCAGTGGCAGTTAATCAAGCACAAATGGATTGGATTTTGCAGGATGAGGTTCCTACTCATGCTGGAATTTTTATTGATGATGGTGGGATTAAAGGAACATACACTGATTATGGTAATGAGGTGTTGAAATAAAATCCTTGTATAAGGAGCACTACACAATATAGGGGGTGGACTTGCTAGAAAGTCCTCAACCTGAACTCAGATGGAACTCAGATGGAACTCAGACTGACCTCATACTGAACCCATACTGAGCTCTACTTGAACACCCACCTAAAACTGTTCTTCTGAGTGGTTTTCATCCCTGATTGTATGGCTCCTTTATCAATAGCTCAATGTGTGTTCAATCTGTGGTGAGTTTGGGTCCAAGGTTGCGGACTTGTTAGCAAGTCCACCTCCCATATTGTTTGGTGGAGGTTTGTTTGGGAATATGCAATAACTCTAGAGAGTGTATTGGTTATGATTGAAGAAGCTGGTTTGACCATATCTAGGTCAAAATTTTGTTGGGGTGCTCCTGCTTTAGAAATTCTGGGTCATGTGGTGTGTAAAGAGGGAAGGATTATGGCAAAGAAGAAGATTAATAAAATTCAGTCATGGCCCAGACCTAAAAATATTACGGAAGTCAGGGAATTTTTGGGAGTGTGTGTGTATGTCAGGATTTATATTAAGTATTTTTCTTTTTTGGATTCACCTTTAAGGAAGCTGACCAGAAAAGATGCAGACTGGAAATGGACTGAAGAGTGTGAAGAGGCTTTTCAGAAGTTTAAAAAGGTGGTTGATGAAGATATTATTCTTCACAAGTTGGATTATGGTGTTGGTGCTGGAAAAATTTATCTGGAAGTGGACTCAAGCTATATTGCTGCTGGTGCTTTTTTGTCCCAGGAAGATAAGACTGGGAGGATCAGGCCAGTAAGGTATGAGTTAGTGGTTTTCAATGAGGTGGAATCTAGGTATTCTCGGCCTAATTTGGAATTGTGTGGTGTAGAAAAAATCTTGAAGAAGCTACATACTGTTTTGTGGTGGCAGAATTTTGAGCTGCAGGTGGATGCGAATTCCTTGGTTCAGATGATCAACACACCTAGTCTTCCTAATGCTCCAATGACTAGGTGGGTGGCATTTATTCAGCTTTTTTCTTTTGACCTGGTGCATAAGCCAGATAAAACTTTTACTATGCCTAATGGGTTGTCAAGAAGACCACCTACAGATGAAGAGTTTGCTGAAGATTTTCTAGTGGTGAGGGCCAGCACAAAAGGTACTGAAGATTTTCCTACCCTCCCCCAAGAGGTTAAACTGGCTGGATCTGTTCTTGATTCTGGTGATCAGGATGTTTTTGTTGATGAAGAAGGGGCTGTTCTTTGGGATGGCTCAAATTTAGAGAATGGTGTTTTTGTTGGTACATTTTAATCTCAAAAAATTTAGTGGAGGGAGAGAGATTTTCCAAAATTTAAAGATTGGTTTCCTGGATGGGCCAGTCAATTGGCTCATGTGTATTCTGGTGATTTTTCTGACGGTGTTGTGCCCTTGGATGTCATTTTGTTAGATTTTGAAGATGAGACCTGGGGTCATTCTGGGCTTTATTTTTAAATGGTGGAGTATCTGTTGACCTTGGAGAGGCCAGATAGTTGTGATGATAATACTTGGTTAGAAATCAAGAAGAAAAGTCCTGGATTTTATGTGTCAGGAAGAAGGTTAATGAGGAGGAGACATCCAAATTCTCAAGTTGTGGTGACTCAGAAGAAGTGTCAAGAGGTTTGGTTGAAGTCTTTGCATTAAGACCTTGGTAATAGAGGTTTTGGTAGACTTATAGAAGAGTAGCAGACAGATTTTTGTGGCCTGGTATGAATTTGGCTGTGCAGGGTTGGGTTCCATCTGGTGAAGAATTTCAAAGAAGAAGTCACTTGAAACCAAAAGAGATTGGCCATGCTACTGGAGAATCAACTGTGTTGGTAAGAGTCAGTCTGGATGCTGTCCATATTAAAGAGGGAAGGCATAAATGTTTTATTGTTGTCAGGGATTATTTTTCTGTTTGGGTTGAGGCAGTGCCTCTGGCTCATTTGACTGCTAAAAATTTAGCAGAATTTTTGAAGAAAGAGTGGCTCTATAGATATGGATGTATGAAGTTGGTTACTGTTGATGGTGGGCCAGTGTTTGGTTCATAAATCAAGGAAGCTGTTGCTAGCATTGGTTCAAAGGTTAAAGTGGCTACACCTTATTATACTGAAGCTGAAGGCATGGTAAAAAGAGTCCATGAAGTTATCAAGAATTCTTTGGTGAAAATGTGTGGAGATAGTTCTGAAAAGTGGAGGCATTATTTACCTTTGGTGTTGTTTGCTGATAGGGTCACTATGAAAATGAAAACTGGAAATTCTCCTTATGAGTTAATTGTTGGGAAGAAGGCAGTTTTAATAGTGTAATTTAAAGCTTTTTCTTATCTTGTAATTGATTGTGATGAGGTACACTCAAAAAAAGACCTACTTTGTACTAGGATTCAACAGTTGGAATGTAAAGAGGAATGTCAATAGAAGGGATAATCTAGAATGATGAAGATTAGAAATCAATCAGTCAGATACTGGGACAAGAAGTTGGCTCATAGACTCAGGAATCCCTTAAAGTCTGGTTGTTTGGTGATGGTTTATAATAGAAGTTTGGAGAGTCAGTGGGAATAACTTTTTGCTGACAGATGGAATGGACCTTACAGAATTATATCTCATGTATCTGGAGGCTCTTATTTTTTGGAAGAGTTGGATAGTGCAGTCTTAAAAAAAAGAGTGGCTGCAGATCAGGTGAAGAGATTTTATCCTAGAGGCACAAAATTTGAAGAAGACTGACTCTGCAATGAGGATAAACTAAGGATGATTCTTTCAATTTTGGATTTTGTTTGCTGCAGAGCAGATTTTATGTTGGAAAACTTTTGTTAGAGGTACCCATGGGTGGGGCTCTAGATTTGATCTTGTCAAGTGTGGGGGTAACTGATGGGCTGGCTGCCCTATCAACAGTCACCCCAGATTGTCTGTTTCCAACCCCTTCCCTTAATTTGGCTGAACCCTAGTATTGGTTTCTTTTTACAGATTTTTAGTCTTCTATGACTTTAAATAGGATTTATATTTGGTCTTCAAGTGCTGGACTCTTCATTATTATTGGTTTTTTTTATTGTGTTGGATGTTTGTTTTTGTTAGAAGGTACTCAGGGGGGCTTCTAGATTTTATTTTGGAAAGTTTGGGGGTAACTGATGAGCTGTCTGCTCTGTAGAACATTTACCTAAAATTTCTGTTTCAAGTCATTTGTTTTTCCTAGTTGAATTCTATCTCTGTTTTTTGTCATTCAGTTTTTTAGTCCTCTATGACTCTAAACTGGCACGGACTGATTCCTTAATCTTTGTTTTCTTTGGAATGGTGGTGGATTACTTGTGGTCTCTCGTCATTTTTACTTATTGGAGGGAGCCCACCCAGTGATCTTTTCTTTTGGACTGGACTTGACCTTGGATTTCTCTTATTTTTTTATGTTATTTGTTTTTGGATGTTGTTTTAGATTGTTTCCTTTTTTTATCTTCTTTTTCTTTTAATTATTTTATCATAGTTTATTAGATAAAAAAAGGTGTAAAATTACAAAAATCAAAATTATTTGGTGTCACCACATCAGGGTCACCTGGATGTGGGCAAGAATTGGTGGGGAAAGGCTCATCAATTGGCCAGGTAATGCTATTTTTCTTTTTCATTATTATTTATCAGTTTCTGTTATTTTTTTTTTACTTATTTATTTTTCATTTTCAGAATTATATTTTTTTCAGTTCAAAATTATTCAAAATTTATTTAAAGGTGTATCCACATCAAGGTGCACTTGGATGTGGGTAAGGTATCAGGGAATCAGCTCATCAATTGGCTTGGGGATACCATTTGTAATTATTATTTATTTTTTTTCTCTGTTCTCATATTTTTTGGGAGCTATGGTTTTAATTATTTTCAAGTTTCATTTATTATGTTAGTAGTTATAGGTAATATCTGTAAAAAAACTTTAAAAAAATTAAAATTAAAAATATTTTTTTAAATTTCTATTTATTAATTGTTTTGTTTCCTTATTAATTTAATTTATTTTATTTATTAATTTTTTGTTTTGTTTTTAATAATTTAATTTCCGGAAGAAGAAGCTTCTGGAGGTTGATTAGGATTGTGTTGATGTTTTTGTTTTTTACTGGGATTGTGGCATGCACTGTGTTCTTTTAAGTGTAGTCTTCTGCAAAGATGGTAGGGATTGTAGTGGTCTAGAACTGGTTTTGAAGGCAGCTCAATAGAGGAAGAAGAAGAGGCTGGGAAGGAACATTGGAAGGTTTGCTTAATGATTCTGGACATCTTACAGTGGTCATCCAGAAGTTGTTTTCTCAGTGTCTTCTCAAATTCATTCAAGATTCTTTGGGGGAAGTGAAACAAGGAAGATTGGAAGGTTCAAATCCAGGGAGTCCAAGAGTTACAATGATCTGTGGGAGAGAAGAATTAAAAGAAAGAGATGAAGAGAAAATTATATTCAGTGATGGTAGAAATAGATTTGGATGTTTAAGTCAACAAGTAGAATGTGGGAGGTATGCATGAAAGCAGTGCAAAATATTTATGCAAGAATGCTGATAGTCCTCAAAGACTTTAAACTGGCTAATTTTTTCAAGACTGTATACATTATTGGAGTTTCTTTTGGTCCATCAATACTTTAAGCCAAAAATTGCTTGTGTAGTCCACCAAGACTTTAAACTGAGGAGTTTTAGTCTCCCAAGACTATAAACTGAGGATTGGTGATGGGTGAGTCCTTCAGGACTATAAACTGACAATTTTTTGGTGTCAATTGGGCAGAGGGTATCCAAAGGGGGAGTCTCTGAATTTAGTTAAGACAAGTGTGGGGGTAGCTGATGATCTGGATGCTCTGTAGAACAGTTACCCAAGAATGTTAGTTTGTTTCTTTGAGTCTTTAATTGTTTGATCTCTGGTTCTGTCTTTTTGGGTTTAGTTTTCGAGCCCCCCAAGACTTTAAACTGACACTATGCAATATAGGGGGTGGACTTGCTAGCAAGTCCCCAACCTGAACTCAGATGGAACTCAGATGGAACTCAGACTGAACTCATACTGAACCCATACTGAAATCTACTTGAAAACCCACCTAAAAATGTTCTTCTGAGTGGTGTTCATCCCTGATTGTATGGTGCCTTTGTCAATAGCTCAATGTGTGTTCAATCTGTGGTGAGTTTGGGTCCAAGGTTGCGGACTCACTAGCAAGTCTACCCCCCATATTGTGTGGTGTGAGCTATTTTTTTATGTTTTCTACATTCAGGAAGTCTGGCTAGTGGTCAAAATTTTATATTTCTAATTCAAGAATTAAATTACAGAAGAGAATCAAGAGATGAAACAAGGTGTTCAGCATTAGCCTTGAACTGGTGGATGAGGTGTCTTCTTTTCTCAATGTCCTGTGGATCTTTGGCAGGATTGGATTGGAAGGAGTTTAGAATAAGATGTTTTTATTGAAATGAATGTTGTTGGAATTTGTCCTTAATGGTGGGAAAATGATTGGGTTTTGGTGTTTCAATGACTCCCACAATGTCATCATCACTATCTGGATGGGAATGAACTGGAAAGTCATTAGTTTAAATTTCAGTATGAAAAAAAATTGGGTTTACCATCAGAAGGACCAGGTATTTTGGAACTATTTACCAGAAAAAAAACATGGGCACCTGATAGTATGTGCCAATCCCTATCTTTGACTTAACTGAATTTCAGCTCAGCTGTAATTCTTCTGGAAATACTGCACACTGAACAATGAGCACACTAGCTCATGCAACATCAAATCAAATCTACTCTTAATTAAAAAACTGAATATAGGGATAGACACCTGCTAGCAGGCACCACTTGATTTTTTGTTGTGAGTGGTAGTAGTGGTTTTGGCACTCTTTTTGGAAGGGTGGAGTTTTTCTGATTAATTTAGGTATAAGAATGGAAGGCCTAGATCTTTTGGTTTTTCTGGAAGAGGGACCAGGTTGAGGTGTAGCTGAGGATGATGAAGGACTAGGCCTGGAGAAGGATTTTTTTCTGGAATAGCAAGCATCTCAAGAGGTCCTGTATGGATGAACTGGTGGTGGTATGGTAGAGATAAGGTTGTGTTCAATGCAGTATTTGCAGGGACCCTTTTCAGAGATTTATTTTAAAAAATGTTGGAATAAGGTGGAATTTAGATCAGAAAGAATGTGGACATTCTTAATTGGAGGGAGGATGTGGTAATCCAACATTGGCTGGGGCCTTTGTTGTGCAGTTTGGTACTTTTTGGTGATGTTTTAAATGGCATTGATTTATATTATGATGTTTTTCTGGTATCACAGGCTGAATATTGGAGCTACAGGAACAAAGCTATTATTATTGGATAGCCCTGGTTTTTCTGTATATTTTATGTTTTGATGGTATTTTTATATTCCAAGTTTTAAGGGCTCTTTTGGTCACTTTTCATTTTTACTATATCTGTTTAATTTTGTTTTTTTTGTTTTCTGGGATAACCTTAAGTCTTAGGGTTAAGTGCTTAGTACCATTAGATAGACCTGATTATTATCTATGTTTTATGTCTTGATGATTTTTAGCATATCTTACGGTTTAAGGTGTTTCTGTTGTTTTCTCATTTTTTAGTTGTTTTTAGTGGTTTTATGGCTTCAGGAGGCTGAGCCGCTTCAAGGAAGCCTTCCCACCTCTACCATAGCATACTAGGGTGCGCTTCTAGAGGTTTTTTATGCAATTTGGCTGGCAGAAAAGTCAAATTAGTTGCTGTAGCATAGATTTTTAGATGGGGGGTCTGTGTGTACATACTGAATAAGACTGTTTGGGGCAACTTTAATTATCATACAACCATCTGGTAATTAGATCACTGTTTTTTTACTCTGTTCTCACTGGTTTTTTGGCCACAATTATCTGTGTTTTTGCAAGGTTAGTTCTTCATTTAACTCAACTCTTGTCACTGTTTCTCTGGTATAGTCTTGCAAGCTATATCAAGTATCTTGCCATCTCTGGTGTAGCTTTGAAACCTACATCAAGTATCTTGCTTTCTCTGATGTGGAAATTGGTCTAAATTTTAGTTCTTTGGTGTGGTAGTCTGTTTGGGGACTACTTCCTTGACCAATTGGGCAGTCAAGTGTGTTGGAAAGGAATTTTATAAATATAAACTCAATTTACTCTAGCAGGTAAATCTCACTTTATTTTTCTAAAGGGACAGGGGATTTTCTCTCTGGTTTTTATCCAACTCCCTTGGTCAAGGCCTATAGTTAGTACTATAGGATTGTCTTCAACAGCACAGTAAAGGTTTCAGGAGAGGCTTTACTGAATCTTTCAATTTATTCAAATTGAAGAAATTGTTTATGGTTGAGCCAAGTGGCCATTTTAAAGTGAAATTTTAAAAATTTCTCTCTTGCAAATACTTCTGCGCAATCTTTTGGTGTATTATCTTTGTAATGGGCCAAGTTAAATTTGAAGATAGAATATAGTTGTTGAGCAACCTCATTACATTTCACCATAGTTGAAGTGGGTTCTGGATCAGGAATTTAATAAGCAGATGGAGAATAATGGGATCCAGAAGAATCTAAATCAGGTTATCAATTAAAGTCAAGAGATAAATTTAAAAGAAGAATGAAAATTTTAATTGCTTACTAGGGTCAACTGTTTCAATCTCAAGATTTAAAGGCAGGCTTGACAGAAATTTTTCTTCAAGAAGGAAAGAATAGGGATTTTGAATGTTGTGATTAGAAGGTGGTTTTGGGAAAGATAGGAAGTCTCTGGATGGAGCAGGGATAGGTGATTCTTTAACTGTTGGAATATCTCTTTCCTTGCAGAAAATTAATGGAGGACTGGGAGATCTGAGTATCTTTGAGGAAGAAAAAGAAGAATGACATTGGGTGCTTCTAAATTTAGTTTAAGGAACAGGCTCAGTTATAAGAGTTGGAGAGAAAGTAGAAGGAGAAGGAGAAACATCCAGAACTGACTTTGGTGGATTCAGCATTGCTTTTGGAGCAGTAGGAGCTCTAGGGATGACAGAAGAGAGTATTGATTGGAGAGATGGAGCAGCATGAAGAACAGATGGAGGTGGACCCAGAGACTCTGAGTCAGAAGGAATATATAAAAAGGCCAATGGTGTAAAAGGAGTAGGAATTTTAGAGCTGGATTATTTTGGAGATTAAGTAGAAGATTTGCAATGGGAGGCAAAGGTGGTGGCAGGAAGAGGGAGTGAGCCATACTTGAGGCCAGAGCATTTTCTCTTCTTTTCAAAGCAGACAGAACAGGCCCTGTTGTATGTGTATCTTTTCTGGTTATAAGTGTAGGTGAACTCTTTATGGGTAAAAAAAAGTAATCACAGGCTTGGTCACTAGAGGCAGTGAAGTTGGAAGGAGTCATCTTGAAAATTTGATAATTAGGATGGAAAGATAACCTGGATATGAAATTAGAGAATGGAGGAAAAAGATAGTGGCAAAAATGGCTCAAGGACACCATTAGGTAGTTAAAATTGATGGAATGTTTGGGCTCCACCATGACCTTAAACTGGAAATAAACAGCAAAATGTCAATCATTTGTACCCCATGACCTTGAACTGGAAAATTACTTTCTCTTTCACCAGAAAAAAACATGGGCACCTGTTAGCAGGTGCCAATCCCTATCTTTGAATTGACTTAATTTCAGCTCAGCTTTAATTATTCTGGAAAGACTTTGCACTGAAAAATAAGAGCACTAGCATGTGCAACATCAAATCAAATTTACTCTTAAATCAAAACTGAATATAGGGATAGGCACATGCTAGCAGGTGCCACTTGATTTTTTGTGGTGTTTGGTCCACCAAGACTGTAAACTGGAAATCAATCAAAAAATTTGTTTTTCAAGGTTTTAGGAAGGGAATGTTAATCTAGTTTAATATTCAAATCATTCATTTCTAATTTATCACTGGTTCATCAGTACTCAAACTGGTACTCACTCATTTGGACATCTCAGTCATTGATGGATACAGCACAACTAATTTTAGGGAATGAAGATGTTATTAAATGTATTTATTTTAATATTAAAAGAAAGATGGAAATTTTAATGGCTATTAATTGAGATTGTTAAAAAGTTGAAAATAAAGATGCCAAGAATGTCTGGTAAAATTTGGAACTCTGATAAAATTTAGGAATGATTTAAAGTGTTAGAAATTTATTTGAATGTTGTAATGCTGAATCATAGAAGATGGTTAGGATTTGGATTTAGTGGGTCACATTGGTAGATTATTTAGCTGAAGCTTGGAGGGCCTTATGGGGAGAATGGAATCATAGTATTTGTCTCAGGGGGAAGCCCAATGGGAATGAAATCAAAAGTTTTCAGCCCATTAGGGAGGCTCACTCTCTCATTCTGTGAAATAATGTATAGACTAGTAGAGGGGAGTCTGAAGGGATTCAAACCTTTCTCTCAGTAGTTGAATCATCACAAGCAAAATATGGTTTATTAAAAGTTTATTTCAAAATATGAAAATTAAAAATACAATTAAAAAGAATTAAATCAACCAGACAACAACATTTATCAGCACCTAAAAAGAATAAAGCAATAATTTCTAAAAGAAGAGAAGAAAATCAAAATAAATAATCTCTTTTAAATCTTTCAGCATCATTATCAAAGCTTAGCATTAAAATTCTTCTCTTCATTAAATCTTCAGTATTATTAGCAGGGGTTTCCTGAAAATAAATCATAAATTTTTGCTTCATATCATCAAAAAATTCAAGAAAGAGATATATATGATAATTAGGATAAAGATTAATTTAATTATTCTGCACCTGGTCAATGTCATCTGTATTGGTGATTTCAATAGCTTAGGAGAAAGTTAGGAGTTGAAAGAGATGGTAGTTGGATTTGGAATTAGTAAGAGGATTATAAAATTTAAAATATGGACTAACATTTTGAGCCAGAAAATAATGTTTCATCAAAGCCAAAAGATGGTACTGGAAAAATAGGATTAGGATCTTGAGATAGAGGAGGAAGCTCAGTATTAGGATTTTTAGATGAAGAATCTGTTTTGCCCTTTATTTTATGAAAGAATTTGGGTATTTTGGATAGCCACTTTTTAGGAATTTTTGGATCAGGAAGGGAAGCTGGTCCAGTATATACATTAGTTCTAGAAGGAATAATTGGATGATTACTCTTAATTTTCTTAAGCCTGCAAAGATTACAGGCAGTTCTTCCAGGAAGACCAGGATTAGAAATCAGACAAGGTACCTGGTATTTGGTGAAAAGTTCACATGGGATGGCAAGGTTTTTGATGACATATTTATGATGATATTGATTATAAAATTAAGTGAAAATTTTTCAGGAGTATTTTAAGTTGTTGGTTGAAGAGGATTAAGAAAAGATGAATATGTGTTAAATTAATTATAAAAATTTAAAAGAATGGAAACATTCTTCATTGGAGGGAGGATGTGGCAGTCTAAATTTTAGTATGGCACTAATGATTATTAAAAAAGAGGATTTATGGAGCTAACTATTGAAATTGGAAAGGCCAATCTAATTTTTTAATGGTTTATATTTAAAATAATGAGAATTTAAAAAGGGTTAAAAGGAGTTAGTTTTACGAGTCAAGATTAAATGATTAATTGATGGTCCAAAAATGCAAGTATAAATCTAAAAGCTTATTTAAATAAAATTCAGGAGTCTCAAGAACCTTGGGAAATTTTTGAGAAAATTTCACATTTTTTCTTCTATTTTTAATAATTTTATAAAGTATTTTTGACTATGTTTGATCTTTCATGATTTACTTAACTTTGATGAATTTTTATTAGATGAATAGGGCTGCACAGACTACAAAAATCAGTTTAAATTATTAAGGAGAAGTAGCTGTCAGCCTAGGTATCCCCATGAATGAGTAATTCTTATGTTTAAAATAAGATAACCTTAATTACATTAAGCTTATAACTTAAAAATAAGGTTAAAATACTTATATGTATGGTTATAATACATATATATATATAATTATTATACTATTATATGACTTATAGTAGTTTAAATTGCTTATCAAAAGCCTAATAATACTTATTAAGGTGTCAATGGAGTCATAATATACTTATCTTAAGTGATATTAAGTAATTATAGACATACATAAGCTTATATGTATACATAAACCTCATATTCAGTGAAATATGTAGTTATATTATGTATATTTAGGTCTATAAGTGGGTTTTCACCTCTTAATAGCCTATAAACTTTATTTTTATGCCTATTGTAGGTCATATTGACATATTCAGTGGACTCACAATGCCTAAACAAGCATTTACACCTATTTCAGGCGCATATATCCAGTTTGGTCAACTTAATCTGCTTCCTTGGATGGATTTTCATGGATTTATGGTTGGGATATGATTACTGGGTTAATATGGATGCTTGGGGATGTTATTGGGGGCTTTTTAAGTTGATTTGGTTGCTTTAAATGCTTTGGGTCTCATTATATACTCTTTGGATGAGTTATTTTTACCTGTTTCTTTATGGTATCTGCTTTTATCTGTTTATTCTATTTATGGTACGGGTCTGTGGTATCATTAATTGTGATGGAGGGTCCTTACTGGAGGTCTGGGTGTTGAAACTGCTTGAAGTGGAAGCCATGGGGAGGTGATGGGAGCTCACAGTGCTGTAATTTCTGGGGATATCAGTGACATCATCTGAATTGAAGGTATGTGCACTCCAGTGGATTTTGGTATAAGTAAAGGAGGATTTGACAGGTTATTGGACATCACTTACTTACTACACATCAAATAAACATTATAACACAAGTATTATTAGCATATAGAAATATATTATAAAGCATCTATCAATTGAAATTATCTTTATGTAAGCTATAACTATATTTTATTTATCTATTTTGCACCACTAGCATGCATAAAAATCCAAGTACTGTGAGTTTATATTGAGAATAACTATTTTATTAGTCTTCCCCTGAGGTTTAAGCACTAAATCATATATCAATAAGTAGTTGGACCATTAATATTTACTATTAAATCATACTTAGATACTAGCATATACTGACAGTAGCTCTATAATCTGTAACTTCTCTAGATTTTTACATTAGTATTTTAAGGTTCTAATTGAGTCCAGAAGTCCAGACAAGCTCTGGGATGCTCTGGCTGGGAAAAAGGAAGCATGTGACATACGTTGCATATAAAGCCTGTAGACTCAAAATTAAAATAGAACAATACATCATACAGACATCTTGACCATTAAAAACAACATCGCATATTAAAAACCATCATTATTAATTTACATAACAAATTATAAATTGTAATACCCTTATATATATTACACTTTTTGTCAGTATAGTCTAGTATATAAGTATGATATAACAGTGTTTATTTATGGTCCTACTACTTATTGATAAATGATTTAGTGATTAAACCTCAGGGGAAGACTAATAAAATAGTTATACTCAAATCAAACTCACAATACTTGGATTTAAGTGCGTGCTAGTGGTGGAAAATAGATGAATAAAATATAGTTATAGCTTATATAAAGATAAAATCAATTTATAGTGGCTTTATAATATATTTCTAAAGGTTAATAATTGTATAGTAGTGTTTGTTGGAGTTGTAGTAATTGAATGATGATAAATAACCATCAAAATCCCTCCTTACTTATACCCAAATCCACTGGAGTGCACAGACCTTCAATCCAGATGATGTCACTGCTATCCCCGGCAATTACAGCACTGTGAGGGCCCATCACCTCCCCATGGCGTCCTCTTCAAGCAGTTTCAACACCTAGACCTCCAGTAAGGACCCTCCATCACTATTAATAATAACACTGAGCCATACCATAAATAGAAAATCCAGATAAAAGCGGATACCATAAAGAAACAGGTAAAATAAACAATCAAAAAGAGATTTAATGAAACTAAAAGCATATAAAGGAAACAAATAAAATTCCCAAGCCCCCAATAACATCCCCAAGCATCCACATTAACCCAGAAACATCCTTCCAATCCATAAATCCGTGAATAACCATCCAAGGAAGTAATTTTAGTTGTCCAAACTGGGTGTATGCGCCTGATATAGGTGTCTATGCTTCTTTAGGCATTGTGAGTCCACTGATTTTGTCCATATGACCTAAAATAAGCAGAAAAACAAAGTTTATAGGCTATTAAGGGGATAAAACCCACTTATATACCTAAATATACATAATATACTGCATATTTCACTGAATATGAGATTTATGTATACATATAAGCTTATGTATGTCAATAATTACTTCATATCACTTAAGATAAGTATATTATGACTCCATTAAAACCTTAATAAATATTATTAGGCCATGGATAAGCTATTTAAACTATTATAAGTTATATAATAGAATAATAATTATATATATATATAATAAAATAATATATATTATTATTTTAACCTTATTTTTAAGATATAAGCTTAATCTACTTAAGGTTATCTTATTTTAAGCATAATAAATACTCAGTCCTAAGGATATTTAGGCTGACACTTTTACATAAAATTTTATAAACTTATATAAAAACTCATGAATATATACCTATAGGGTACCATTGTAAAGTTCTCATCATCAGGGACTTTATTTCAACAACTATTTCTTATAAAAATAAAAGCTTCAAAAAATATAATGTTCAATCATTTAAATAACTTTTCTGAATACAGCTTCACTGTTGTACTTCTTTCCCTCATTACAAAGAACACTGATTCTACATCTCAACACCATTAATATTAAATATATTTTTAGTCATTCTATATCAAGTAGAGGTTTCAGCTTAGTTAATTTTGAGCTTTTTATTAACTTTAAGGGAATGGGTTTTCTTTGGTTTATCCAAATCCCTTGGATTCTGCTTACATTCTACACTGGATGCTGCTATCAATCTATCACTTTTACCCAAAGAAAGTTAAGGGTGGGAGGAATAAGGGATGGGATGAATTTAGTGTTAAAGTATGATTTTAGGGTGCCTTAAGACTTCATAAACCATGTACTGTGTGTGTATAAATAAGCTCATAAGAATTAAGTGAAGAAAAAGTTTAAGGTATGAGTGTGTGTGCACCTAATGCTGAATAATCAAGTTAAGGGGAAAAAGTGCTTGAGGGGCTTGGATGTACCCAACAGATGGTGTGTGTAAGGAAAAGAGTTCTGTTGAAGGTTACCAGCTAATAGGGTATTTAATTTGAATTAAAATTACTTAATTGGTACCAGTTTTGAGGCTTGCTTGAATGGTGTATCTGACAATTTTTGAAACCCCCTAATATCAATTTATAAGGGCTTCAAAATGTATTTGTATATTCTAATAATTTTTTGATATTGTATATTTGATGTGTAGTAAGTAAGTTATGTTCAATGACCCACCAAATCCTCCTTTACTTATACCAAAATCCACTGGAGTGCACAGACCTTCAATCCAGATGATGTCACTGCTATCTCTGGTAATCAAAGCACTGGGAGGGCTCATCATCTCCCCATGGCTTCCACTTCAAGCAGTTTCAACACTCAGACCTCCAGTAAGGGCCTTCAATCACAATTAATGATTTTGTACACCCATACTATAAATAGAGAAAACAGATAAAAGCAGATACCATAAGAAAAAAAGTAAAATAACTCATCCAAAGCATATAAAGGAACCAAATCAGCTTTCCAAGTCCCCAATAACATCTTCAAGCCTCAACATTGACTCAGTAATCATATCCCAACCCATAAATCTGTGAAAATCCATTAAAGGAAGCAGATTGAATTGTCCAAACTGGATATATGCATCTGAAAAAGGTTTATATGCTTGGGTAGGTACAATGATTCCATTGAATATGTCTATATGACCTAAAATAGGCAGAAAAAGAAAGCTTATACATTTTACTGATTTTTCAGCATCATTCAATTCATACACAGTACTCTGCAGCATAACACTTTATAACTCAAAACATTGCGCATAATTTACATTTTTATACCATATAAGAGCCATGCCCTCCTCACTCACAAATCATGATAAGCTACATCAAGCAATAAATTTCACAGCTCTTGATCTCCTCTTGGAATCTGATTGAAATTCTGATTCTGATCTGGAAGATGATTCTTTTTTATCAAAATTTTCCTGGAAATTTTATCTTCTTCCAAGAAAGGCTCAAGTACTTCATACCCCCAAGTACACCATCAAAACACTTCTTAACCTATCTGTACCCAGTTTTAGAAACTTTTTCAGGACCTAACAGGAATGATTCCTAGTAATGGTTATTCTTCTTTGCATATTGAATTTGATTTTGAATCTTCTGTTGTAGTCTCTTTTTTTCAAGTCTCTTTGTTTTCCTTCATCAACTCAACATGAAATCACATACTTTCTGAAATTTCATAATTTTTTAGTCATTCTTTTTATCTTTCATCACTCATGTCCTTTTCCTCCTCTCCTCTTTCATTCCTCAAATAATTTGAAGTCAATTGTTTTCTCAACTCATCTCTCAAGGTAAGTAATTTTTTCATTTTTTGCTTATACATTTTCTAATTAATTTTTTTTTGTTTTTTGTATCTAAATTTTTTTAGTAAGTGTTTATTTTTTATTTTAAAGGTAAATTTAACCTTTACTTCTCTCCTTCTTTTCTTTCTTTTTCAGCTTCATCATTCTATTCTTCTTCCCTCCTGGCATGGTCATTATTCCCCCTTTCCCCTATTTCAATTTTTGTTTTTTCTATGTCATTGAAACACATACATTTCACATTCATTAAGCATTTCACTTGCTCCATCTTCAATTTCCCCCAAATTCCAACTTCACTCTTTCTAACTCTATTTTTCTACCTTTCAATCAAGGTAAGTTTCATGTCTGTATGATATCTCTTTCTTTCTATGAAAGTTTCATACTTAAATATATGTAGGACTCACATCTGAATAACAGTTGACTTATTCAACTCCTCAAGTTTTCATTTTTATCATCACTTTTCAAGTTTTTGTAAAATTTTGAAAATCAGACTTTGAATTAGGTTTAGGTTTATTAGATTCTAATGTCCTTTTTACTGATGAGGCTTTTTTCACAGGTGTCAGTATTATTTTACCATCTGAAATTCTAAAAGTGCAATATTTTAGAGTCCAGTAAGGACAAATGGTGTTATCAGAATCTCATGATATAACTATTAGGGGGCATCAATGTTCAGGGATCCGCAATTAAATTAATTGTGGATAAAAGTCCTTATACCCCAATTATTTTCCGCAATTATTTTTGCTAATAATTGGGTTATTAGACACTTTATGTGTTGATGTTCACCTCTTATCTGACATTTTTCTACTCAATTTTTCATAACCACATATTGGACAGCTTTCTGTCATAACCACATCTTGGCCTACTTTCATTCATAACATCTGCAATTATATGTCATGTGACTTGCATACAAATCAATCATGGATGTGATGAGTTTGGGATCAAGAATTAAGAATGGAAATAGGGGTATAAGAGGTGGGATAATGCATTATCGTGGATTTGTTATCCACTAGCCCGGGGCTAGTGGATAAGAATCTTCCGCAATTAATAATGTCTGATCCTGGGAAAAAAATTCCTGATCCCTAATTGCGGATCCCTGAACATTGATACCCCCTATTTTTTATAAGATTGAAGGTAACAATTAAATTGGGAGCCAAAAAGAATGTTTATTTCCTCATAAAGAAGACACATGACATAGAGCTTTTTGGAAACAGTAGTAATTCCATTCTTCAAAGCATAATCATCAATACCAAAGCCAGTGGAAGTAGAAGCAAAATGAGCCTTTCTACATTTTGATTGATAACTTTTGAACCTCTCCTTCATTTGCTTAGGATTTATGTCAATTCTCCCTTTTGTTTTCTTTTTTACTTCATTTGCCATTAACAAAAAGCCATTGAACTTTGATGAAGGTGGACTTCTCACATCCAAAAAATGCATTGTAATTTGATTTAATTTTGATTACTTTGATAATGATGAGATACTCTTCCTTTTTTTAGCTATCCAGACTTTGATTTCTCAGGTGAGGGGTTGCATTATGGGAAGACCTTTGTGATGAAGCTTTTTTTGGGTCGCCTTTTGAGTGTTGGATTTTCTGGGAGGCATTATGAAACTTTTATATTACAAGAAAAGAGATTAAGAGGTTGAAAACATAAAAAAAGAAGGAAAAAAAAATGCCTGGTTAAAATTTTGCAATAAAATGTTTCAAATCTCAGTGAGGGGTGTGTGCCAAGGATTGATAAGAGGATTGAGGTCTGGGTGGGCAAGGAAGCAATGATGTGGCCAGCATGTGGTTGTGAAAAAAAATTGTGAAAAAAGTGCTGATTTGAGGTCATAACTGACACCCATTTTTGAAATAAGTGACTTTTTTGCAAAATTTAAGTACTGATTTGGCTTGAAATCTGCACTTAAGTTAAGTGCAGATTTGCCAGAACTGACACCCCCTAATTACTTAATAGCACTTAAGATAAGTATATTATGATTACATTAGCACCTTAATAAGTATTATTGGGCTATGGATAAGCTATTTAAACTTATTTAAGTCATTTAATAGTATAATAATTATATATATAAGCATAATAATCATATATATAAGTATCATAAACATATATTTAACTTATAAGCTTAATGCAATTAAGGTCAACTTATTTTAAACATAAGAAAGACTCAGTCCTGGGGATACCTAGGCTGACACCCTCACTGTTGGCAGTCCCAACCTAGTCAGTCTTAGTTAGTCTCACTGCTGTCTTCAGCATAGTCAGTCCCATCTTGGGTTAGTGTTAGTGCTAGTAGTAGTCCGCCCTCTTAGGTCTTAACAGTGATGATTCAAGAGATGAAATGGAATGAACTTACTATGATGAGAAAGATGAAAATTTGAGTCAGAAATTTTCATTAAGAAAATTTCAAAAATGTTGAGCACATGTAAGAATGGGAGGTCTATGTGTTCCACATCAAAGGGATGTTGTGGCCAACATGTGGTTGTGAAAAATAAATTGTGCAAAAGGAGCTGATTTGGTTTGACATCCACACTTAAGTTAAGTTCAGATTTTCCAGGAGTGACACCCCCTATTATAACTTTTCCAACACTTGATCTACAGCCACATTCGAAACGGTTAGTGCAGTTTTACTAAAAAATTCAAAACTTTTGGTCAACTTAATTGACATTTGGCAGCAAACTTAGCCTCCCATCACCAACAATTTGCCAGTTTCTCTGTCAAATGTCCAGCATTCTGTCTAAATGTTTCGATTCTTTTTGCAAAACTGCACCAACCGTTTCGAATGTGGCTGTATGCGTATAAGACCTAGTAATTGCACATCCAACTAACTCTGATTCTTTTTGGAGCTTGTCTTTGGAGCTTGCCTGTGATATTCTATTAAGTTGGGTAGTAGTGGGAATATATATTCTACTTCTTCCTCATTCTTCTTCCTACTCTCTATCTCAACATCTGGAACAAAATCAGACAAATTGTCAAAGTCACCACTCTCAAATCATTCATCTTCTTCAACAGGTGCCTTATCTTACTTTTTTTTTTCTGACTCCATTCCTTTGTCATCATCATAGTCTTCTCCCTTTTTAGCTCTTTTTGAAACTAAGTCATACCATAACAAAATTCCTTCAAGATACTTTGAAGCAAATGCCTTATCACCCATGTTCTTATCCCTTGGTGAGAATTTACTATGGGAAGATGATGCATCTAGAAAAAAATCCACTGCCATTTGGCTGGGGATCAGTGATATTAGGGGGTATCAAAGTACTCACTTCTGCCATTAGACAAACGCTCTTTTTTTTGCTCAGATCCGACATTATTAATGGCGGAAGATTCTTATCCACTAGCTCCTGGGCTAGTGGATAAGAAAATCGAAATAACCCATTTATTTCTTTCCAATACCCCAATTTTCAGTCGTAATGGCGGATCCCACACAAAAAATATATGTCCGATCAAACTCAAACATTGATACGTCCCACACCAAATTACCCATTTATCGTCAAAGAAAATGGCGAAAAATAATTGGAGTTTTACGTTTTTTATCCGCCATTAATTTAATAACGGTATGGAGTACTTTGATACCCCCTATTTAAGCTATTGATAAAAGAGATAAAGAACTTAAATGTGTCTAAAAAAAACCCATTGAAATTATTTTAAAAGGACTCTAATTTGCAAAGGAAAATTTCCTGCGGCAATTTGAGTGCAAATATACAATGCCTAGGGGTACCATAAAAAAACCTGGCACCTGCTAGCAGGTGCCAATCTCTCAATCCATTTGTGATTCAAGAATAACTCAGATCTGATGCCACGCAACCTCACATGCTCAGTGTTCAGTGTGCAGTCTTATCAGAATAATTACAGCTGAGCTAAAACTGAATCAAATCAAAGATAGGAATTGGCACCTGCTATCAGGTGCCAGCATTTTTTTTCTCGTGAGGGTCAAATAAAAAAGTACAATGAAAAAAATCCTTTGATTATTATAAAAGGAGTGTTCAGCGACACTTGTCAGTGTCGCAGGACAAACTTGGGTATAGCAGGCAACTGAAATCCCTGCTTTTTGGTTTTCAGTCAATTATTGGTCTACGATCAGGTATCGCAGGGCATCCTGCAACATTGGTTTCCAGCGTGGTGTGAGTGGACGCACAGAAAAGCTCTTGATGAGCATCCCTGGCTTCCTCCATAGAGGCGTGAAATAGGTCACGCGGGGAGGACGTCTGGTGAAGAGGAAGAGATACTTCCTTTTTTTGGTAGCAGGGTAGGGCCTGGAGGAGGGGGAGGAAAGTCGGTGCAAGGTAGGGAGAAGTGGACATCATTGACATTAACTATCTGAGAGAGTAAGGTTGGAGGGATGGGAGAAGTGGAGGAGGGGACCCTTCGACCAAGGGCAGCGGGAGTTTAGGAGGCAGGAAGCGTGAATATCGATATCATTTTTGTTCTGGTTAGAATCCATGGTGATCTTACTTAAACTGTGCATCTTCTGCCGTACGGGCAAAAAGTGTAAGCGAAAGAGAAAATAAAATAAAATAAAAACATTGAAGGAAAGATAGAAACGACTGGAAGTACAGCATTACACCTAATGTGTTTTCTTTGATTCGACCATTGTGTAAAAAAGCTACTCAAGAAGTTAAAGATACTTTTCATTTACTGCTAATCCCCAAAGGCTTGCGGTTTTCTTACCTCTCATATCCCGCCAAAATCATGAGTTTATGTAAGCTGTATACTTTTGGCGGAGAATGAGAGGCATCCCAACCGTAAGCCTTTTGGGATTAGCAGTATATGATTAAGTGTTAAATATTTTCTCAATCTTCCGTTCAAATCAATGGATAGAATTAGTCAATGAAGTAATAGGCTCCTTTACAGCCTCTTTATTGCTCAATAGTTTCCACTCTGTCACCACTATAAATTTCCCTGCCAACTCCCCCCAAATACTTAATGCTCCCACAAGAATATACCATTACTATTTCTATCCAATCCTTCATGTCTCTTTTCTGGGTGAGATTGTGCGAAATAATAATAAAAAAATTCTTTATTAAAGTTTATTCAATCTATCGAGTCATCTTATTTGGTTGCTAGGTATTGATGAGTCTTGACTGCGCATTGTGTACAATAGAGTGCGTGAATAACGTAACTCCGTAGTGTATTATCCATACAAACGACAAACTGCCGTTTCGCTGGTCGCCAGAGACAGATTTTTAGAGCCCCTAATATTGTTCTTTCAGCTTGATGTTGTTGAATCAAAATCCGTATCTTTGCAAATCTAATTGCACACTATTGAGATGGCAATAAGGTTATTGTACCCAAGGAAGACTTCTGTTTTTCGTTTTAATTTTATATAATATATAAACACATACATATAGGTGTACATACACATTTCCTTTGGATCTTTTGCCCAGGGCCGGTAGCTGGTTCCTTTTTTCATATTAAGCAGGGGTATAATAGAATATAAAAACTGGCAAAACTATCACATGTAAGTATATCTGTTTCTTCTCTTGGCCTCCCCTGCTACAGTGCCTTAGTACTAATTAGTACTTAGCCCCTAGATCTTTCTTTGTTTAGAGCAGGTTGATTTCTATCATAATTTTCACCATTGTAAGCATCATCACAGTCATTTTTCCATTCATCTTCACCGTTTTTAGCCACATCCTTCTTTTTCAAATTATCCCATTTTCTGATTTTATCAGTATTTAGAGTGGCCTGGTGCTTCACATTAACACCAACTTGAATCTTTCGTTGAAAATATAATACAAATTCATCTGGCATCAAATTTGCGCACCCTCACTAGGAAGATATTTGAAAACAAATTCAAAATATATTAAATGCACCCGTTTGCACTGAACGGATTAGCACATTAAAAATTCAAAGAATGGACCTACTCAAACCACATTGTCTCGCAACCAGTGAAACCAAACACAAAAAGATTCTGAATGGAATATCGCCTTTCGAGGCAAAATCCTTTGGAACTCAGAGTGAAGAAAATCTCAGTCAGAACCCCGCCTTCCCTACCTTTCCTACTTACACTGTTGAATGTCATCTGCTCAAGAAGAAAAAGAACCCTTTGTCTTTTTTTCGTTCTCGTGCAAAGTCCTCAAAATCCATTCCTCAATCTTTTCTTTCTCCTTTTTCTTCGCCACTTAATTCGCCATCAGCAAAATCTTCTTTGTCATCTACTCTTCCACCACCATCTGCATTTTCTCACCACTACTCTCCAATTCCAATTCACCAACCCCCAATATCTTCTTCATCAACATCTAAACTGGCCCCGACTAACACTCTAAAGCGCTTCCACTATAGATTTCCTACTCCCCCCTTATCATCAGCTCAAAATGGCTCTGAAAATTTTACTATATCTCCATCAAATGTTTCCCGACCTTCGACCCCAAGCTCTAAGAGCTCGATCATACTTATACCGGCACTTCCACCAACACCTATCACCGATAACAAATCAGCTGCTGGGGTCCAACCACACAAGGAAAAACTCTGGGAAGATACTTTTGTTTGGGTGACCGTAGCTAAAAGTACTGAGGAAAGTAAAGATGTAATTGGAGAGCACTTAAGTATAGATGAGGGCAGAAATTTAAGCACAGCATGTGTCAACGCTAAGGGGGGTGCGGGAGGTAGGACGATTGGGCAAAAGGCTTGGTCTTTGGGTTGGTCAGTAAAATGGGCTTGTAGAGTAACTAGAAGAAAGATTAAAAGGAAGTGGAAAAAAGTTGGCTCTTCATAAATTTGGTTTATTTTAAGATATTTTCTTTTACATTCATTGTATTTTGCGACTTCATTCGTCAATTTTTTTTTACTTTTTTTATATCAATTTTTATTTTGTGTTGTTCTTGGGAGCCGCAACAACATTTCAAAATGAGTTTCTTCCACGTGTTGCTGATTTTAATAATTTTTTTTTTGAGGTTTATTCTGTGTTTTTCTTTGCTAGCACTTGATATATTTTGAGCCAGAATTTTTTACAGGAGTCTAAAAAACGTTAGCAAATATTAAGTTTTGGGAATCATAATAGAGACGCCTGGGAAGTGATAATTTTCAAAATGATCGTGACAATTTTTTCACGTCGATCCACCTCTTTACATGTTTGATAATTCAAGCTTCTGGTTCTCTGATGAATACGCCATAAAAAATACTTAGCTTATGGTAGCAGGTCCTCATCCCTAATTTCATTTTTAATTGAAAGACAACTATTATTTAATGCCACGTGAAAAATCTACACGCTTAAGTGTTCAACTTTTAAGCTTTACAGGAATATCAAAGCTGAGCTAATTCAAAAGTAAAGGTAGAGACTGAGTACCAGATTCTAAAATATTTTTTCTGCTGATGCAGTCCAATTTTCCAATAACTTTCACCTCACGCTACTTACAACTTGCCAAGGTATTAAAAAATCCCTTATTGAGTTGGTGAACTTGCGTTTCTGGAATCTGTACATACCTCGAATGAATCAATTATTTTTAGTACATTCAAATGAAATTTTTCAGCTTAACAGCTTAAGGTGTAGATATATATGAACCATTAAATAAATGTGGCTCTTATTTAGTGAATTTAATCATTTCCCTCATTTTTGGGCCTTTAAGAGCCAAGAAGTTGATATGAGTGAGCTATAAAATGACTCCTAAACATGAAATTAAGCTAATAAGTCAACTGTCAGATGGCTCTAGTGTAAGGCACACAGCTTATATTAGAGGGTTTCAGTTCTGGCAGATCCGCACTTACAACTTCACACTTAAATTTTGCAAAAAAGTCACTTATTTCAAAAATGGGTGTTAATTCTGGCTTCAAATTAGCACTTTTTGCATGATGTTTTTTCACAACCACATGTTAACCACAACTTCCCTTCCTTGTTCATCTCATCTCTGTCACATGTGACACATTGATCTCCCTCCCTACCCATCAATCCTTGGCAGACACCCCTCACTGAAATTTGCAAAATGGCTCCCTTATTTTTCATTTATTTTTCAGCCTCTTGATCTATTTTCTTGTAAAAAACTAGCTTCATAATGCCTCCCAGAAGATCCAACACTCAAAAGGAAACTCAAAAAAATGCCTTACCACAAAATTCTCCTTGTAAAGCAAGCCCCTCAACTTAAAAATCAAAGTCTGGAAAATTGAAAAATGAAGATTATCTCATTGCCATCAAGTTCCTCAAAATAAAATAAAAATATGATGCATGTTTTGGACGCGAGAAGTCCAATATAATTTACTAGATAGGAAAAAATCATGACTTATATGTGATTCCAGTACAGAAAGTAGTGGTATGTTCAAGGATGTAGAGTATATTTGTTATACTGAGACTAATATTTGAGCCTAATTAATTAGCTTGAAAATATCACAAATTAGATGGGTCAGTTCAATTTCTAGCACAGGATCAGTTAGAGAAAGAAAAAAAATCAACAGATAAAGAAAATGAAGAATCTATTTGGGAGAAGAAAAAAGAGTACAGGAAATCAAAACAAGAAAAATTACTTGTGAAAGTGGTTAATGAAAAGGTTGAAGGTATGATATCAGGAGTATGAAAGAAGTTGTTTGAGAGTATTGAATCAGTGAGAAATGATTATATTGAACATTTTGATGATTTACAAAAAAAGATAGGGTATTTTTAAAGAATTTAAAAACATATTAAAGAAGAAATTCAGAAGGAATGAATCATACTTTTAGTAATAGAAGATAAAAACCAACTGAATTTTTCAAATAGTTAAAAATTGACTAAAAATTAAATCTCCTTATGTTCTAGCATGATTCAAAGGATTTTTGCCCTTATTTCAGTTTTTTGAAAAATAGAAGCACTGGATATAGTGAGAAGTGGTTTGAATTCTTAATCTTCATACAACTCTAACTATTGATCTTTGAGGTCAGCAAGTAAAATATGAAGTATAGTGCAACACAGAATCCTTTTGATCACTGCCTCCATTTTGTATTTTTTTTTCTAAGAGTAATTCTTAATCTCTATAGACTAGCAAAATAAACATTCAAGATTCCAATAGAATTTTCAATACAGACTCTTGGCTTTGCCAAGTGACTGTTGAACTTGGAATTTTGGCTTTCTTCTGAAGCTGTTCCCCAAAAATCTGGAAGTACATATTTTCCATGCACATAAACATAATCTGTCAGAAGATACTGATCTTCATCAAAGAATTTTTCAGGTTCTTTTAAAATTTTCATTCTTTAGAAGATGTAAGAATCATGACTTGATCCAGGATAGCTAGAAAAGAAAGATATGAATTTTTTTATGTCACATATAAGCTGAACAGAAGCTGAATATCTATAGAGAAGATATAGTTTTTTGTTTCAGTATGAAAAAGAATGAATGGAATGATTAAATAAGTAAAACTATTTTTGGTCAAAGTAATTTTTTACACCTTGTGCAGGATTCTGACTCAATGGGATATTTTTACCATCAATAAAACCAATACATCCTTGGAGACCCTCTGCTTGCATAAACTAAGATGATTCAAGTCACTCTTCTTTTTTTGGCCAGGTGAGAATTTGAGACTCCAAGGAGTTGATAGCAGTGATACATTTTTTTTAGTAAATGTTAATAGAACCATTCCCTAAAGAGAAGACATTTTCCAATTTTTTCAAGGAAGCTCCATTAAAATTGGAGTCTGAAAGAAGAGTTTGATGGCCAATTGAATTGAAGGATCACATTGTTGTTTTTTGAGAATTATTGTGAAAAATGGTGTTATCTTGAATCAGCTCAACCAATTTAAGGAAAAATTTCTGGAAAGTCCTGAATAGCTATCTAAAACTTGGTGCAGATAATCTAGAAGTTTCTGGATGGTATATGTAAGGGCATGAAGTACTCAGGGAATTTCACAAAGAAGGTAGTGTTTCCTGGACATTTTCTATAAAAAAACAAAGTCTTCTTCAGGAAAAGAATCAGAATTAGAGTCAAAGATCAGATCAAGAGCTATGAAATTCATTGCCTGATGTAATTTATCATAATTTGATAGTGAGGAAGTCATGACTCTTATATGATATGAAAATAAAAATCTTGTATAATTTTTTGATTTATAAAGTGTTATGCTGAAGAGTGCTGTGTAAGAATGTGTTGATGGTGAAAAATCAATGAAATGGTACTTTATGGTTAAAGCTGCACTTCTTATTGAGAAAGTGAAGATTTGAGTGAAATAAGTGAATTATTTCACTTTTAAAATACACCAGTGTTGGGGTTGATGTATTTTCAAAATATGCACTTAGATAAGTGCATATTTGTAAGTGTGAGTTTTCCAGAACTGAAACCCCTAGCTAAAGTGACTTATATCACTTAAAAAGATTTTTTCTTTGATAAATTCTACCCTTTAATATTATGATAAAGCTAGTATAGCTTTTGAAGTATATAATGGGGAGTGTAAAATCTGGAAAATATATACTTACAAACTGGAACTTAATTTTGATCAAATCTGCCCTTATATAAGTGCAGATTTCTGAAACACACCAACCAAAAAATGGTGTATTTAAAAATTCAAATAAGTAACTTGTTTCACTAAAATACACACTTTCTCAACCAAAAGAGCTGGTTTTACAACAATGGTGAATTTCACCAATTTGTCAGTATTATCTCATTCATCTTCAGCACTCCACAGAACAAAACTTTATAACTCAAAACATTGTACAAAATATACATTTCTATATCATATAAGAATCATGCCTTCCTCACTCTCAATACATTTAAAAGTTCATCATGCTAGCAATTGAATTTCTCTTAGTCTCCTCTTTGACTGTGACTCTGGCTCTTAACTTTATGAAGAGTTATGTGCTTTATCAAAAGCTTTGCTTCAAAAAAACCTCATATAAGCCTTAATCCCCAATATACTCTTGACACTCTTCTCAATCTATCTGATCCCAGTTTTAAGAAGCTATTTTGGACATCTCAACCATACCTAGTGAAACTCTATCAGCTTAATCAAAATTATCCAATCATCCATAACAACTTTCAAGATCCTTAAAGAGAACCACCAGTTCAATTAGAAGTAGTACTATGTTGTTTAGGTTCAAATGAAAATGGGGCTTCACTTAAATGACTACATATTTGGTTTTATCTTGAATATAGCTCTATTAATATCTTTCCAAAAAGATTTATAAATGATTTTGTCTCCTTTCTTTCTCAACTGCTTTCCTGGCTTACTATAGAAGAACAACTTAAATCTTCCCAAGTAATGCAAGCAGAGGGTTTCCCTGGATGTATTGGTTTTGTTAATAGTACAATTATGGGTCTGATTTTTGGAGTGACCCTTTTTGTCAGTATAGTCTAGTATATAAGTATGATATAATAGTGTTATTTTATGGTCCTACTACTTATTGATAAATGATTTAGTGATTAAACCTCAGGGGAAGACTATTAGAATAGTTATACTCAAATAAAACTCACAATACTTGGATTTAAATGCGTGCTAGTGGTGGAAAATAGAAGAATAAAATATAGTTATAGCTTATATAAAGATAATATCAATTTATAAGGGCTTTATAATATATTTCTGAATACTAATAATTGTATTGTAGTGGTTGTTTGAAGTTTAGTAATTGAATGATGATAATAAACCGTCAAAATCCCTCCTTACTTATACCCAAATCCACTGGAGTGCACAGACCTTCAATCCAGATGATGTCACTGCTATCCCCGGCAATTACAGAACTGTGAGGGCCCATCACCTCCCCATGGCGTCCACTTCAAGCAGTTTCAACACCCAGACCTCCAGTAAGGACCCTCTATCACTATTAATAATAACACAGAGTCATACCATAAATAGAAAACCCAGATAAAAGCGGATACCATAAAGAAACAGGTAAAATAAATAATCAAAAAGAGATTTAATGAAACTAAAAGTATATAAAGGAAACAAATAAAATGTCCAAGCCCCCAATAACACCCCCAAGCATCCACATTAACCCAGAAACATCCTTCCAACCCATAAATCCGTGAATAACCATCCAAGGAAGTAATTTTAGTTGTCCAAACTGGGTGTATGCGCCTGATATAGGTGTCTATGCTTCTTTAGGCGTTGTGAGTCCACTGATTTCGTCCAAATGACCTAAAATAAGCAGAAAAACAAAGGTTATAGGCTATTAAGGGGCTAAAACCCACTTATATACCTAAATATACATAATATACTGCATATTTCACTGAATATGAGATTTATGTATACATATAAGCTTATGTATGTCAATAATTACTTCATATCACTTAAGATAAGTATATTATGACTTTATTAACACCTTAATAAGTATTATTAGGCAATGGATAAGCTATTTAAACTATTATAAATTATATAATAGAATAATAATTATATATATATATAATAAAATAATATATATTATCATTCTAACCTTATTTTTAAGATATAAGCTTAATCTAGTTAAGGTTATCTTATTTTAAGCATAAGAAATACTAAGTCCTAAGGATATCTAGGCTGACACTCCCTCACCCCAAAAAAAAACAATAAAAAAAATGTTAAGACATTTTAATTAAACTTAAGGAGTGAAATAATAAAATAAAAAAATAATTTTTATAATACATATACTGAATGAACAGTATTATTTAGATTTAAATTTTTTCAAGAGATTTTTAAGATCAGAGATTTCATTTTCTGGAATCCACTGGTCATATTCACTTGATTTATTTTTAAATCTTAATAGATACTCAACTCCCTTTTCTTTAGTAAGGTGTCTCTTTTTAAGTATCTTTTCAATTTCTGCCTTTTCCACTATTTCTTCAGGTTGCTGTTTATGCCTTCCTGATCTTCTTGGAAATAGAGCAGTATCATTAGAATGGTATGGTTTTATAAGAGAAATAGGAAATACTGAATGTTTTCTATCATAAGGTGCATATAGAATAACCTCAACAGCATTATTACCAACCATCTTTTTAACTACAAATGGTCCAATGAATGGATCCTTCAATTTAACATTACCATTTAAATTGAAATGTAGTGTTGAAATAAGGACTTCATCACCCTCTTTGAACATTTGTTCTTTATGGGCTTTATCCCATCTTTTCTTTTCATACTCAAAAGCCTTATTTATACATTCTTGAGCATGTTTTCTGCATAGTTCCTGCATCTGAAGAAAAGATTTAGTACCTGGATAAATATCCAATCTAGGTAACTTATTAAGAGTTTTAGCAGGGGTATTAGGTACATAACCCAACCATAACTCAAATGGCTTTTTGCCAGTGACAGAATGTACTGTACTATTATATGCAAATTCTAAACCTGGGATAAGGGTTACCCAATCATGCATGAATTTGTCATTGTCTTTAAAGTTAAGACCAAAAGCACAATATCTTCTTATATATCCTTAATGATTTTAACATCCTCAAAATTCATTAAAGATTCATTTGAGTCTATATTTAATATTGGATTGTAAAAGATGGACAAATCATCTTCCAACATACAGACTTCATTTTCATCACTATATGAGATATTACTGTCATAATCACTTGAATCATTACTCTTTTCTACTTCATTTTCAGATTCATGTTGATTTTCAACAATACTTATGTTTTCCTCACATTTGTGACCTTTAACCCAAGGTTTGTTACACTTATAACAAGTATTTGTTTCATACTTTTTAGGTACTACAGGTGCAGTAGATTTTTTCTGCTTCTCCTGAAGTGTTTTTGAATTCTGAGTTTTTAAAGGTTCAACATTTTGCTTATAAGTGGAATACCTTGATTCATACTTATGGTTTAATAATATTTCATTGCAAATATTAATAAAGTCAGAATATTCAGTAACATTTAATGTTCTAGCTACAACAATGTCTCTGACAGATATAGGTAATTTGTATATTATCTTATCTTTCCATAAGTTAAAATCCATATGAGGCTCAATGGCTTTTAATATTTTGTTTAAATTCATTAAAAATACCATAGGTTTGTCACCATTCAACGGATTATATCTAGTCTTCTCATAAAGTTTTTGCTGAGTCAGCCTGAATTTAGAACCTCCAAATTGTTTTTCAATAAGTTGTTTCCATTCAGCCCAAGAGTAGTCTCTACCCTCACTTAAGACAGCTTCAAACCATAATAAAGCAACATCCTTAAATAAAGAAATTAATTTTGATGTTATCTCTTCATCTGGTAACTTATATGAGAATTTCAAGTTGTCAATTCTTTGAATAAAATGTTGCCAATCAGAGCTGGCTTCCCCATCATAAGTTGGGTACTGATCTATCTTAGGCCAGTTTTTCTGATTGGATTTTATCTCACTAATCTTAGGTAAATTCAACAACTCATTCACTTTTGATAAATGGTCTTGTATTTCTTCCTGCACAGATTTGTGACTTACATTTTCAGATTTGACACTACCACCAGATGGTTTTAATTGTGGTGGTATAGGGAAGGAAAGAGATTCACTTTTGCCAATGAAAGGATTATTATTATATTGATTATACTTATGATTATCCTGGTTCATCAGTAGATTGGCAGTTTCAATCTCAACTTTAGTTAATCTTTGTAGCAACTCAGAGACACTTTGATTTGTCTGGGCAAAAGATAACTTTGTTCTTGATTCAGTTTTTAATAAATGTGTTTCATATAATTTTTCTAACTCACAAAATTTGTTTGAAAGGTCATTATATTTATTACTCAATGAATCATATTTAAGAGTTAGAGACAAATGTTCTTTCTCTAATTCTTTATTACGTGTTGCTAATTGAGAAATGTTCAATGTCAAGGATGAAATTGTATCACTAGTGAGTTTAACTGTCTGTTCCTCACAATCAGTCACTCTATTCCACAATGCTGAAACAATTCTATGGACAGTTGGATTATTGTTAAAATATTCCATGTCCTCCTTTTAAATTCTCTCACTCTCCTGTGAACTTCTCATCTCACTAGTAGGTGGTTGCAACTGAGGGTTAACTGTATTATCATTGTATATAGTACTGTTATTATGGACAAAAGACAAGTCAGGTGTATCTACTCTAAAACCTAAATTTCTTAAATCCTCCTCTATTTTTTGTACAGATTTAACATCAATAGAATTACCTATATTGTAATTATCAGTATTATGTCTAATCTGAGAGGGTAAGTTACTTACCAAGGGATGGTTGCCAGTCCTGATTTTTGGCGCTTTTTTCCCTTGTAAGGGTGAGCTGAGGAAGTCAGATGAGGGGGTGGATCCCTGTTGCAACTGTGGCTTGTCCACTGTTGGTGAAACCAGTCCCATTTCCATTTGTCTACCAGGATTTTCTCCTGGGAGTGAGTGGACCCTCCTTGGGTAGGGGGTTGCTAATTTGATTGACTGGGCTGGCCTCCCTTTAATTCCGCTATTGCCTGATTCATCTGCTGAAACCCTACCTTGCAATTGTTTTGCAACTGCTCTACTTCTTTGAACATGAGAGATTTTGATTCCTCCAACTTCAGAACCTGTTTAGCCAGGTGGGACAGTTGATCCTGAAGAGGAGGAGACGTCTTTTTGATAGTTATCTTTTTTAAGAGGGCATCCTTTTCCTCTATACTCATGCTTTCTGGCTGGGGGTACTGTTGTCCCTCCATGGTGATGTCCTGGAAAGTTTTTGTTAGCTTTAGACCTGGTATTATAAGCAGGCTGTTCACTTACACTATCCTGGGGAGCACTCATATTGTTCAGAATGACAATATTTTACGTCTAAAAAAGGAAAAAACTCTATGGAATTAGTAGACAAAAGATATTAGCAATTATATTACTAATAAAAAAGCAATGGAGCTTACCCTGAATTTATATCTTTATTTATTTAAATAAAATGTAAGAAAAATTCGAAAAAATCTGTTAAAAATATAATAATAAGTTTAACTAGACCTTTATAAGGGTGAATAATTAGCTTACCAAGCTTTGGCCAAATACCAATTTAATTGGGTGTTATATTGGTGTCCAAATACCAAGTGAAATTGGGTTTATATTGGGTACAGTTACTACTGTAAATATCTAATTTTTATGATAAAAAATTAGTACAATTATTATAAGGGTTCTTTTCCGCAATCAATGAGTTATGATGACCCACTAATATGCAGCAGACCCAAATATTTGGTTAATTTTGAGCTGTACTAAGGTAAAAATCTCGTCCCAAGGCTTATACTAAATAATAAGTAAAATATAAGGAAAGACCCCCAATTTTCAGTATAGTCTAGTATATAAGTATGATATAATAGTGTTATTTTATGGTCCTACTACTTATTGATAAATGATTTAGTGATTAAACCTCAGGGGAAGACTATTAGAATAGTTATACTCAAATAAAACTCACAATACTTGGATTTAAATGCGTGCTAGTGGTGGAAAATAGAAGAATAAAATATAGTTATAGCTTATATAAAGATAATATCAATTTATAAGGGCTTTATAATATATTTCTGAATACTAATAATTGTATTGTAGTGGTTGTTTGAAGTGTAGTAATTGAATGATGATAATAAACCGTCAAAATCCCTCCTTACTTATACCCAAATCCACTGGAGTGCACAGACCTTCAATCCAGATGATGTCACTGCTATCCCCGGCAATTACAGCACTGTGAGGGCCCATCACCTCCCCATGGCGTCCACTTCAAGCAGTTTCAACACCCAGACCTCCAGTAAGGACCCTCCATCACTATTAATAATAACACAGAGTCATACCATAAATAGAAAACCCAGATAAAAGCGGATACCATAAAGAAACAGGTAAAATAAATAATCAAAAAGAGATTTAATGAAACTAAAAGTATATAAAGGAAACAAATAAAATGTACAAGCCCCCAATAACATCCCCAAGCATCCACATTAACCCAGAAACATCCTTCCAACCCATAAATCCGTGAATAACCATCCAAGGAAGTAATTTTAGTTGTCCAAACTGGGTGTATGCGCCTGATATAGGTGTCTATGCTTCTGTAGGCGTTGTGAGTCCACTGATTTCGTCCAAATGACCTAAAATAAGCAGAAAAACAAAGGTTATAGGCTATTAAGGGGCTAAAACCCACTTATATACCTAAATATACATAATATACTGCATATTTCACTGAATATGAGATTTATGTATACATATAAGCTTATGTATGTCAATAATTACTTCATATCACTTAAGATAAGTATATTATGACTTTATTAACACCTTAATAAGTATTATTAGGCAATGGATAAGATATTTAAACTATTATAAATTATATAATAGAATAATAATTATATATATATATAATAAAATAATATATATTATCATTTTAACCTTATTTTTGAGATATAAGCTTAATATAGTTGAGGTTATCTTATTTTAAGCATAAGAAATACTCAGTCCTAAGGATATCTAGACTGACACTTTTTGACCCCACCTTATTTTTTTTGCTTTGCTGGCATTTGCTTTTCCTTGGCTCATGTCCTCTCATATTCAAAAGTTTTATTACTTTCTTTTTTTAGTTTTTCATTCCTTTTTCACCACTCATCCTCTTCACCCACTTCTTACATTTTGAAACTCCCCATACACCTCCTGCACCTCCTCTTATCTTCTCTTGCAAGCCTCCCCACATCATACCACCTTAATCCTCTTCCAAAGGAAAAAAATAAGGTGGGCTCAAAAATTTTAATTCAAAAGTTGGGCACAAAAAAGTATCAATGAATTTTACATGGTCACAATACAGAACCAGAATTCTAGTTCACCATTTTCCCCCCTTTTTATTCCCCTGATCCAGAAGCCTGCTAACTGTGGAAACCATTAATTTGACTTAAAAAAGAGACAGCTTTTTTTTCTTTAATTAATTCTCAAATTTTGTTCCTAGAATACACTACTATATCTTTTCTACAGATACTCAATTTCTGTGATGTCAAAAAGAACCTTATATATTTCCTGGATGGCTATTCAGGCTCATTTCATGATGACTATCTTTTTCAATGAATTGAAATCTTACACCAACAAGAAAGATATTTTGATGAAGATCAGTATCTGTTGGCTTATTTCACATATGTGAATGGAAAGTATGTTTTACTTTCTTTTTGTGTTTTAGAATTAGAAAAAAGCTGAAATCATCAGTTTCATAATTGTTTGGCCAAATAAAGAGTGCATGTTGAACATTCTTAGATATCTTTAATGTTTTCTTTGCTAGTCTAAGAAAGATAAGGAGCCCTGTGAGAGTAAAAGCTAACATGGACCACATGTTGTGTTATAATGCATAATATTCTAGCTAAACTTTAAGATCAATAGTTAGAGTTAAATGAGGATGAGATTTTTGAAACTCCACCTACTATATGAGACACTACAAGATTAAAAATTACAGTAATAAGGGAAAAAGAAGTTACCATTAACCTAGCTCCTTTTTTGACTTAGTTATTATTATTATTATTTATTTTAATAGTAAATTTATTTTAAGTTGGAATTAAAATCTCATTTTTTACAAACTCTTTCAGTTTGTGTCAGTGTATGCTAGTATCACCAGAGGAAATCTAGGGGTGAACTGCTAGAAATCCCCTCTCCTGAACTTTAGAGTGTCCCTTCATTATTCCAGGTTTATGAATACTATATAAACATAAATAAATTAGAGTTAGATCTACATTTATTCTCAGATTGGTCCAAAAATGAAATTCAATTTATCTCAGATTATGCATAAGTTGATAAACTATAACTATAATTTTATCCTTCATTGAACACACATTGAACACATATTGATCCAACATAATATTTTGAATATACAATAGGGGGTATCAATTTTCAGGGATCTGCAATTAGGGATCAGAAATTTTTTTTCCCGGGATCAGACATTATTAATTGCAGAAGACTCTTATCTACTAGCCCCGGGGCTAGTGGATAAGGAATCCACAATAATGCATTATCCCGCCTCTTATACCCCAATTTCCATTCCTAATTCCTGATCCCAAACTCATCACATCCATGATGGATTTTTCAGAAAGTCACATGACTTAGAATTGCTGATGCCATCCTTAAGTCTCCTCTCACTCTATGCTACTTAATTTTGGTGGCAAACACTTAAGTTTTTTTTCTATCTACACACCCCAACTGCACATTTGGAAGTGAATTCCCACTTCCCTCATCACATAAGCCTTACACCAACTATGAAACACCTCTCTACTAGGCAGCTACTACACTCAACTATGAATTCTATTGCTTTATTTTTAGTTCTTTACTATAAAACAGACTCTGATTTGGAATATGCTTTAGCCTATATGTCTTTTCTTTCCAAAAAGTGTTACATGAACCCAAGGGGGACAAATCTTTATCATGATCCCAGATATGATCTCTGCTCCATTCTCAACATTCCTCAACTAAAATTAACTCAACTATATCAAACTTCTCCCAATTCTTTCTTCAAAATTTATCAACTCATCTCCAAACATTCTATATTTCATAACAATTCTCAAAATAAACAGTGTAATCCTGCTATTCAACTTTCTGTTGCACTATGTTGCTATGGCTCAAATGGAAATGGTACTGCTGTAAGACATTTGAAAAATCTCTTTACCATAGGATATGGGATGGTAATATTATACACCAAGCACTGAATGATTTCTACCCTTTCTCTAAAGTCTCAAACACTTGCTTAGCAAACTCCACAACAGCGACTTGAATCCTCTCAAGTAATGCAAACTGAAGGTTTCCCTGGATGTGTAGGATTTGTTGATGGCATGACTATACCTTTTAGTCAAAAGCCTGCTTATGATGGCAACCATTATTTTGATTTCAAAAAAAGGTTTTTCAAAATGTTCTCCAATTTCACATCTTTTATAAACTGACTTTTTATCTCCTTTCTAGATACTCTATTGCCATTCAACTTGTATGCAATGTCAATAAAAATTTATTGGTTTTCACAGTGGCTTCCCTGGATCATTTCATGACTCTTCTGTTTTCCAAAGAGTGAGGATTTCTCAAACCCAAGACTCATACTTTGACAAATCTCAGTACCTCCTTGCAGACTCAGAATATGCAATTGAGAAGTACATTATACCTGCTTTCCATGGTGCAAGTTTAGAAAATGACCCCAAAACTAAATTTAATTATCACCTTGTCCAATGAAGAGTACAGATTTAACACACTATAGGTATTTTAAAGGGATAATTTTCTAGTCTTTGGGAGCTCAGAATCCAATTTCAAAAAAAATTGGAAATCAAAACTGCAAATCATTGGATCATGACTTGCGTTATACTCCACAATATCCTAGCTGATTTAAAGGATGAGTGGAATGATCTTTATGAAGAAGAGGATCCTGAACCAGCACCGGCCCTCCCCTCCCTTGAATCACAAAACATTCAATCAACCGGCATATGCTCCATTATAATTCCAATTACTCTCCGACATTTCACTTCACAACACTTTAAAAAAATTTTTTGGTGCTCTCCAAACGTCAACTTTGTGTACTTTATTCACTTGGTTTGGTATTTTTTTTTGAATATTCAGTTTTTTTGAATTTACGGTGAATATCTTTTTTTTGGATGGCTCATTGGTTTTCTTTCACCAGCTCAACATAAAATTGCATATCTTCTAAAATCACATATTTTTTCAGTGTTTCTTTTTTTCATTCTTCACTCATATCCTTTTCATTCTCTCCTCAAACATCCATCAAATATTTTCAATTCCTCGATTTCTCATCTAATCTCTCCAGGTAAGTTATTTTTTTTCTTATTTTTGATTTGGGGGGAGTATTGCCAAAATTTTATATAAGACTTGCAAAATTTCTTACTTGAAAAAATCTTGGTGATACCCACCCCTTAGTTCAATCAAATTCAGGTGTTGGATTGGGAAAATTTCAAATGTGACTTGAAAATTTTAACTAAAAAAGAATTTTAAACATTAAAAATTCTTGAAAATTTTATTTAAAAGAGAATTTATAACATTAAAATATGAAAATTCAACTAATGATGGATAGAGTAAAGAAGTACAGGAAATTAAGAAAAAAATTTATGTAAAATTAATTATGAAAAGTTGAAGTGTGAGAGAAATAAAACAAACTAGTCATCAAACAATTTATTTAAATGTTCAATTTCCTCAACAGATTTTTTAGCTTTAACACATTCCATCAAGAAATCTTTATTTTTGGAATTTTCTTCACAATCAAGCTTATATTTCATCTGTTCCATGAGGTTTTGATGTTCTAGTGTTTTCTCCTCTTTCTTTGATTTCTCAATACTTAGAGATAACTCAAATTTCTTCTCCTCCAAGTCTTGTGCCTTATCATCCTTCTGTAAAGAGAGTTCTACTTCCTCTCCTCTAAGACTTGTGTCCTATCATCCTTCCGTAAAGAGAGTTTGGACTTCTTCTCTTCCAAATCATGTGCTCTGTCAACCCTCCTTAAATAGAGCTTGTATTTTTTCTTTTCAAAATTTATAGTCTCTTTAGAAATTTCAACTTGTTCTAGAGTGATAAGAAATATTAACATAAAGTAGAAGGAAAGCAGAGTAAAGTATTAAGAGGTTTGGTATCACTTACCAGCATCAAATTTCTCCAAAAATTCTTTGATCAAAGAAAAAGGGGTTTGAGATGAAGTATCACTTTTTCTTCTTCTTTGAGAGTGGAAATTTAGACTACTTGAATCCCTACTCTTTTGTTTAAAGGTCATATTTTCCTCCTCATCATTGTTGCTGGCTTTTGACTCAGTTAATTTTGGCTCCTGAGTTTGCTCTTCAGCCTATTTAGAAATAAGAAAATGTAAATAAAAAAAAGAATTGGCAAGATAAAAGAAAAAAAACATACTTGAGTTAGATCAGGTTGGTTTATATTGCTATAAGGATTTATTGAAAAGATATCTTGATTTGTGGAAGTTAAATGAGGGGAGTCTTGAGTAGAAGTAGAAGGAAAAAGATTTCTTTCAAAATCATGTTTGGAGATAGAATCTTCACCATCCAACATGTTTGCAGGATTAACATCAGCTCGCTCTCTGAAAATAGCATCCATCTCTATTATGTAAGGACATAAAGAATCAAGTTTATTGTCTATGGATTTGATGCCCTTACTGATATCAAGGTCAGTAATACCAAAATCAGTAGAAGATAAAAGAGTCTTTGTCTTCTTGTATTTGGCTCAATAATGCTTGAAGTGTTGAGATATCTGTTTTGGTAAAATATCTATCCTTCCCTTAGTCTTATTTCTTAATTCATTTGCCATTAGAAGATAGCCATTGATTTTTATGCAAGGGGCTGTCCTACTTTAGTTGCATTCTCAGTACCAAAAACAAGAATCAAAATTAGTTTTTATTTTTAGCTGGTTGATAAGAATGAGATGATCATCTTTTTTTAGTTGAATGGTTTTGGGTTTCTCAGCAGAGGGGGGGAAAGAGGGAGTAGTGGGATTTGAAGAACAACTTGGTGATGGCTGCCTTTGAGAAGTTCTATGATGACAAGGCATGTTAAGATAATTAAAGAGGAAAAAGAGCAGAAACAAGCAGATGAGATAGCAAGATGAAAAGGAGCAGAAACAAGAAGATGAGAGAGTGAGATGAAAAGTAGCAGAATCAAATAGATGAAATGGGGAGAAATTCTGAGTGGATAGAATGAACAGGATGGAATGAGAATGGGAGTGCGCAGCAAGGTAGAAGCCATATCCAGATAGTAGTCCAAGATGTGGTTATGGCAGAAAGTTGTGAAACATGTGGTTATGAAAGAAAGCTGTCCAAGATGTGGTTATGAAAAATTGAGTAGAAAAATTTCAGATAAGAGGTGAACATTGACACATAGAGTGTCTAATAACCCAATTATTAGCAAAAATAATTGCCAAAGATAATTGGGGTATAAGGATTTTTATCAACGATTAATTTAATTGTGGATCCCTGAACATTGATACCCCCTAATATGATTATCAATTTAGAGGATGAAAATTATTCCTTAACATACCTAAGCATTACTTTGCATCCAAAAGATAAATCATAAAATTATGAAAGTAAATTTAATTTACAGTAATGATATATTTTACTACATAATTATAACAATGGATAAATTTAGCAAATTTTTTGATCACAAATATTAATAACTATAGGGATTGAAATAACTAATGCCATTCCTATTTTCAAATTTTAAAAATAATATAGTCACTTCTCACTAAAAATCTATTAAATCTTTGAAAAACTAAATTTTGTATAATTTTTTTATTTTACCTAAAATATAAGACTTACAGGCTATTGAAAATAAAATCTTCAGTTACTCAAATAAAATAAATATTTATATTTAAATAAAAATAAAAATAAAAATAATCCTTAAAGTGTATAACTTTAAAGGTTGTTATGGAAATTGATGAAGTGAGGTGCTCCTCATAAAAATGTCCAGCACAAGCTTGACAAAATTAGTGCTGGACACTTTTACAAAAAAAAAAATTTATTCCATCAATTATCTTGATTAAATGGGCTCTTTTTTTGGGTTTTCCTTCAAATTTTTAGTCACTGGTCTTGTCCAAAGTGTCCAGCACAAGTTTGGCCAAACTTGTGCTGGACACTTTTACCAAAAAACAATTTGATGAAATCAAATATCTTCGTGTTCTAGCCTATTTTTTTAAATTTGCTTGAAGTAATAAGTTACTGTCCAAGACCAAAGTGTCCAGCACAAGTTTGGCCAAACTTGTTCTGGACACTTTGCTATATGAAGTTGGTTAGGTGCATGTTTTTTTAAGAGAAGTGAGGTGTTCCTCAGAAAAGTGTCCAGCACAAGTTTGGCCAAACTTGTGTTGAACACTTTAACTAAAAAAAATTTTAATGACATCAAATATCTTCATTGTGGAAGAAGATGGATTTGAGATCCAGATCTGATTTCTCCAAGTAGTTGTCCAATTTTTCAGCTCTGTTTTTTAGTAAGATCACCAATAGGTGTTGCTTCTCCTTCTTTGAATAATCCAAAAACATGAACTAAAGATCTTCCTCATTTCATAATAACTGGAGTGGATACCTCATCAAATACTGATTGTTCTCTTGGAAAAATAGGTTTAAAATTTAAATAGAATTGTCCAATGCATCTTAAATTTGACACTTTAATTAAATGAATTTTATTGTGATGGTGGTAGTTTAAATAAAGGGAGGATGAGAGCAAAGTTTTGAAAGAGAATGAAGTAGAGAATATATATAATATTAGATAAATATTCACAATTGAGTTTTTCATGTATGTTAATAATTAATGTTGACTCACATTTTAATAATAAATAAATACAGACAGATAACTAAAAGAGGTGCATTATTTTAGAGCCTAAGTTTTGTGCAAATATATTAAAATTAGTTTCTTTAATAGTGTAAATTTAAAAAAAAAATACATTACTATTTTTTCCCCTTATAAAATATATATATATATTTTCTCCTACATAAAATTTTTTTTACATTTTCTTATATTTTTTTATTTCAAGGAACAATGAGAAATTTCTATTGATAAAGGCTCAATATTAACTTTGGTCTAGAAAATTTGAAATTATGTGCAAATATTTTTACAGATTTATATTTGTATTAATAAAATTTTAAAAAAGGACTTAAATAGCATACTTTTTTATATATTTGTGGAAATAAAAATGATAATTGAAATAATATTCCAGACCTAGTGTACTATTTGTCAATTAAGATATTTCTACAAATATCATACATGACCTCCCAACATTCAATGGATCTAAATATAAAATTGATTATTATAGTATGTTAGCTGTTGTGGCTCAACCATTGCTCAAATTTGGTCCAACAGATACTCAACTTAAATCCAAAGCTCTGCTCTAAAATGGATAAATTGGGGCTCAATTTAGGGCCAACTTTTTTTTCAAAATTTTTTCGTATAATTTAAAAAAAGTTTCCTAACACTTTCACAACATTTCCCCAATGTTTTCCAAACCTCTTCCTAAAGGTTTTGAAGAGAGGGAACTGCTAGAAGTTCACCCCCTTATTTCCCATGGTGTATCTAAGTATGATTCAATAGTAAATATTAATGGTCCTACTACTTATTGATAAAAGATATAGTAATTAAAACTCAGGGGAAGACTAATAATAGTTATTCTCAAAATAAACTCACAATAAGTGAATTTTATGTGTGCTAGTGGTGGAGAATAGATAAATAAAATATAGTTATAGATTATATAACGATAATATCAATTTATAAATGCTTTAAAATATAAATATATATTATAATAATTTTTTATAATGTTTATTTGAGTTTTAGTAAGTGAGTGATGTCCAATAACCCACCAAATCCTCCTCTATATATACCAAAATCTATTGGAGTGCACAGACCTTCAATCCAGATAATGTCACTGCTCTCCCCAGCAACTACAGCACTGTGAGGGCCCATAACCTCCCAATGGCATCCACTTCAAGCAGTTTCAACACCCAGACCTCTAGTAAGGACCCTCTATCAAAATTAATGATATCATAGACCCATACCATAAATAGAGAAAACAGAGAAAAGCGGATACCATAAAGAAATAGGTAAAATAACTCATCCAAAGAGTATATAATGAAACACAATGCATATAAAGGAACAAAATTAACTGTCCAAGCCCCCAATAACACCCCCAATCACCCATATTAACCCAGTAATCATATCCCCACCCATAAATCCATGAAAATCCATCAAAGGAATCAGATTAAGTTGTCTAAACTGGATATATGCACCTGAAAAAGATGTATATGCTTGTTTAGGAATTGTGAGTCCACTGGATACATCCATATGACCTAAAATAAGCAGAAAAATAAGTTTTATAGGCTATTTAGAGGTTAAAACCCACTTATAGACCTAAATATAGATAATATAGCTACATATTTAACTGAATACAAGGTTTATGTATACATATAAGCTTATGTATGTCTATAATTACTTAATATTACTTAAGACAAGTATATTATGAATTAATTAACACCTTAATTAGTATTATAAGGCTATGGATAAGCTATTTAAACTACTATAAGTCATATAATATTGTAATAATTATTTATATATAAGCATTATAACCATATATATAAGTATTATAACCATATATATAAGTATTATAAGCTTAATGTAATTAAGGTTATCTTATTTTAAACATAAGGATTGCTCAGTCCTGGGGATACCTAGGCTGACAGTTTGCATCCTGATGATATTGGTCTATATGAATATGTTTTAACCATGACCATTATTATTGGCCGGTTGTCTAGAAGAAAGAGGAGAAGGAGAAAGAAAATAGATAGGAGGGAGACAGAATAATGGAATATGATAAAGTAAACAAATAATAATAATATTTTTTAAACGAGAGGGTGACGAGGTAAATTTGAGACCTGACAAAAGTGTAAGGATTTATTTAAATGGTAATATATGTTTTAATTAGTAATTATGTTCAAAGCACGGCAATCAGTGATTGTTATTAATAAACTTAAAGCAACCTTTAAATATTTATATAGTATTTTAATTAGAAGTGTAATACTAATAAAAATAGTAAATAAACGTAGTATATTTATAATATATTTAAGTTAGTGTGTAATAAGTAATGAGCTACCAGAGTGGTTTCTAAAGCCCTTTTATAGGCAAGAGGACCTTCTGGAGCATTCCAATAGTAATTACAAAAGAGTAAAATAATGTGAAATAAATAATTAAAAGAATTTAATTAAAAACATATAAAATAAACCCGTGAATAAGCAACTATTTTTCCCATCAGAAATTTCTAAAAAAGAATAGAATTAATATAACATATAACTATGTGAATATGGAAAATGAGAACTGTGAGAAAGAAATCTAAAGAAGGAATAAAAATAGCTAAAAAGGTTTAATTAAAACAAAAGGAATTATTTTTACGCTTTTAAATAATTTTAATTCAGTATAAGTAAAATTGATTTAATTATTTTAACTATTTCAAGTAATTAATTGAAACAACTAATTAATTTAATAAAGTAACTTATTTAAAATGAGAAATTAAATTTAATCATTTTAAATAATTTTTTATAATTAATTTAGTAATTTTAGTGACACAATTAAGGGTCAAGGAAGCACCCAATATTTATGGAATGTATTATATGATAAGTTGTATTTAGTTTATATAAATTTTATTATTGAAATTGTAATTACAGTGTAAGTTAAATTCAAACTTATAATATAATTTTAAATAATTAATTTATACATACAAAGTGCGCCATGATATTATAGAATATAATATTTGTTTATGTAATAAAACTTATTTAATAAAAAAATTAAGTATAGTAATTATTTTATTTATTCATAAAATATTTATAATTTTATTTTAATAATTTTTTGTAATTACATAATGTTATTCCTTTATATGATTGCAGTAATTTATTATATAAATTACTGGGCTCCTGAGATAGCCTGGCTGACAATTATTTTATTAAATTATATTTTCTATTCACAATCCTTAATAAATTTATTTTGATTCATTTTTTAATTTTACTTTATTATTTTATTTTATTTTGTTTTATTTTATTTTATTTTATTTTATTTTATTTTATTTTATTTTATTTTATTTTATTTTATTTTATTTTATTTTATTTTATTTTATTTTATTTTATTTTATTTTATTTTATTTTATTTTATTTTATTTTATTTTATGTTATTGAAGCTGTTGTGATTACCACAAAAACATCGCTCCATTTCCAGCCACTCTCTTTGGCTAGGAAAAGTAAAAAAAAGAAAAAAAGGACCAATTAATGCAGCAACTTTAATTCACTCCAAGTCACTTTCTCTGGCTGAGAGAAGTAAATATGTATATATATATATATAATGAAGAACTAAAATCTGTGTGATTAATTCATATCCCTTGGTCAAACTTTAGCTCCTGCCCATGGCTGGGTGAGGTAGAAAAATTAAAATTAAAAAATAGATTTTCACCAAAGTTTTGGTAATTAATGAAGAAAATTTGATGAATTTCCAGTTACTTCCCCAAAAAAAAATGAAACCATATTATAGTAAAATAAATTTAAATAAAAAAATTTGAATTTAAGAGCCTGAAAATAAACTAAAGAAGCTATGCAAAATACAGCTATTTTTTTAGATAATTAAGTTAAAATTATAGGAGAAAAAAAACATAGTTAATTTACAAGCAATAGGAATGCATTTTAGTTAGCACTTCTTCTTGTGGATTTTTTTTCTACATAAAAAACCCACCATTACCCTGTTTTTCAGTTTCCTCGTATTTTTTTCTTCTATTATCTTGAGATTTACAACTGCTAAAGTAAGTAATTGTTATAATTTTTTATTGTTTATCCTTATTTTAAGTATTTTAAAATAATGCTACTGATTTCCTTTCAGAAATATTGGGCACAATTTTTATGTAAAAATTAAATTAGTTTTGAGTTTAGCACCAAGACTAACATACTTTCTTTTTTTTAAAAATAACACTCACAGAATCAATTTACTTAGTGTCAAATATTAAAATAGTCTTTCAACCAACCAATTTTTAAACCTTAGCCATTATTCTAAAAAGTAATTAATTTAATAATTTTCAGCTGTTTTTTAAAACTCAATTAATACTATTATTCAGCAGAAAAAAACATAGGCACCTGATAGCAGGTGCCAATCCCTATCTTTGACTTAAATCAATTTCAGTTCAGCTGTAATTCTTCTGGAAAGACTGCTCACTGAACAATGATCACACTAGCTTGTGCAACATCAAATTAAATTTACTCATAAATATAAACTGAATATAGGGATAGGCATCTGCTAGAAGGTTCTACTTTATTTTTTGTAGTGATGTATTATAGAGAATGCATGGAAAAAATAGAAGTGCCAGGATTCTACAGAAAAATTTGGAGGTGGGAGAGTAATTTAGAGAAGGGGTTGGGGACATATGCTGTGATTATCCAAGATTTTAAATGCATTTTAATTATAAAGAGGGACCTTTTAATAATTCAGAAGCTAAGAACCCTTATAATAAGGCAAATTATTTTTCCAGTTTTTTTGAAAGCCCATAGCTTGGAAGAGCTGGATAAGAAGGAAAATCTGGAGGATGCTAGCACAGGGGGGAAAAAATGGAAACCAGATGTTGGGTTCAGTTCACATACTGAATTGAATCAATTCAGTATGTGAACTGAACCTGATGTCTGTTTTCCACTTTTTTTCCCCTGTGTATGTTATTTTGGTGATATTTTAAGCAAATACAGTATAAATTTAAGTGCAATGGCTCTCATAAAGAAGGAGGATCTCAGAGGAATATATTTTTGAAAGGTGATAGGGGCATATATTTTATATTGATAAGCATTTTTTCTTACTTTCAACTTTTCAGATGATAATATAACATTCTATGTCTTTATTTATATGATAAGATTAATTATTTTCTTTTGAAGGAGGCCCCCAAAAATACCTTCACCTTTTATGACTTTATAAGTCATGATCTTTTAAGAAAATTCTTTGAAGAGCCTCTAAATATATGCACAGACTTGAGCCTACCTGAATTTTGTGAAGTGGGACCTTTTCCTTTTGGGGGTAACATAACTTAAACATATAATCAATTTTTTAATTCTTTCCCTACAGATATCTTTTTAAGTTCTTTAACTCTTGTTGTATGGTTTTCTACTTCTAAGTATGGACAACTGGCAGAGGGAACCTGGAAAGCCAAATTTTCAAGTCAAGAAGGAAGTTTTTTTATTTTTCTGGACTTAGATATATAATACATTTTGAAGCTAGTGATTTAATATTGGGAGATTTATGAAAAGCCACTTCTTTTTACATCAAACCACAGGTGTTACAGAGTATTGTGATTTTACAAGATTAGTTTTTCTATACAATTATTAAAAATACTATGCAACTGCATACAAAATTTGAGACATATTTTTTCTGATGTAGCATCATTCATAAGGTTTAAAGAAGAAGACTAATTAGAATTTATATTTAACAAATTTTTCTAGGCTAGTAAATGATGATACCCATTTATATAGGGAAAAGCAACAGGAATACTTGGGAAAAGCTTCTACATATTTAGAGAGCTCACCCTTAAAAAGGGCCAAAAGAAAAAATTAATTGTAATTATTTTTATAATTTAATTATCTGAGCCATCAAAATTTTTTTGTATGATTGAAGCACTACTTTCAAAAATTTACCTTTAATTAAACCATTTTAAAACAAAAAATAATTCCCATGTATTAGTAGTAATAAGTTAAATATGAAATTGAAATATCTAAAAGAAAATAAATACAAATTTAATGAAGATAGTCCAAAATTTGTATTAAACTCTTAACACCAGAAAAAAAAATTGGGCACCTGATCGCAGCTTTTGATCCCTATCTTTTATTTGATTCAGTTTTAACTCAGCTGTAATTCTTCTGAGAAGACTGTGCACTGAAGACTGAGCATGCCAGCTCGTGCAGTATCAAAGCTGAGTTATGCCTGAATCTCAAATGAATTGAGGTTTTGGCACCTGCTAGTAGATGCTGGCTTTTTTTTGTGGTGTAATATCTTCATAATTTTGGCTATTTTTAAAGTACTCCATTATAAATTACTTATTTTTAATATCCACCTTCTTTTTCAATTGCTGTGTAGACGTTTCTTGTTGAAACTCACAATCTGAATTATTTCACAGAAAAATGATGATTTTTTTCACTTTTGTGATCCTCTAGTCTTGCTTTCTTAATTTCCAACTGATTTAGAAATTTCTTTTCCTCCAAATCAAGAGCAAAACGAGCTTTACTTAAAATTTTCAAAAAAATCAACTTCTAAAAGTTGATACCATCTTGTGCAATCAATATTTTTTTCAAGTAAAAATAAAAAAACATATATAAAGTTCTTAAAAATAAATTTTGTATGTAAAGAGAGTTATGAGAGATATAAATACAAGCTTCTTCTCTCTAAAAATATACCTACAGTGAGCCAAAAGAACTTTAGGAAGTATCTTCACATTTCATGAGTTTATTCATGTTTAACAAAGTTGAGGCTATTCTGTTGGGTTTATAAATTGATGAAGAGGGCTCACCTAGCTCATAAAAATCTTTTTCCGCATGGGTTTTGAGTTGGTTACTATTGTTTGAGGTTTGTGTTTGTGCTGGCAGCTTGAAAGATGAAGTAATTATTTTCACAATATAAAATCTGAGGTAACAAACCTTACCTCAGAAATTAAAGGCTCTGGAAACTCAGGTGCAGTTGTAAATAGCTCTATATCTTTAAAATTAAAATTATCTTCAAAAGGATCATTTATTGAAACAGTTTAGGAATGATTTCTATGAGGAAAAAATGAGCTGTTTGTATCATTGAAGATTTGAGAGTTGAGTTCAAAATCTGAATTATTTTGGGATGGGTGAGTATTGGGACTTTCTTTTGAATCAAGAAAATTTACTGTGTTGAAATCCACTTGGGTACTAAAAATAATATCCATGTTCTCATAAAATGGACACATGACATTCAACTTCTCTGAAACAGCAGTAATTACAAGCTCCAAGTCCTCATCTTAAATACCAAATCCAGTGGAAGAAGAAGTCACTCTATTCTTTTCATATTTTGGTTGATATTTCTCAAATAATTTCTTCATTTTTTAGGAGTGATGTTGATTTTCCCTTTTTTTTCTTCTTTATTTTATTTTCCATTAAAAACTAACCCTTGAGCTTTGAAGAAGGAGGGTGGCTAATATAAGTGGATTTCTCATATCCAAAACATTCTTTGTAATTTGATGTAAATTTAAGCCAGTTAATAATAATAAGGTAATCATCCTTTATAAGTTTTTCTGAATTTAATGAATTATAAGATTTTGGAGAAGGCTTTTATGGGGATGAATTTTTTTCTGGTCAGTTTTGACTAGATTCTTTTTGACAGGCATCATGGATTTAAGAACTTAAAATTTATCAAATTGAAAATTGAAGAAGAAATTTTAAGAAAAGAGTGTAGACTTTCCAGAGAAAATTTTTGAATTTGTAGCAATAGAAGTGTCTCCAAGGATAGATGAAGAGAGAGGGGGGTGGTCAATGTGTTAAGTAGAAATTTGATTAGGTTAATGGGGGAGTGATTTTATGAAGTCAACATGTATTGGTGAGGAAAAAAGTGCTGATTTGAGGTCAACTTTGACACCCATTTTTGAAATAAGTGATTTATTTGAAAAATTTAAGTGTGGGTTTTTAAGTGCAAATTTGGTTTGAAACACACACTTAAGATAAGTGCAAATTTTCTAAATTTGACACCCCCTAAAATTCTTATATAAATTTTATTACTTTATTATTGTATCTTCTTCTTGGATTGATTTTTTTCATTATAATACATTTATATCATAAAAGATTAAAAAACCTATTTTCACATTTTTGAAAATCATTGGATCAAACCTTAATGGAGCCTAACTGGCTGCACATGATATACATGAGGCTGTGAGTTAGTGGGGTGAAGCCCAGCTACATGCAGGAGCCTCTACCAGTAGCTCCCATTCAATATTGAACTCCATTCTAACCATGGGTCACACTATGATAGTATTAACCTATGATATTTTATTATATAGAACTATATTATTCTCAGCCAGGCTACTAGACTTACCCAGGAAATAATTAATTATTTACTGGGATAGAGCCACACCATTTATTTCTTATTTTAATTAATTTTACTTACTTCTTAATTTACTTATAATAATTTAACTAATTAAATAAGTAAAACAAGTATTTAATTAAATTTGATGTTCCCCATTTTTTATTCCTTGACAGCATTCTCATGACAGCTGAAAGGTAAACTATAACTATAAAAATACTATATATTAAAATCAATTATTTTTCTTTTTATTTTTACTTTGGCATGTACAGAAACTTAAAATAAAATCAAATAAATTATAATTAAAATTGAAATATACAAAAAAATACTGTATATGAGAACATTCTTTATAGAACAACTTTAATTATTAGAAATTTCTATTATTGGAATTATTCTTTCTCTCATACTCATGTATATAGAATTTCTGACTCTGTATTTTCTCTCCTTTTAGCCTATATAAGGCCTCTCATTCTTGGTATTTTTTTTCATCACTTATTTTTTACTTACTTTACAATTATATTTTATATACCATAAATCATCTATTACTACTCATATTATCTTAGTATTTATATTTTCTGTAATTCTAAGCTTTAAAAGTAATAATAAACCAACTCTTTACCTTCTTACTTTATTAATACTTTATAAAGAAATAAAAATATGTACACACTTGAAATCTTGAGCCTTCCTACGCCTATCATCGCCATTGGACTACTGGAAATACTTCTAGACCAATAAGGACCTTCTGAAAATTATATTTCACTTTACATTTTTTATGGCATTTTATTTGGTTTGATTTGGCTTAAATAGATCCATTTTACTTCAACTTACTATACCTTATTCTCTTTATTTTTATTGTACAATTCTTCAACAGAAAAAAAAAGTCAGATGGTAGCAGGTAGCTCCCTGACTAAACTATGGTGGTTCAGTTGGAGAGAGGCATCTACTAGTGGTTTCAAACCTTATTTTTCCTGGTGCTTTATAATATTTTACTTTACTCCTGCTATTCATTTTAATTGTTTTAATTACTTTCTCACTATTATTTTCCTCAGGACTGCCATGCATCTCCCCTCTCCTGTAGGTTGGTGGTTAGTTAGTTAGTTAGTTATCTAGAGAGGAGGTAAAAATCTTTTACATGCAATGTGGCTCTCAATACAAAAGAAATCTACAGAAATCTTGCTGTAGGAAGACTTCAAGGGGGTTTCAAAAATATAAAAATCTTCTGTTCTTTTATTTCTCTATGATTCCTAGTGACTGGATGGATGATGTCAAAAACTTTTTTACCAATTTTTTTCTGCTGGATCTTCCATACTGAATGAGAGCTATCATGTGTAGAAGCCCTGGTACCTGTGGCATTAGTTGTATGAATTGATGACACTTGGATCTCTGGTTGGGTCCTCCTTCCCAGCAGAGCCAAGGATTCCATCTTACTGGGATTAATTAAGAGCTAATGTTATTTGAATTAAAAAAATATTCAAAGGTAAAAAATTACAGTTATTATACACAAGAGTTTGAGTTTGTAAAAAAATAAAGTGTTATAGTGCAGGATGCTGTGTATGAATATATTTCTACTGACTAATCAGTGAAACAATCACTTTTTTAGAGAAAGTGCAGATTGGAGCAAAATAAGAGACCTATATTAGTTATTGAAATACACTCATGTTGGTGCAGGTGTGTTTCATAAATTTAAAATTAGATAAATATATGTGAATTTTGTAATTATGAATTTGTTAACTTTGATACCCCCTAACAGAGGGTACCAAAGTTAGCAAACCAGCACACAGAAATCAGCAATTAATTTTGATCAAATTAGCACTTTATTAATTTTTAAACCAAAATGGAAACAACACTGGTGTATTTCAAACCTGTAATGTCATGCAGTTTTTATTCAAAACACTCCCTCTTCACAAGAAAATTTCAATTCATTATCTTCAAAATAGCCCATTTATTTCAAAAAATTAGAGGTTGGTATGTAATGACTGATTTGGGCTGAAACTGCAGCACAGTATCAGCTCTCAGGACTCCAGAAAGAACCAATATTGAATTACTTACCTGTGGCACGGTATCAGCACTCAGGACTCCGGAAAGAACCGGAGTCTCAGGATGCCGTGGCCACAGGTTATATATGATGACTAAGTACATAATTCACTAAGTACACAACAGAAACTGGCACTTAAATTAAGTGCTTGTATGCTAACTTTGACACCTCCTATTATTGGTTTCATATTGCATAGCATGACTCTGACAAAATACCAGTTGCTATTTTGTATTTTTATTCCACACTAATGTATACATCCTTCATTATTATCACCACTGACTCCCCTCCTTGAGTTCACTTCTCTCAAATCAAGACTTTTAAATTCAAGTATGTCATTCTAATTTAATCTTTCTGTTTTTATTTTTTATTTTGTCTGCTTTTCACTTTACAAGTTACCCACATCATAGTTCAGTCATCCTAAGAAACAGATGAATAACCAACAACTTCTAAATGCTTCTTATGCTTGTTAAACAATGGAGGTTGTCTTATTGCATCATGTGGATTGGTTTTGGATCTATTTCAAAAGTGGCTTATGAGTGTTGCCACTATAGAGTGGTGCTAAAACTCCAAGACCAATGAAAATTGTACTATATACATTTTGGTGGTCACTAAGTCATTAAGGTATTTTGGCAAAGATTGGCCTTTGGATTGATCTTACAAACCTCCAATCTGACTATACTTACATCTAGTTGTGATTTTTCCTCCTGTGTTAGGACTCAAGATATGGCGACGTCAGTGCTAGTAGGTCAGAGAGATAGTGGGTTGACCCTATTTTACAGTTCACGGAAGCAACCAAGCAGTATTGAGCAAGAACGAGAGCAAGGCCTTATTCACGGATTGTGTGGATGGGCTCGAGGGATGGGGGGAGGAAATGTACGACGAGTATACAGTGAAGAAGGAGGCTATGAATACATATTTGGAGAGGATGGGATGTTTGTGTGTGCAGGGGTGAGTGGGGCTAAAGAGAGTGGACGGGGCAACAAAGAAGTGGGGAGGGATGTGGGACTGTGGGAAGGATACCAAGAATATCAACTTTTGCACGGCAACCTGGGGCGAGAGTTGATTGAAGAGAAAGGACAAAGAGCGATTGAATTCTGGAGTGTGTGGCTGTGGCGCCAAGGCGGAGGTTTGCTAAGCGGGCGGGTGGGGGCTGGAGAGATGGTGCTGACGGCGGCGGGATCGGCAGGACATCGATTTGGGGCGTGTGTTGCACCGGCGGTGGGGCTGATTCTGCGTGAAGGAGCACTGGTGGACATTGTAGGGCGGACTCCGGTGGCGACGGAAGATGGACCGGAGGCGAGTGTCCTGCTGTCAAGTGACGTGTGTTCGCTGGTGGCGTATCTCCGGCAGCTCTCCGGCACACATGTCCGTGTCCGGTCCAACTCTAATGCTCATTCACACGCGGTGACTTCCTGGGCGACGCGCGCGCTCAGCTGGGCACTTCCGCCTCAAAAGGATACAAGTCCCATCCCGCTCAATGCTGACGCCCTTGATGCTGAGCTCAGAAATCAATTTGGTCTTCCTTCAAACCCTCACCATCCTCCTCTTACTCCTCCATCATTCAATCCTCGCTCCCCTCAATTCAATGTCGAGTTTGCTCTTGCTGATGCCATGACTGATCAGCCCATCAAGACTAATCCTTTCAATCACTCCCTTCATACTGATGTTGTTTTGAAACAATTGCATGTCTTTGTGGGTCTTCCTTGTCGCAAAAAAAAAGTATTGTGGTTCCAGGTATATCCCCCCTTCTCTCTTTCTCTTCTCCATCACTCTCAATTCTCACTCTTTTTTTATCAGTATAAAAACTGGGATCTTTTGCTCATCCTTGACCCTGCACAAGCAAAGCAATTCGATCACGTCCAACTCTCTTTTTTCCTTGCACACCCCGTCACGAATACGAATTCAGACAACCAAATTGCTTCGCCAGACGTCTCTTCGAAAACCTCTCCAAATAACACCCTCTCTGAACAATCTATCATAGCATCGGAACCAAGCACAGGTATGGAAAATAAAACCTCAGAGTCACTTGGGGTGGACTCCCGGAAAGATGGTCATCCTGGCCACTCAAACAACATGAGTGATGTGGTAGATTTAGATTGTGTTTCTCGTGACAATCTTCCAAAAGCTCAAGCAGTGGATCATCATTTAGTTCCATCACCTGTGGGACATGATTTCACAGTCCCTATCTGTAGTCCGCCAAAGTCTCATTCAGATCAGGTTAATCTGAACGCAAAAGAACCCGAACAAAAAGAAGATTCAGTTCCCTCCACATTGGAAGAAACAAATATTGACGATGAGTCCTCAACCAAAAATATCAGCTTGTTAATTGGTGAGAGCTGCAAGATCTTAAAGAAATTGGACCGACATATTAAGTTTGTTTATTCTGTTTCATTCATTTCACAATATTAATTTATCATGTTGCTATGAAGCAGTTCTCATAATGATTATTATTATTATTTTTTTTTTTTTGGGGGGGGTGCGTTTTTCCTAAAATTATAGTTCTGATCGTTTGGTTGATTCCAAAACAAACAAGATTTTTGGCAGTCAGAAATTGTCAACATGGTGGCTGATGAGATCCAAAAGAACTCAGTTTTTTCTCAAACAATCATCCAAAGAGACTAAGTGGATAGATCAATTGATTTGGTCCAGACAACGCGAAAATGAGCAAACAAAAAGCAATAGTGTAATGACTACTGCAACCAGTGGTGTTGGAAGTGAAAATTTAGTAGACAAGAAAGCAGTCGAGGTGGAAAATGGTTTGTTGGAATGTTTAAATGAGTGAGTTTTTTTTTTCTGCATTTCTCTTATTATTGAAAACATTAGTAATCAATTTGATGTCTCAATTGTCTTTTCCTCTTTGTTGTGTCCATGGTTTACTTAGAGATGAAAATATTAAAGAGATGTTCCTCAGAGGCGAATCAGGACAATGGATCATAGGTCATAAAAATATTAACAGTAAAAAAGTTTGTCCAGGTATTGTAAATAAATTTAATGCCCAAGGTTACCTTTTAGGCAATCAGCCATTAAAATTAAAAGGTTGTGATAGTAATATCGGAGAATATAAAGAAGAGTCAAGAAATTTGGAAACAAGTGACGAAATCGAAGGTCTATTAGTTTTACCATCAGGATCGGGTAATCTGATTGATGCAGATAGTCAGTTTTATTTAGGTATATCTTTTGGTCTTTACTTTGGGTTGACTTGTGGCTTTTTTTTCTTTATTATTATTATTATTTGGGTTCATGTGGTGTGTTTATATCTGGGGTGGGGTGGTGGTGTTCCTTTATTTTTGTTATGGGCAAACAAATCAATTGGGTGATATTATTATATATAGATGAATTAAAAAAGTTTATTAGAAGTTTACTTTCTACTAAATAAATTATAGAAGAATAGGAATAGACTTTTTATTATTATTTTTGTCATTATTTATATTATTTTTTTTATGACGAGGAGAGAGGAGGGCAAAATTAACTGATATTGTTTTTTTTTGTGTGTGTTTTGCAATTTTTGTATTTTGTATATTTTTCATTCATTATTTATATTTATTTGGTTTTTTCAAAAAAGATGGTAGTTATTAAAAAGAGGGGTTTATTTATTTATTAGTGAAGTGAGGGAAGAAGTAAAAAAATTAGATAGATGTAAAAATAAAGTGTGAGAAACAGACATATATGCAGTCACTTTAACCTTAAAAAAGTATATATAAAAGAAAAAAGAAAATATTGGTGTAATATATCAAATTAGTGCTGCTCCCTTCCTTTCTTCATTGATCTTCATATTCACCACCACTAAAACTAAATGAATAATGGGGCAATTGAAAAAAAAAATGAAAGCAGTTTGTGAGAGCTCAACCTTCTTTTTTCTTCAATCAACCAATCATTCAATAATTCATTCAATGTATGATGTTATGTATGGTATGTACACAGCTATTTTGGGAAAAGCTTGCTATATATATATATATATATATGTGTGTGTGTGTGTGTGTGTGCCTGTCTTCTTTTACCTTTTACTCCCTGCCAAAAACATGAGTTTAAGCTGCTTTTGGCGGGGGATGCGGAACAAAAAAAAAAAAAAAAAAGAAAGAAAAAAAAAAGAGTAAGTAAGGTTTTTCTAAATAACTGTCACCACAAAAAAAAAAAAAAAAAAAAAAGTGGCACCTGCTAGCAGGTGCCTATCCCTATATCCAGTTTTTGATTTAAGAGTAAATTTGATTTGATGTTGTGCAAGCTAATGTACTCATTGTTCAGTGTGCAGTCTTTCCAGAAGAATGACAGCTGAGTTGAAGTTGAGTTAAGTCAAAGATGGTGATTAGCACCTGCTATCAGGTGCCCATGTTTTTTTTTCTGGTGTGTATGTAAATGAATGAATGAATAAATTATGTTGCTTTAGTCAAACTCTATAAATGCATAGTTTTTTAAAAAAAAAATTCTTTTTGTTCATTCATTATCTCTTAAAAATACACAAATATATATATATATATATATATATAGTGTTTAAATGAAGCAGCTACTATCAATGGTTTTACTATACTATTCATATATTATTAAAATCACATCCATACAATCAGAAGAACACTTGAATTATTTCTGTAAAATGTATTTATACATATAAAGACACATTTAATTATCATACAATCAACATCTTTTATTAACTGATTCTTCCACAGTTTAAATATATAAAGAGTTTTAAAGAGACCAACTTAGTTCAAGCTTTCTGATTCATCTCAATGGAATGGATGGATAATGTCAGCCTAGGTATCCCCAAGACTGAGTATCTTTTTTTAAAAAAATAAGATAGCCTTAATTGCATTAATCTTATAAGTTAATACTATGGTTATAATACTTGTATATATGGTTATTATGCTTATATATATATTTATTTTACTATTGTATGACTTATATAAATTTTAATAGCTTATCCGTAGCCCTATAATACTTATTGAGGTGCTAATGTAGTCATAATATACTTATCTTAAGTGATATTAAGTAATTAGAGACATACATAAGCTTATATGTATGCATAAACCTCATATTCAGTGAAATGTGTAGTTATACTATGTATATATAGGTCTACATGCAGGTTTAACCCTCTAAATAGCCTATAAGCATTATTTTTTCTGCTTATTTTAGGTCATATGGATGTATTCAATGGACTCACCACACCTACACAAGCATATACACCTTTTTCAGATGCATATATCCAGTTTGGACTATTTAATCTGCTTCCTTTAATTGATTTTCATGGATTTATGGGTTGGGATATGATTACTGGGCTAATTTAGATGCTTGGGTATGTTATTGGGGGCTTGGATAGTTGATTTGGTTACTTTATATGCTTTGGGTTACATTTTATTCTCTTTGGATGAGTTATTTTCCTTGCTTTCTTATGGTGTCTGCTTTTATCTGTTGTATATATTTATAGTATGGGTGTATGATATCATCAATTGTGATGGAGGGCCCTTACTGGATGTCTGGGTGTTGAACCTGCTTGAAGTGGACACCATGGGGAGGCAATGAGCCCTCACAGTGCTATAATTGCTGGTGGTAGCAGTGACATCATCTGGACTGAAGGTATGTGCACTCCAGTGGATTTTAGTATAAGTAAAGGAGGATTTGGCAGGTTATTGGACATCACTTACTTACTAAAAATCAAATAAACATTATTAAGCAATTATTAGCATATAAAAATATATTTTAAAGCCCTTATAAATTGATATTATCTTTATATTAGCTATAAATATATTTTATTAGTCTGTTTCCCACCACTAGTCTGCACCAATCCAAATATTAGGGGGTGTGAAGCATTACTATATATGACTGGCAGACTTCAGTCTCAAAACTCCATTACAAGACGCCATCATATATGGCATAATTGGGGTTAGAAATGTCAAACATTTGTCCAAATACTTTATCAAATACTTCCTATTCTTGCACCATAACCCCAACCACAATTCAGCCCACCAATACACACATTCCTGCAATCCACTGTACATCAGACCCCTTTGCTCCCAAACCCACATTATCCTGGACTCCTGCTCAATTTTATATATTCATCCATTTCAGAACACATTTCAAAACACATTTCTGAATGCATTTCATAATGCATATCCTAATCATCATGCAATTCTCATTCCAGATCCCCCCAACTCTCTTTCTCTTAACATCTTTTTCTACCCTTTCATCAAGGTATGTTTTTTTTCTTTTTCTTTGATAAAGCTTCACATGTTCTTCATTTTTCTCTTCAAGCCCCTTCCAACACATAACTAAGGTGAGTGGTACCTGATCCTGCTTTTCTTTTTACTGACTTTTTTCACTTTTATTTTTCCTTTTTTGGGGGGGTTTTTTTTTTCTAAATTGCTTAGGAAACAGTCTCAGAAAAATTTTAGACTGCTTCTGAGCATTTTTGGTAAGTTTTTCTTTTTGCTTTGGAAATGTGATGGAAGCTTGCCCAGCACATTTCTGAGTGTTTTTACTAACAATTTTTTTTTTTCAAATTGATTTGGAAACAGTACCAGAGGATTTCTAGATTGTTTCTTAGCATTTTAGTAAGTTTTTTTTTTATTTTGCCTTGGAAACGTGCTGGAAGCATGCCCAGCACATTTCTGAGTGTTTTTACTAACATTTTTTTATTTTTATTTTTACCAAATTGGACAGATATGAAATGGGTCAATCTGGATGATGATTATATCTTTTCATCTAACATTCTTATTACCTATGGAGTCTTTCACAACAAGATTCATATGCACAAAAATGATTCTAATTTTCTTACATTTGGGATTTTCACTTATATCAATCCTATTACTAGACTACCAATTCCTTCACCTGCTCAACTCACACCACATGCAAAAAGCTGAAGAAACTGACCTCATGTTGCACCAACAAGGAGCTGACATGGTGGAAGGGTGCCATGTTGGCTAAAACCAAGCTCATATGTTGCTATGTGGGCGCAGATCATCTCATGGTAACTAATATGATATCTTATTCTCAATTTATTGCCTGCATAAATAAAAAAATTGTCATCCAACTTCAATAGGACTAATTAGGTCTTTGAGAGAAACAATGTGGAAATAACATAAAAGTGCACTTCTTTAGTGTGTTATTGACTCAACTAAACTACATATCTAACATTCATTGAATGAAAAATTGTTAGAATTTCACCCTACTAAGATAAGTAACACAAAAGCAAATATATATATATATATATTTCCCTGATCCAACGTACACAATACTTCTTTCCCCAATACTTCATCACAAAAATATAAAAAAGATCTATACAAAACTATTCAAGCTTTTCACTTAAGATGGGAGAGCCTTTAGATTTGAGGGATGTGTATAATAAACTACAAGCCAATGATGTTCAATCACAATTTCTTTTTCTCCAAGAAATTTTAACTCAACATGACCAAGTTATTGCACACCTGATGAAAAAATTCAAAAATTTAGAGCTTTAACAATCTACATCAGCAAAGGAAAAGTCCAAAGGAAAGAAAAAGGAATTTGCATCCAAATCGGCTTCCAAAAATCAAGAAAGTAGCAAAGGTACAAGAAAATAAGCTGCAGCTTCTACCTCCACTCCAGTTCCAAGTAACCCACCAAGGCCAGAAAATTTTTAAAAGACCCACTCACTCACCAAAGACTCCCAGGAAAAATACCAAATCAATAAAATCCAACTCTCCTGCCTCATCTTCAAAAAAAACCCCAATGCAAACAATTATATGTGAACAGCCTGATGGGTTTGAAAAAACAAAAGTAAATTGTTCCATTATAAGCTATTTAATTCCCTGAATCATAAAATATCCTTCATTACTCTTAAAGATGCACTTTTTTTACATATTATACTTTTGCGGGGTCTTTTTGAAAATTGTGCTGCTCCACCATCATCAAACCCAAATGAGCAAAGGGAACTCTGTCACCTATTTTCATCCACCCATCAAATTAAAAATACCCTTGCAAGCAAAAAATGTGCTGAGCTGATTTTAAAAGAAGAAATTGAAGTCTTGAGAGACTTGAAGTCTGGTAATAAGAAAATCAGCAATTGTATGGTTTATATATCCAAGTTTTTCTTGATGTATATGCTATGCTTTCTTCTCTGGCAAAACTTGGCATCTTTCATTGGGCTACTGACTTTGATGAGCAGCCAGATTCAATCTATAACTAGGCTTTCAGAATTAGTGCACTCATGACCTTTCTTCAAGCATTAATCTGAAACACTTACAGATATATGAATGTCAATAAAGCCCACATGGACAACTATGGAGTTCTTAAACAGGCTTATGATCATTATGTTCACTCCAAGATGACTAGGCACTATGCAACCAAATGTAAAAATAAAGGCAAGCACAGTCAAGATGAGGAAAAAAAAGTTATACAAAAGGCTTGTCAAAGGGTAAGTATTCTCCTTAAAATCTAAAAAAAAAAAATACTTAATTTTATGTTATCATACAACTTTGTGATGCACAATTCAAGTTCACAATTAATAATGAATTTCCTCTTTGTTATAGAGAAATAATACACTGACTTCAAGCTCATTGTGATGAAGAGTATTATCCTAAAAAAAACACCTATTTAGTCAAATACTTGCCTTACCGTTCTGAAGCTGCCAATATTTTCTTTTTCCATTTGGATTGCAAAATGAATATGAATGAAAAGATTGAATGAAAACACCAACCAAGCTGTACACACACTCAAGTAAAAGATCCTAAAGAAAGTGCATTCCCAAAAGCTTCAAAAGGATTTCCAATTGACTTTTATGACCCTGAATGGTATAAAAATTTACTTCCTGCTCAGAAAGAAAATTTAGCCAACATTGACAAGGTAGAATTTTTTCCTGATCCACTCAAATATATTCAAGGAAAAAAAACATCCTGATGAAAATATAAATGATAAGAAGCTCACTGAAAAATATTGGGATACTGCTACAAAAGATTACAGTTTTGATCATGAAGAAGTAAATGATGATGACTTTGAGGAAGAAATTGATGACAATAATGAAAATCAAAGCAATTATGGTGGAAGCTTCAGTCTTCATAGTAGATCAGAGATGAGTGAGGATGATAGTTTATATAGTGAGGAGGAGAATTTGAGTGAAGAGGAGTCAGAAAATGATGAAAATCAATTGGATGACTTTACCCTAAATGAACTGCAAGATGCTGAAATGATGGATGCAAGAGAAATAAAGAAAGTGCACAAGGATGAAAATAGCTTTGAAATGGGTTTACATGATGGATTTTTGTCTGATTTGTATATTGATAAATATAATGGTATCTGGTATATTGATATGTTAAGTGATGATAAATTTGTTTTAGAGTAACTTGGTGACCAATGAGTATAATGTCATTTATCAAAAAAAAAAGGGTGAAGTGAGTTGTGAATATACATTGAGAAAATCAAGAAGGACAATCATAATGTAGTTAATATATATAGAGTTATGAATAGGAAGTATATACTTCTGATATTTTTTTTCCTCATATGATAATGTGCAATAATTGTTACAAAAATAATTTTAAATTGTTTGCCAAATAGTTATTTTTTTCAAGGATTAAATATTTAATATCAGATAACTTATCAATGAGAAATAGATTGAGGTGGAAGTGTGAAGCTTATATATAGCAGGAGCATAAGACAATCAATGACAAAAATGTAGGTAGAAATATGAAAAAACACAAAACAGGGGCTATTTTAGAAAGTTCTGAATGAATAACAAAAAAATAGGAGGTCAGTATAAAAAAAAGAGCTTTATAACCTATTTGATTTAGCAAAAAAAATATTAGATGGAAGATTTAGTGAATATAATTTTCAAAAAAGGAGTGAAGTTTGTACTGATTGCAAGGAAATATGAGTGTGCTAGTAAGATAATAATAATACGATGGAATGCTTTGAGTTGATCTGCAATATTTGCATCTAAGTTAAGGAAATTATATGCTCACCATTTGCAGTTAAAAAACATGAACAGTGCAATAATTTAGTGATTTTCAAATGAATAACTAAAAAAATAATTACAATCTTAATTTTGCAGGGCAACTAGTTTGAAGATACTAATAAACAGATTATTTTAGATTTACAATTGAAAAAGGGCTTAAGATATTGGAAAATAGTAAAAAAATGGCTTGCCTGTGAAGCTAAACAGGCTAAAAGCAACTAAAAACATATTTATTGTTTTAAAATTTAATATAATTAGACTAGAAAATGTTTCAGGAGCCAGAGAGCCCCAGGAGTGAGAAAATGTAGAAAACCCTAATTTTTAATTCTCATTTTCAGGAGCCAAAGAACCCCATGAGCATGAAAGTGTAGAAAATCCTAATTTGTAGTTCTCACTTTAGGTAGAAAATAATTATTAACTATTTTAAGTTTATTTTCAAGTTCTGCATATTTTTTAAGGAAAAAAGTCTTTAAATTTTCATGAACCTGTAGTGTGTTGGCTAAAGATATTGGAAAATGGTAAAAAAATGGCTCACCGATGAAGCTCAACAGGCTAAGTGCAACTAAAAACATATTTATTGTTTTAAATTTTAATATAATTAGACTATAAAATGTTTCAGGAGGCAGAGAACCCCATGAGCCTGAAAATGTATAAAACCCTAATTTGTAATTCTCATTCTAGGTAGAAAATAATTATATACTATTTTAAATTTATTTGAAAGTTATGCAAATTTTTTAAAGAAAATATTCTGGCCATTTTCATAAACCTGTATCATTTCCACTAATTTATCTTAAAAGCACCAGTTGTTTCGGCCACTGACAAATCTGCTCTCCTAATTTGATTTGAATCTAGTAATTTATATATGTCTTCATGTTATAAGCTGCTACACCACTTCAATATCCCTCTGTATGTTATAAATCTTACAGTTTATCAAATTTATTAGCTAAAAAATATTCGAATGAAAAGTAAAATTTAATGAAACAAAAACTCAAAAATCTATTTCCATTTCTATATTGTCTTTATTCATGAAATATGCAGTAGTGGATATAAATTTTTCAATTGGCTCAATAGTATTGAATGTCTTTTAAGCCCCAAAACATATTGACCCAGTGTTCTATAGGCCACTGGGCCAGTTATTATTTTTTTGCTTACAACCTTAAAATATCACCAGCCCCTGTGAAAAACCTTCAATACACTCCTAAAAATCTATATATTTCACTAATTTTGTTATTTTATTGCACTTTATCCATGACATTGATGCAAAATACTATCCTTTCTTTTTCACCAAGCACCTTTACCACTTTAACTACCTTTTCAAATTCTTGTTCTCCATTAACAAAAACTTCACAATAGTTAGTTGGTTTATTATTTTAAATATAGCTGCCATTATCTAATTTAAGGCCTTTAAGCTCCATCCCCAGTTATTTAGAATTTCTGATCCTTCAGGGTGCAGGAACTCAGAATAATGGTGAAGGTTAGGTTCTTCATGTCTATAAAAATCCAGTGTATTATTGTAGAACTTTCCAGTAAACACCATTTTTTTCCCGATAGGTTTATGGCTTCCTGATTGATCCTCCATATCATTTAGCAAATTCTTTCCCATCAGTCTTTGAAGTTAAAAAAATTGATTCATTACTGTTGTTGAAATCTCAGCTATTAATTTAAAACAGAAAATAAGTTTTTTTTTCAGATTAAAAAAATAATTACTAACCTTTTTTTTATTTGTTTTTATTTTTTGAAGTATGCCCATCAATCTCTCACCATGGAATTCTGACATACTTACCAGAGGCCCCCACCAGCTAAATTTTTCTGGAATGTGCCAGGCATAGTAATTATTAGGACAATGGCAGAGTCCCTCCAACAGAATTTTTGATGTCCTCATGTATTTGGCATATCTATCTGCAAATTGTTTGTGCATATCGACTGTTACCTCTTTTGAATTAACTATTTTTGTGCATTCAAAAATTGCACAGAAGTTTTGGATATTCAATTTCTCTTCACTTAACTGACCGGCAAAATTGATTTCATCTAGTATTGCATCAAACCAGGCTAACAGTAGATGAACAGAAAAAAGGGTCATCCATTCACAAGCTTTCAACTTCCCATTTTTAGCTGTTCCAACCCCTTTAGGCAACAGGACTATACCAGTAGGTACCACAACTTCTCCAATTACTTCAAGAAGTTTTTCCTGTAGTTATTTATTGTAAGTTCCATTCCTTATTCCACTTGATTCATAATCAGTAGCTGATCCATCTAATGCGCTTTTATGATACATTTTGTTTCTAGGTTTGTAATTCCAACAATCTTGAAAGTGATGATTGAGTACACCTTCATACCAATTGTGAAGTATACTCAGAAAAATTGAATTAACAGGATCCCAGTAACTGAGTTGACTAAGTTCAGACCATCTCACTCCAGTTTCATGAGTTAATCTTGACTTTTCAGCCAAAGTACAGGCTTCTTTTGACTGATAAGAAGTAAAAAAAATTATCTTCCCTATCTATCTTTTCACTGACACTTATTTTATTAATATTGGATTTATCTATATGACACCATGAGCAGGGCTTTGAAGAGGAATGAGATGAAAATCTTGCAACTTTATGTTTTGCCACAATTTTGCCAATTAAAGCTTCCAATTTAGCTGTCACAGTTTGTCCGTTTGGGAACAGGTGAGTTTTAATATTAAAACCTTTATCTATTTCAAGTAAAATATCTACTAAAGGATGGAGAACATTACTTATGGTTGCAATATCAGGTTGATTAGGAGCTGGAAGAATAGCTGAAAGAAAGGTATATTTCCTCTTATGTTGCATCAATGGTGGTAGATTTAGACAATACATTGAAAAAACACCTATTGATACTATTTTTCCTGAAATTTTTTTTCTGTAGGGGTTTTACCAATCCAAAAACAATGAAAAATCTAAATTTAGGTCTGAAATTTTCTTGTTTTTAGCAGGAATATCAATCAACAGCTCCTTGAATGCATTAGATTTAAGATAAAAATTTATTTTTCCATCCGTTTTTTCAGCCAAATGGTTAGCTCACTTTTCAATTTTTCTCTCCACATTTGATAATCCAAGAATCTAGCTGAGCCAGTCACTCAAACTTTGAAGAAGAAAGCACCTTTTAGGTTTTTGTAAACTTTGAAGATTCTCATTATCAGTATTAAGCAGCAATTTGTCAGGTGGGGTGTTTTTATGAAAGAGGTTTTCATTGCAAACAGCAGATTGTTGTGTAGGTTGGTAGCCAAAATTATTGGGGGAAATATCAGGATGGTACAAGAAGTAACATTTTAGGCAGAATTTTTTATTTGTATTTAGAGATTTATTCTTAGTTTGGTGGTAGCTGTATGGCTGTCTTTTGGGATCTGTGATATGAGGTCAACTTCATGTGGTAGATTTCAGCATTTTCTGACAATGTAGGAGATGCACTGAATAATATAATTCATCTTCTTGCTACTGAAACCACACACAAGATTTAGACAAGAAATGAATCGAAGGATATGACCTAAGACAAACAAGAAAAAATCAGCCAGTTTAAATAAGTTAGAAGTTAAAGGTATCATACACAGAGAGACTTATTTTTCATTATTAATATTAAAATCTTCATCAGGAGTTGAAACCCTATGGCCTTAGTCTGATGTTGTCAGCCTGTATATCCCCAGGACTGAGTAAAAAGTACTTATAATTTATGTTAAACACATGAACTATACATGGGAAAAATAATTAAGAGTACACAAACAGTATACATAAGTAAAATTATGATAATATACAAAATATGCCATTATAACACCTTATATACATGCATATATCCACCTTTTATAAGTCTTATGTACTTAATATTAAGTTTGAATATTTTAGAGTAATTTTAAGAGCCTTAAGTATAAGGCTACATAATTTTTAAGTACACTTAAAGCTGTTATTTTCACTGTTTTATGCAAAAAACAAGAAATGCGCTTTATTTCAATTAAAAGTTGAGTATATGCGCCATAAATTTGAGAATATCAAAAATGCGCTTTGAAAGATCAATATGCCTCATTTAGGACTATTGATTTGGCTATTTAAATTCATAAAAATAACACCTTTCAAATTTGGTGTTTTTTATGCCAGAAATGGCTTCTGTGTACTGGCCACATACTGCCTGCTTTTTTCCTGTGTGAATAGCTTCATTTTTAGCAAAGTTAGATTTTTCACACTATAATTACCCCACATTCTACACCCACTGTGGGGAAACACACTAAAATAGGCGACAGGCGCTTATTTAGTGTCCTAGCTTAATTAATAATGCATTGACCTTGTTTATATGCACTAATTTCCTTAATAACCTTACTCTTGGCGCCTTATTTCACTACCACACTTAAATTTGCCTAAAATTAGTCAAGTATTTACCCGTGCAAGCGCCTGCCAAGGACTGCATGTAGTTACCCCACATCTCACGCTCTTTTTTGAGCTTTTGGGTGGTTTCTCAGTCAATATTAGGTATTTTTGAATGGGAATTTCATGTAGTATAATGTCAGGATTAGCCCCATTGTTTCTACAGTGAATCTCCCTTATTATTAAGCTATTATTAACCTTAAAAATTTCCTCTTTAGTCTTCTATATTATTGTTTAATACGCATATACTCTCTTTCTTTTTATTTTATTCTTTAATTTTGATAGATTTTCCTTATTAATACAGAATTTTGACAGTTGTTACTCCTCTAATTATGTCATGGGTTACTAGGAATGTTGATTGGCATGTCTATTAGTTGTTTGGAGGCGTCATTAACTGTGTATTTGGTGGTCCATCAAGGGAATCATTGGGGAACTCAGTGTGTATAAAAGGAGGAGGTTTTTGGGTCTTGTTTCTACATTCTTTATCATTACAATTTAACCAATATAACCCAATAAATTACAATAAATATCAATTAGTACTTTTATAAGACTTTTGAATAGTATCTGAATTATTAAAATCTATTTTTCTACCAACTACAAAGATTGTAAGCCACATATACAGATAGTGAGAATTTTATTACTGAGACCATTATTTTTGATTATATTTTACTATTTGTTGGATTTATACTACAGTATTCATATAGGACCATTAAAATCTTCTAGAAAACTGACCATTCAAGCTAGTTCACATCTTTGTACTTGACCTCAGCCTGACAATTGGGGGCCTTTCCTCAAGAATTCTGTTATAATCCAGTAAGTAAAAATTTCAAAGAAGGTACACATAAATAAAATCCTTATAGAAATATTTGGATAATTACAACAGGTTGGGGTCACTTATATAGTGATTTCAGAAAAAGAAGCCCTGTTATATAATAAAATTGTGATATTGAATCAACAATTTTACCACTAATTTAACATATAATTGTTATTAGTGGGTCTGTCAATAGACCAATTAAATTTGAGATCTTTGCAGATAAAATTTTTACCACTAATTTAACATAAAATTGTTCTTAGCGGGAGTCTGTCAATAGACCAATTAAATTTATGATCTTTGCAGATGATAACCAATTAAACTGATTAATTGTTTTCTTTTAACAGGACTCTTAATCCCTTTTATTGTTTTGTAAAATTCATTTAATATTAAGAAAGAATCTTACTGACAAATTTTCTTTTTTAAATATAAAAACATGGCTACATATTGTAGACCAGTTGAATCAAGTGACCACATAAAAGCATATTTGACTTTTTCCCTTCTAAATTCAATTTATACCTACAAGTAAGCAATAAAATTGTCTTCAGTTGTATTAATAAGTACTGATAAAACTCCTTTTTGAAGTTTTAAAAATCTCAAATTTCAATTCTTTGATTAAATTCCACGTAAAAATGTGTGACAACAATGATATTGTGAGTAATAAGGCAAAAACTTATAGCTTAAGACCTAGAGCTGAGAAACCTGGTACATGACATTCAAATGGAGGGCCAGGAGTCCCCCATAAACACCATCACTCCGCCAATGTCTCTGGAGGAAAGGGAAAAACTTTTAAAACAGGTATCAATAAAGAAAACAAAAAATACCTTACAAGAACAAATTCACTCCCTCTCCACTCTACAGAACACTTTGACAATAAGGGTAAACAACATAGTGGACCAGATAAACAATCTGGAGAAAAGAGCAGCTCAGGGTTTTGTAGAAGTCAATCAAGCTCTAGTAGAAATAAAGGCTCAACCACCAACAGTGGCACCCAACAGTTCCATAGCAACACCTCCAGCCCAAGAGGAGGATCAAAAAATTACAGTAAGCAAATGGAAGTGGGATTGGTATGCCCAAAACTACAACAACCCTCAACAGCAGGGCTCCAGCAGTCACCCTTACCGCGGAAAGCCAAGGAGAGGCAGGGGAAATGGAATAAGACCTTGGTAAGTCATCCATCTTCTCAGGATCAATTATATAATCCTAACAATGAATTACTTATAGGCAATGAAACTGATAGCGAGTTATTAGATCTAATTGATAAAGATTTAAAAAATTATTCATTTGAAAATAACATGTTAAACTTGTCTTTAAATGAGGACAATGTACATAGTTTTATTGACCACCAGGAAAATGCTATTAAGATAAAAATGGAACCAAACAAATTAAATCTTTACCCTGATGATGAGTCTTCTGAATTGGACACAGAAAAAATTGAATATTTTCTAAAAGAAAATCCAATGGAATCAAAAATAATTAGTAAATTATTATTAAGAATTGAAAAATTGGAAGAATTCTCTAGAGAGTCCAACAATAATACAGAAAGTGTATTATTAAACCTCACACAATCATTGAGTACAACAGCCAATAGGTTAAAAATGATTGAGAATTCAAATAATGAATTAATCAATAAAAAAAAAGATTAAACTCTGAGATTAAAAATTTAGAAAATAAATTAGAACATTCTCAGAATATTATGGCTACCATAGAGGGACGTGTGAAATTGTCTTTTTCAAATGTAAATGATACCTTAACTCATGTACCTGTAATAAAAGATAGGTTACAAAGAGTAGAAATTGAAGTAGCTAACATTTTGAAAAGTACTGAAAAAATAAAATATAATAACTCTTATGTGGAAAGAGTACCAGTTTTTATGAAACACTCTGATGATAAACCAATGATTGAACATGAACATAGTGTCATGGGCTCTGAGAATATAAAATCAGTAAAAGATGAAATAAATGATCATCTCTCTAAAGTAAGTGAATTACTCAATATTCCTCAGGTTAGGGAAGCAAAAAGTAGCCAAAAGAACTGGCCTAAGTTAGATCAGTACCCTTCTTTTGACGGGATTCAAAATCTGATTGGCAACAATTGATCCAAAGAATTTATAACTTAAAATTTTCATACAAATTACCTGATGAAGAAATTACATCAAAATTAATATCTTTATTTACAGATGTGGCCTTATTATGGTTTGAATCTGTATTGAGTGAGGGAATTAACTACTCCTGGAATGAATGGAAGACACTAATTGAAAGACAATTTGGTGGCCCAAAATTCAGAATCACTCAACAAAGATTGTATGAAAGAGCCAGATATAATCCAAATGCTGGAGATAAACCCATGGTCTTTTTAATGAATTTAATAAAAATCATGAAAGCTATGGATCCAAAAATGGATTATGATGAGTGGAAAGAGAAAATAATATACAAGTTGCCTATATCAGTTAGAGACATTATTGTAGCTATAACTTAAACCATCAGAGATACCTGTGGGTTCATTAATATATGCAATGAAATATTATTAAACCACAAATATGAAACCAAGTATAATAATTACAAACAAAGTGTTGACATAGTAAAACCTACTACAAGTAAATTGCCAATGGAGAAGAAGAAACCTTCAGCTCCCCTTGTCCCTAAAAGACAAGAGAATAACACTTGTTATATATGTAATGAACCTTGGATTAAGGGTCACACGTGTAAGAAAAGAATAAATGTTATTGAAACCTCACAGAATTCTGAACCAAGTAATCATGAAGATGAGAATGTGAAATACAGTGAGGATTGCAAAAGTAACATATCTTACAGTGATGATGAACATAAGATATTTGTATTAGAACAGGATATTATGTTCCTGAATGATGCTATACCTCATACAGACACATCTTTAACTTCCATTGAGGAAGCTGAAATAATTAAAGATGTAACTCATGATACTTACAAAATAACACCTATCAGAGCACCTGTTATTATATGTGGAAAAGAAATGAATGACATTCTTGACACTGGGGCTTCAGGTAGTGTAGTTTCAATTAAGACATTAATGAAACTTGATAGTAAGTACCAGGAAAAACTAGAACCTGTTCAAACAAAGAACTGGAGAGGTTTTGGTTCAGTATTAAATCCAATTGGAAAATACAAGACTGCTGTATTCTTTAAATATAATAATGGATATGTTAGAGCAGTTTGTGAATTTGTAGTAATGGATAATAAATATTGTAGTGATTGGTTTAATATTGGCAATGATTTATTGACAAAATTTGGAATTAAACTAGATCCTGCAAACAGTTGCTTCACTATAGGTGTGAATGGTAAAAGAAAATTTAAAATATTTTCTGAAAACTCAGTATATGCCATTTCTCCTAGAGAAGAACAACTGCAAGGTGGAAGAACCACCACTGAAATGGTTGAATTGGATAATGAAATCCAAAAGGCCTCTTTCAGTCCTCAACTCTCAAAAATTGAAGAAGAAAATATTTTGAGATTGATTAAATCATATCCTATGGCATTTGCTCATGGCTCAAATGAACTAGGATTGGTCAAAGACCATGAGATGAAAATCTCTTTAAGTTGTGATTTGGATAATATTCCTGGCAGCTTGAAAAAAAAACCTTACCCAGCTTCTCCTGCAAAAAGGAAAGATATTGAACACAACATGAAAATGTTGTTAGAAATGGGTATTGTTGAAAAAGTAGACACAACACCTAAGTATTGTGTTATTTCACCAGTATTAATCTCTTATGAAAAAGATAAGGCAAGATTATGCGGTGATTATAGAGCTCTGAATACATACACTATAGATGATATTTACCCTCTACCAATGATAGCTTCTATCCATGCTACCTTACAAGGAGCAAAATAAATTTCCTGTCTGGATGGAAACAAGGGTTACCACCAGATTCCTGTGGAAAAGAATTCTCAAAATTACTTATTAATAACCACACATATGGGTATATTTAAGTATGTGAGAATGCCATTTGGCCCAAAAAATGCGCCTTCAGTCTTCCAAAAATTAATGGATAGTGTTTTCCATCAGGAAATGGTTGAAGTATGGCTTTTGGTCTATATTGATGACATCATAGTGTTTTCAAAAACATATGATGGACATTTAAATCACCTGGAAAGAGTCTTTCAAAAGATGGATGAAATTAATATGACAATTGCATTAAAGAAATGTAAGTTTGGATTTCAATCCTTGAAAGTACTTGGAGATGTTGTATCTGGATTACAAATTTGTGTTGACCAGAATAAGGTGGCAGCAATAAAAAACATTGGTATACCTAAAAATGTAAAAGAGGTTCAAAGTTTTTTGGGTATGTGTGGATATTACAGACAGTACATTAAAAATTACCAATCCATTGCAGCTCCTTTAACAACACTAATCAGGAAAAATGAAGCTTTCATTTGGAATAATGAAAGACAACACACCTTTAATAAATTAAAGGAATGTTTAATGTCAGCTACAATATTGGGACTGCCAGATTTCACCCTACCTTTTATCTTGTACACTGATGCAAGCTTCATAGGGTTAGGTGCTGCTTTACAGCAGAAACAGATAATAAATGGAAAATAATCTGAAGTAGTCATCTGTTATATATCCAGAACCTTAAGAAAAAAAGAATTAAGGTATGGTGCCACACAGCTAGAATGTTTGGCCGTGGTGTGGGCTTTGGAGAAACTTCATTACTATCTGGAAGACCAGAAGTTTGAACTTATAACAGATTGCAGTGCGGTAAAATCATTACTAAACATGAAAACCCCTAATAGGCACATGTTTAGATGGCAACTAGCTGTACAGGAGTACAGAGGAAGAATGAAAATCACTCACAGAGCAGGAACATTGCATTCTAATGTGGATTTATTATCCAGAAGTACTTTGCCAAATGATGCTGACAACCCAGCTTATGTACCTGAAAATGAGGTTATACATATATTTGGGATTTATATAGTAAATTTAGAGGAAGAATTTATGCAAACTATATTGGAAAATTATTCATCTGATAAAGATTTGACTAAACTATCTACCATTCTAAATGATCCAACTAATGCCTCCATGAGTGCATTTATTAAAACCTTGCCTCCAAAGTACAGAAATGCATTGGAAAAAGGTAAACTGTCAATTGAAGATGGATACATATATTACAGGAAAAATTTAAATAATGTAATAGTGATACCACCTTCTATGAAAGAGTTAATGTTAAGTACTTGTCATGATGACATCTTAGCTGGTCATTTTGACTTTAAAAAAACATTAAATAGAGTTAAAAACACAGCCTGGTGGATAAACATGAAAGAGGATGTACAAACATACATTGAAACATGTGACTCTTGTCAGAAATCTAAAAGATTAACTGGGAAGAGAGCTGGGTTGTTACAACAAATAGAGAAGCCAAAAGCTCCATGGGAAATTATAAACATGGATTTTGTAACTGGCTTGCCATTAGCAGGAAAAGAAAGTTTCAATTATTGCTGGGTAATAGTAGATAGATTAACAAAAATGTGTAAATTTATCCCTACCAATAAAGAGGTATCTGCAAAAGACTTTGCCTTACTATGGTGGACTCAGATGATGAATACTTCTGGGTTCCCTAAAGCCATAATATCTGACAGAGACCCTAAATTTACTTCAGAGTTCTGGACATCTTTGATGGAAGTATCAGGTTGTAAATTGAAATTGTCTACAGCACACCATCCACAAGCTGATGGGCTGGCTGAGAGAATGATACAAACTCTAGAAGACATGATTAGAAGATATTGTGCCTTTGGATTTGAATACAAAGACAATGAGAAATTCACACATGACTGGGTAACATTAATTCCTGGCCTTGAATTTGCTTATAACAGCACAACTCATTCTGTAACAGAGAAGAAACCATTTGAACTCTGGCTGGGATACGTACCAAATACCCCAGTAAATCATTTAAATAAATTACCAAGGTTAGATATACACCCTGGTACTAAATCCTTTATTCATATGCAACAAATGTGTAGAAAGCATGCAGAAGAATGCATCCAAAAATCATTTGAATATGAAAAGAAAAGGTGGGATAAATCTCATAAAGAATTTGAATTCAAAAAGCAAGATGAAGTCCTCATATCAACACTACATTTTAACTTACAAGGTAATGTTAAATTAAAGGATCCCTTTGTAGGAACTTTTGTAGTAAGCAAAATGGTTGTTAATAATGCAGTGGAAGTCATATTATATGCTCCATATGATAGGAAACATCCAGTTTTCCCTATCTCATTATTGAAACCTTAACATGCAAATGATCCTGACTTATTTCCAAAAAGAAGGGGGAGGCCTAAAAAGCAACCTGAAGAAATTGTGGAAAAAGAAGAGATTGAAAAAATACTCAAGAAAATAATCCTTACTAAAGAAAAAGGAACTGAGTATTTATTAAGATATAAGGGAAATCAAATGAATTTGATAAATGGATATCTGAAAAAGAAATTTCTAATTTATCCACCCTTCTTAAAAAATTTAAACAGAAATAAAATTCTGTTCAACCAGCTGAGGGGTTAAAATACCAGTACTCATAATATTTTATTATGTTTTATTTCTTTAAAGTATAATCTTTAATGCTACAGAATAAATCTGAATACCTGAAAATTAAACAAATAAATAAATAAAAATGTATAACATATCATTTCTTTATTTTTTTTTTGGGTGGGCGAGTGTCAGCCTGTATATCCCCAGGACTGAGTAAAAAGTACTTATAAGTTATGTTAAACACATGAACTATACATGGGAAAAATAATTAAGAGTACACAAACAGTATACATAAGTAAAATTATGATAATATACAAAATATGCCATTATAACACCTTATATACACGCATATATCCACCTTTTATAAGTCTTATGTACTTAATATTAAGTTGGAATATGTTAGGGTAATCTTAAGAGCCTTAATTAAAAGGCTACATAATTTTTAAGTACACTTAAAGCTGTTATTTTCACTTTTTTATGCAAAAAACAAGAAATGCGCTATATTTCAATTAAAAGTTGACTATATGCGCCATAAATTTGAGAATATCAAAAATGCGCTTTGACAGATCAATTCGCCTCATTTAGGACTATTGATTTGGCTATTTAAATTCATAAAAATAACACTTTTCAAATTTGGTGTTTTTTATGCCAGAAATGGCTTCTGTGTACTGGCCACATACTGCCTGCTTTTTTCCTGTGTGAATAGCTTCATTTTTAGCAAAGTTAGATTTTTCACACTATAATTACCCCACATTCTACTCCCACTGTGGGGAAACACACTAAAATAGGCGACAGGCGCTTATTTAGTGTCCTAGCTTAATTAATAATGCATTGACCTTGTTTATATGCACTAATTTCCTTAATAAACTTACTCTTGGCGCCTTATTTCACTACCACACTTAAATTTGCCTAAAATTAGTCAAGTATTTACCCGTGCAAGCGCCTGCCAAGGACTGCATGTAGTTACCCCACATCTCACGCTCTTTTTTGAGCTTTTGGGTGGTTTCTCAGTCAATATTAGGTATTTTTGAATGGGAATTTCATGTAGTATAATGTCAGGATTAGCCCCATTGTTTCTACAATGAATCTCCCTTATTATTAAGCTATTATTAACCTTAAAAATTTCCTCTTTAGTCTTTTATATTATTTTTTAATACACATATACTCTCTTTCTTTTTATTTTATTCTTTAATTTTGATAGATTTTCCTTATTAATACAGAATTTTGACAGTTGTTACTCCTCTAATTATGTCATGGGTTACTGGGAATGTTGATGGGCATGTCTATTATATGTTTTGAGGCGTCATTAACTGTGTATTTGGTGGTACATCAAGGGAATCATTGGGGAACTCAGTGTGTATAAAAGGAGGAGGTTTTTGGGTCTTGTTTCTACATTCTTTATCATTACAATTTAACCAATATAACCCAATAAATTACAATACATATCAATTAGTAATTTTATAAGACTTTTGAATAGTATCTGAATTATTAAAATCTATTTTTCCACCAACTACAAAGATTGTAAGCCACATATACAGATAGTGAGAATTTGATTACTGAGACCGTTATTTTTGATTATATTTTACTATTTGTTGGATTTATACTACAGTATTCATATAGGACCATTAAAATCTTCTAGACAACTGACCATTCAAGCTAGTTCACATCTTTGTACTTGACCTCAGCCTGACAGATGTTGTAGCCTTGGGAAAATCATCCATATTCTTGGATTGCAAAATATTGAGATTTTGGAAAGATTCAATAAAGGAGCTTTATACTTGTTTGTGTTTCATCCAAGTGGTTTGATGTACATAGCATCCTGTGACTTCCTGGTCAGCTCTATTTAGTGTTGTGAACTTACTGAATTTTTGAAACTGACAAAAAATGAAGAAATTATTGGTTTGTTGTTAGTATCATCCATGCTAGTAACAAGTTTTGACTGTTTGGAGGTAACTGGGTAGCTAGAAAATTGATTTTGGAAAGATGTAAAGAATTAAAGCACAGCTTAAACATAAAAAAAAACACTGCTATTCTCTTAAGTTTAATTTACCTTATTAGAGTGAAATTCTAACAATTTTTCATTCAATGAGTGTTAGATATGTAGTTTAGGTGACTCAATAACACACTAAAGCAGTGCACTTTTATGTCAATTCCACATTGTCTCTCTCAAAGACCTAATTAGTCCTATTGAAGTTAAATGACAAATTTTTTATTTATGCAGGCAATAAATTGAGAATAAGATATCATCATAGTTACCATGAGATGATCTGAGCCCACATAGCAACATATGAGCTTGGCTTTAGCCAATGTGGCACCCTTCCCCCACGTCAGCTCCTTGTTGGTGTGACATGAGGTCAGTTTTTTTGGCTTTTTGCACATGGTTTCAAAGGTCATGTATTATACTTTAACAATCACAAATATATTATTGACTTTGGATTAGGGAATGGTTTATGTGGAAGAAATTTGGGAATATTCACAAGGGAACCATCAAAAAACTCAAGCTCCTCCTGGGTTAGAATCTTGTAAAAATTTTACTCATTTCAGATCAACCAAAATTTGATAAAGAGGGTAAGTAAAGTGAGGCAAGAAGGTTTGATGAATAGTAAAGCTACAGGAAGGGAGGCAAAGTATAGTAAATAAATGATCTCCAAATATTCATTTTTATTTTATAAATTTATAATTAATCATTCATTAAAGATAATCATGAACTTTAAGTAATGGGCCATTGGGCCTTGCTGCTGTATAAAGGTAGTCATTCAAATAATTAATTGATTGAATTGTTTCACAATACAATTCCATATAAATGTATTCTTTGGCTTTGGTCACATCTGAACTCATTGGCTGGTAGTATTCTGAATTCCATTACTTTTACTTGGTTTATTATTGTTTTTGAATGATTTATTTATTCATTTATGAAATAAAAATAATAATTTGGCAATCCTGACCCTATCCCAGAGTAAATTTCAGGGGAGGGATTGCCATTTTTTTCTTTGTGACTTGGTAGAGGAGGGTATTGCCATTTTTTTCTTTTTGTGATTTAGTTGGAATTTTTTTTAAATTTATATACACTTAAAAGACAAAAAATCTCCCTTTGAAGATTAAAAATGCATGAAATATGCATCTACTTGCATGTTAAGCAGAAAGTAAATAATCCAAAAAACATACAACTAAGTAGGTCTTGATCCTCAAGATGGTACAAACAAACAAATATTTCAAAATAAAAAGATTAACAGAAATATGAGTGTGGAATATATAAAATGTAGCGCCTTCCTTCAAAAAATCATAGTAGCTATTTAGAAAAATTTAAAGATTTCATCTTGTCTTTTCTAGAAACATTCAAAAAATTTACCTAGTCATTTATAGCTTCTCAATATGACATCTCTACCATCATCATCATTGTCGGTCAGTCGTCTAGAAGAGGTAAGAAAAATAGGAGGAAAAGGAGGAGAGAAGGAGGATGACAAGGGAAAATAAAAGAAATAATTTGTAATAATATATTTAATTTATTTAAGAGGGAGAAAAAACGGCGAGCAACTTTGAGAGATGACAAAAACTTAGAATTTGTTAATAATAATATTATTCAATGTAAGGGTTCTGCGCGGCAAACACTTTTAATTACTATCAGACTTAAAGCAACCTTTGATTTGTTATATAGACTTTTAATTAGATTTGTATTACTAATAAAAAAAATATAAATGTAATAAAATAGTTATTTAATTTGTTGAGTGTTTAATAAGTGATGAGGCTACAGGGGATTATCCAAGGCCCTTTTATAGGCAATGGGTCCTCTGAAGCGCTACTATATTTGTAAATACAATGATTAGAATAGAATAAAACAAATGTATCAAAGAGTAAATGAAACATAACAATATAGAGAAAAACATGAAACAATTAATTAAAACCCCAATTAAGAATCCAATTTTCCCGCCATTAATTCCCAAATCAGTAAGTGAAAATAGTGAATAACTAAACAAGATTGGAACATAGGAACTATGAGAAAAATAATTCCAAACAGATGGTACAGTCTGATTAAAGGATATTTTAAGTGAAACAAAAAATACTTTGATGCAACAAAACATGTAATTAATCTCAATTTAGTATCAATTAATTTATTTGTTTTTTCTAACACAATTAAGGGTCAAAAGAAGCGTCATTAATTATTGTTTAGTATTATATGAGAGGTATTATTTAATATATAAATTTAAGTAATTAATTTAAATATATTATAAGTCAATTTTACACTTATAATTATAATATATGTTTTTCAATTAATTAAATATAAATTTATAATTATTAAATACATAAAAATGCGCCATTATTTGTAGAATATATTATATTATGTTCAATTTAACTGTATATAAAAATTTATATAACCAATAAATTTAATGTAACACTTGTATATAATAAAATACTTATATAATTTCATTATGCAATAAAATATTAAGTTATATTCATTAAATACAATTCTTAACCACACTTTCAGGTTTTATAAGTTATATAACATTTACTGGACTCCTGGAATAGCCTGGCTGACAATCATATACTTCAAAAGAGCATAGTAAAAAAGACTATAAACTTACAAGGGGATACTGCATTCTTTGCACTCATTGTGAAAGGTCCAATTACTATCACCAAAAAAAATCAAGTGGCACCTTCTAGAAGGTGCCTATCTTTATATTCAGTTTTGATTTATAAGTAAATTTGCTTTGATGTTGCACAAACTACTGTCACCACAGGAAATCTGGGGGTGAACTGCTAGCAGTTCCCTCTATTTGAAACTATCAGGAATTTATCAGGAAACTTTTGGGAAACCATCCTGAAACTGTCAGAAATATGTTTTTAAATCAGATGAAAAAACATTGAAAAAATAAACTGTCACAGATTGAATCCAGAACAACCCCTCCTTGAGCAGAGCTTAGGAACCACATTGAACATCAGTTAATCTCAGGTTTGGCAAAAGGTTGAACAACATCACTTAGCATACCTTAATATTCAAATATTAAACTTGAATATATGTTGCATGTATGATATAGATGCATATGCATTTGAATTTGCATGGTGGATACTTATTGCATGTGAAAAATTAATGTGAAATGCCTATCCAAAGTGTATGCATAATGACTATGAAGAATAAATATGCATAAAAAATATGGATAGTGATTACGCATAAAAATATTAAAATTGAATATGCATTAAAAATATGCATATTGAATATGCAAGAAAAAGGTGCATATATGTATATGAATAAAATATATTAATATGCATATAAATCTGTATAATGAATATGCATATGGCAAAAAAAATGATGCTTAATAAGTATATTTTATGCATAAATTGAAATATGCAATATGAATTCATATTGTATACAGATAACACTGGCAAACCAACTTGACCATATCTCATACTAAATTTTCATTCTGGACTAAAGGTGTGAGGGAAGGAAGAAAAACAGTCTGACATTAGAAAAATGCTACATGCACTCATTTTGAAGCAGAGCAAATGAGAAGTGCTGAATTATGGTTGGTGCCCATAATTTAGTATGTTACCATAATTTTATTTAATTTTTTTCAATATTGAAAAGACTTTAGGTCGTTTGGTATGGATCTAGCTGTGCCAGGGTCTAATCTAATTATTTTAACAATTTCTAAATAATTAACAGGTTTTAATACAAAAACAGGTTGTATTTTTTGTGGGATATTGGATATGATAAGGTCTTTTGTAAAAAAAACTTATATTGTTTAAAAATATTCCTGAATCAGATGTGGGATAATCACTACAAAAAATTGTAGTACTGTGGGCAATAAAATATATGCACAAGCAGTAAAGAAAGGACTGAGTGAACCCTTTTTGTGCAGTGGGAATCATTAGAGTGGAATTGTGGATGAAAAATATAATTCATTATTACTATTTTATTTAATCAAAAAATTTATAACATTAAAAAGAACTATTGATTCATTGGTATTTGACCTTTGTGCCTCACTCATATTTATCATTTGATTGATTTTTTGTCACCATTACGTTATTAATATTATAAGTATAGCAAAAACTCGTGTGCCCAACGCATACCGGGTGATGTTACACCTTTTATAATATTATTAAATAAAGGTAAAAAAATATGAAAATGATTTGTTTTACAAAAAATAAATTGATATACAAAAGCAATATGAGGGATAAAAAGGTAAAATTAAAGGGATCAAATATGAAATAAAAAATTAAAATAAAATTACTGCCATCAAGAGCAAGTAGACATGTTGGGGTGAAGGCTCACCAGTTTCACTAAACTTGGACTATAATTGCTTTTTTGAAAAACAAAAAAGTGCCAATCTGAGGTCTAACAAAACTTCAGCAGAACCATTTAGCCATATCAAACAACTTCTAGTGCAATTATTGAAGAAAAATTCATTTTCATTGCAATAGAGAGAATTGATCACATAAGACTGCATGTGACCAAAAGTTTCCAGCACAAGTTCAGCCAAACTTGTGCTGGACACTTTTATGATGGAGAGTAGCTAGGGTGGAATTTTTCTTCAGTTCATCTAGTATTTCTTACAAACATTTCTACTGGTATTTTATCTTTGTGCCTCACTCATAAATATCATTTGATTAATTTTCGGTCACCACTATAAGTATAGAAAAAACTCATGTGCCAACTGCATACCAGGTGATAATACACCTTTTATAATATTATGAAATAAAAGTAAAAAAATATGAAAATGATTAGCTTTATAATAATTTAAATAGATATTAAAAAAAAGAGAAATAAAAAAGTAAAATTAATCTCAAAGAGATCAATTATGTAATACAAAATACTTGTAAAATTCTTGCTCTCAAGAGCCAGTAGAAGTGTTGAAACAAATGGGAGCCATCAGGGCTAAATTGTAATAAGTGAACTTTCTTTTAAAGATAAAAAATTATACACCTGAGGTCAGGAAGAATAACAGGTGGATGATTCAGCTAAACAAAACTACTTGTAGTGAAGTTTGATAAAAAAATGTTTTTTGATGCCATAGAGAGAATTGATCCCATCTGACTGCATGTGACCAAAAGTGTCCAGCACAAGTTTGGCCAAACTTGTGCTGGACACTTTTATGATGGAGAGTAGCTTGGGTGGAATTTTTCTTCAGTTCCTTCATCTTGTATTTCTCATAAACATGTCTACTGGTATTTGATCAGTCTGTATCATTCATATTTATCATACAATTAATATTTTATCACCATTATATTATAAATGTTATTAGTATAGCAAAAACTTGTGTGCCAAATGTATACCAGGTGAAGTTATACCTTCAATAATTTTTTAAAATAGACGTAAATAAATATGGAAATGATTAGTTTTACAAAAATTAAATAGAAATTTAAAATTAAAAAGAGGAATAAAAGAGTAAAATAAAAGTCAAAGAGTTCAAATATGAAAAAAATACTAGTAAAAGTTCTGCTATCAAGAGCCAGTAGAGTTGTTAAAGCAAATGGGAGCCATCAGGACTTAATTTTAATAAGTGACCTTTTCTTTAAAGATAAAAAATTATACACCTGATATTGGGCAGAACAGCATGTGGATGATTCAGCTAAACCAAACTACTTCTAGTGAAATTTGATAAAAAAAAATTTTTGTTGCCATACAGAGAATTGATCCCATCTGACTGCACATGACCAAAAGTGTCCAGCACAAGTTTGGCGGAACTTGTGCTGGACACTTCTATGATGGAGAGTGGCTGGGGTAGAATTTTTCTTCAGTTCATCTGGTATTTCTTACAAACATTTCTACTGGTATTTTATCTTTGTGCCTCACTCATATATATTGTTTGATTAATTTTTTGTCTTAATTATATTATTAATTTTATAAGTATAGCAAAGAATTGTGTGCCAAATGCATACTGATTGATGTTACACCTTTTATAATATTATTAAATAAATGTATAAAAATATTAAAATAATTTATTTTCAAAATTATTAATTGATATCCAAAAGCAATATGAGGAATAACAAATTAAGTCAAAGGGATCAAATATGAAAAAAGAAATCTAAGTATTATTCCAAATATCAAAGGCCAGTAGAGGTGTTGAAGCAAATGAGAGAATTGGGGATAAATTGTACTAAATTGACTGTTTTTTAAAGATAAAAAATTGTGTACCTGTTGTTTGAATGAACTATAGGTGGACAATTCAGCTATATCAAACTACATCTAGTGAAGTTTCTTTTCAAATAATTTTTTTCATTGCCATAGAGAAAATTGATCTCATCTGACTGCACCTGACCAAAAGTGTCCAGGACAAGTTCGGCCAAACTTGTGCTGGACACTTTTATGATGGTGAGTAGCTAGGGTGTAGGTCTTCTTCAGTGCAACTGGTATTTGATCTTTCTGTGTTATTCATATTTTATTTTCTGATTAATTTTTTGTCATTAGAATATTATTAATTTTTTTAGTATAGAAGAAACTTGTGCACCAAATGCATGCCATGTTATATTACACCTTTTATAATATTATTAAAAAATGTTAAAAAAATATGAAAATGATTTTTTTTTCCAAAATTATAAATTAATATCCAAATGTAACATGAGTGATAAAAAAGTAAAGTAAAAGAGATCAAATATGAAAAAGAAAAATTCAAGGAAAATTCCTGCCTTCAAGAGCCAGTAGAGGTGTTGAAAAAAATGGGTGCCATCAGGGCTAAATTTGACAAAATTTAATTTTTTTTAAAGATAAAACATTTTTCACCTGAGGTTTGGAAAAATTTAAGGTGGATAATTCAGCCATATCAAATTACTTCTAATGTAACTATTTAGCATTTTTTTAGTTTAATTTCCACAGAGAGAATTGATCCCATCTGACTGCACCTGAACAAAAGTGTTGGGCACACGTTTGGCCAAACTTGAGCTGGACACTTTTATGATGGAGAGTAGCTAGGGTGGAAGTGTCCCTCAGTAGATCAGTTTTTTGTTTTTCACATTTCTATTGGTTTTTTGTCTTTTTTTTTCATTCATATTTATCTTATAATTAATTTTTTGTCACCATATATATTATTAATGTTTTTAGTTTAGCAAAAACCTGCATGCCAAATTCATAATTGGTGATGTTACATCTTTAATAATATTATTATATAAAGTTAAAAGATATGAATATGTTTAGTTTTAAAAAAAATAAATTTATATTTAAAATTAAAAAGAGTAATAGAAAAGTAAAATGAAAATAATTGGGATCCAATACAAAATAAAAAATACAAGTAAAATTTTTACTATCAAGAGCCAGAAGTGGTGTTGTGACAGTTGGGGACCCCTAGGTCAAGACTTGGTCTAATCTTACTTTTATGTATAGCTAACAAATTTTGACCTGAGGTTTGGACAAACTTCCAGGGGACAGTTTTACAATATTAAACATTCTTTACTTCAATAATTGAGTGCAATATCATTTTCATTTCCATAGAGAGAATTTATCTCATATGACTTCATGCAACCAAAATTGTCCAGCACAAGTTTGGCCGAACTTGTGCTGGACACTTTTATAATTGAGAGTAGGCATACAGCAAATCTTCTTAAACTTAAAAGGGATTTCTTATAAACATTTCCACTGGTATTTGATCTTTCTGTTTCATTTAAATTTACCATTTGATTAATTTTTTGTCATCATTATATTATTAATGTTATTACTATAGTAATAACTTGTGTGAAAAATGCATACCAGGTGGTGTTCCACCTTTAATCATATATTATTAAATAAAGGTATAAGAGTATAAAAATTATTGATTTTAAAAATTAAAAATTGATATCCAAAGCAATATGAGCAATAAAAAAGTAAAATAAAAGGGATAAAATAAGAAAAAAAAATCTAAGGAAAATTCCCACTATCAATAACAAGTAGAGGTGTTAGATCAAATGTGCACCACCAGGGCTAACCTTGGACTATATTTTCTTTTTTGTTAAACCAAAGAAAGTGTCCTGATGAGGTTTGAAAAATCATCAGGAGGACATTTTGGAAATATCAAACTACTTGTTGTGCAATGATTGAGCAAAATGTCATTTTAATTTCCATAGAGTAAATTTATCCCATCTGACTGCATGCAACCAAAATTGTCCAGCACAAGTTCGGCCGAACTTATGCTGGACACTTTTATGATGGTTAGTATCTAGGGTGCAGGTCTTTTTCAGTTCATCAGGTATTCCTTATAAACAAATCCACTTGTATATGATCTTTCTGTTTCATGTTAGATTTTAAAAGCCACATTTCCCAATTTGTCATCTCGTACTTCTTATTTCTCCCATGCCCTTCTACCTTACAGAATATCTAGCTGAACTTTAGCACGAAGTCCTGTAGCCAGCACACTTCCATCAATAGATCATGATCAAATTTGATTATCTAAGAGATTGATGGAGGCACCTTTAGTTACATATATATACATTAGAACTACTATTTTATTTCCTCCATCAATCTCATTATTATCATTACCATTATTATCTTGTTTCAATCATCATTAGTATCAAATACAATTTGTTAAGCAATAACATTTTCATCTTACTGATTTACCCCTTGCACTGGTGTTACAGGTACTACAATTTTATCTTACAAATTTCTTACTTTAGTTAATCTTTTCTCGTTACTAAGTTGGCAGAATCAATTCTAGATATTGCCACTGATCCCCTTGCAATAACTGATTGGGTCTCATTGGCTCATTACTAAGGTTATAAATTACTCCATAGATCTCATTATTATCATTACCATTATTATCTTGTTTCGATCATCATTAGTATCAAATACAATTTTTTAAGCAATAACATTTTCATCTTACTGATTTACCCCTTGCACTGGTGTTACAGGTTGGCAGAATCAATTCTAGATATTGCCACTGATCCCCTTGCTATAACTGATTGGGTCTCATTGGCTCATTACTAAGGTTGGCAGAATCAATTCTAGATATCGCCACTGATCCCCTTGCTATAACTGATTGGGTCTCATTGGCTCATTACTAAGGTTGGCAGAATCAATTCTAGATATCGCCACTGATCCCCTTGCAATAACTGATTGGGTCTCATTGGCTCTTTACTAAGATTCTAACATGTCATTCATATTTATCATTTTATTCATTGTTTTTCACCATTATACTATTAATGTTATTATTATTGAAAAAACTTGTAAGCCAAATGCATACTAGGAGATACTACATCTTTAATAATCTTATTAAATAAAATTAAAAAAAATATGAAAAGTATTAGTTTTACAATAAATAAATTGATATTTTAAAGCAAAAAGAGGAATAAAAAAGTAAAATAAAAGTGATTAAATATGAAATTAAACATTCAAATAAAATTTCTGCCATCAAAGATAATTTGAGTTTTCAGACCAAATTTGCACCACCAGTTCTAGATTTGGAATATATTTTCATTTTTTTTAAATTAATAAAAGTGTCCACCTGGGGTTTTCCAAAAAATCAGGAGGATAGTATAGCAGTATAAAACTACTTCTTGTGCAATGATTGAGAAAAAATTCATTTTAACTTCCATTGAGTAAATTTATCCCATCTGACTGCATGCAACCAAAAGCGTCCAGCAAAAGCTCAGCTGAACTTGTGTTGGACACTTTTATGATGGAGAGTAACTAGGGTGCAAGTCTTCTTCAGTTAATCTTGTATTCCTTTTAAAAATGTCTGTGGGTATTTGATCTTTCTGTGCCATCCATATTTATTATTTGATTATTTTTTAGTCACCATTATATTATTAATGTTTTTAGTATAGCAAAAACATGTGTACTGAATGTACACTGGGTGATTTTACAACTTTAATAATATTATATAATAAATGTAAAAAAATGTGAATATTATCAGTTTTACCAAAATAAAATTGATATTTAACAGCTAAAGGATAAATAAAAGGGTAAAATTAAAATTAAAGAGATCAAATATGAAATTAAGATATTAAGTATAATTTCTGCTATCATGAGCCAGTAGAGGCTTCAGAAAAAATGGGCACCATCATAGATTAACATGGATCAAATTTACTTTTTACCAAAGTAAAAAATTGTCTACCTGAGGTTTGGAAAAACTTCAGGGGGACAATTTGTCCATATAAAACTACTTTCAGTGCAATAATGGAGTCATCATTCAGTCTCATTTCCATAAAAAGAATTGATTGCATCTGATGGCATGCAACCAAAAGTGTCTAGCACAATTTTTGCCAAACTTGTGCTGGACAGTTTTATCATGGAGAGAAGCCAGGATGCAATTCATTTTAAATCATCTGGAATTTCTTATAAACATGTCCACTGTTATTCAATCTTTGTGCCTCACTCATATTTATCAATTGATTAATTTTTTGTCACCATTATATTATTAATATTATCAGTATAGCAAAAACTTGTGTGCCAAATGAATACTGGGTGTTGTTACACCTTTTATAATATTATTAAATAAAGGTAAAAAATATGAAAATTATTTATTTTACAAAACGTAAACTTCTATCCAAAAGCAATATGAGGGGAATAAAGTAAAATAAATTAAATTAAAGATGAAAATTAAAATCCAAGTTGAATTCCTGCCATAAACAGAAAAAAGAGATGTTGAATCAAATTAGCACAATCAGGGCTAAACTTGCACTAAATTTTCTTTTTTGTAAAAATAAAAAAAAATCCACTTGAGCTTTACCAAAACATCAGGATGACAATTTTGCCATATCAAACTACTTCTAGTGTAATTTTTTATCAAAAATTTATCTTCATTTCCATAAAGAGAATTGCTCCCATCTGACTGCACCTGACCAAAAGCGTCCAGCACAAGTTCGGCCGAACTTGTGCTGGACACTTTTATGATGGAGAGTAGCTAGGGTAGAATTTTTCCTCAGTTCATCTAGTATTTCCTACAAACATTTCTACTGGTATTTTATCTTTGTGCCTCACTCATAAATATCATTTGATTAATTTTTGGTCACCACTATATTATTAATTTTATAAGTATAGAAAAAACTCATGTGCCAAATGCATACCAGGTGTTGTTACGCCATTTATAATATTATTAAATAAATGTATAAAAATATGAAAATAATTTATTTTAAAAATTATAAATTGATATCCAAAAGCAATTTGAGGAATAATAAATTAAGTTAAAGGGATCAAATATGAAAAAAGAAATCCAAGTAATATTCCCACTATCAAAGGCCAGTAGAGGTGTTGAAGCAAATGAGAGCCATCAGGAATAAATTGTACTAAATTTAATTTTTTTTAAGATAAAAAAAATTGTGCACCTGTGGTTTGGATGAACTCTAGGTAGAAAATTTGGCTATATAAAACTACTTCTAGTGAACTTTTTTATCAAATAATTTTTTTCATTGCCATGGAGAGAGTTGATCTCATATGACTGCACCTGACCAAAAGTGTCCAGCACAAGTTTGGCCGAACTTGTGCAGGGCACTTTTTTGATGGTGGGTATCTAGGGTGCAGCTCTTCTTCAGTGCAACTGGTATTTTTTTAAAACATATCCACTGGTATTTGATCTTTCTGTTTTATTAATATTTTATCATTTGATCAATTTTTTGTCACCAGTATATTATTATTTTTATTAGTATAGCAAAAAAAACATGTGCTAAATGCTTACAGGGTGATGTTAAACCTTTAATAATTTTATTAAATACAGGTAAAAAATTATGAAAATTATTTGTTTTACATAAAATTAATTGATATCTAAAAGAAAAAAAGGGATAGATAGAAATAGGTTGAATAGAAGGGATTTTATATGAAATTAAAAATTCAAGCTAAATGCCTACTTTCAAGGCTCAGAAGAGGTGTTGGATAAAATGGGCACCATCAGGAATAAAATTGTACTTAATTTGATTTTTTGAAAAACTAAATGAAGTTTTCAACTGATTTTTGTCAAATATTTAGTTGGACACTTTGTGTATATCAAATTACTTCTAGTACCATGATTGACCAAATTACATCCTCATTTCCATATGTGGAATTGATCCCATATGGCCGGACCAGGCCAAAGGTGTCAACCACAAGCTTGAGAATTCTTCTGGTGGACACTTTTATGATGGACAGTAGTAGGGTGCAAGTCATCTTTAGTTAATCTAGTATTCCTCATAAACATTTCCAACTTATTTTTGGCCAAAAATCAGGTGGAAAGTTTGTCCATATCAAATTACTTCTAATGCCATGATTGACTAAAAATTGATTCTCATTGCCATATAGAGAGTTTATCCCATATGACTGGATCCGGCAAAAGTTTCACCACAATTTTTGATAAACTTAAGTTTGAAAATTTTATGATGGAAAGTAATTGAAAGTCTTCTTCATTTCATCAAGTAATCTTCATAAAAATTTCCACCTGTATTTTGGCCAAACTTCAGGTGGACACTTTGGCCATATTAAATTAATTCTAGTTCCATGTTGATAAAAAACTCATACTTATTGCCATATATAGATATTAATCCCATCAGACTGTGCCTTTCCAAAAGTGTCTGCCTGAACTATGGCTAAACCTCAGTTGGAAACTTTTATGATGCAGAGTAGCTAGGGAAAAATTATTCTTCAGTTAATTTGGTATTCATTATAAAATTATCCTCCTGAAGTTTAACCTAACTTCAGGTGGACAATTTCAGAAAGCATTGGTTAGTCACTATCCATCAAAAAAGTGTTCACCAAAATTTTGGCTAAACTTGTGGTTGACCCCTTTGATCAGCCACAGTCAGATGAGATCAACTCTTTAGATGGAAATGAGGATGATATTTTGGTCAACCATGGAAATAGAAGTAGTTTGATGTGGCCAAATTATCCCCCTGAAGGTCAGACAAACCTCACAAGGACACTTTTTAACAGGGAGTAACTTAGAAAAATCCATTTATCAGAAGGAAAATCTTTTATTGGATAGATGCCAAGGTTTCATATTTGTGTATTATGGTCAGTATTGATTTTGAAAGTGTCTGTCCAAGCAATTTCATTGCCCATCATGACACATTTTGTTTTAAATTCTTCAAACTGTGTGATACAGTATTAAGGTGTCACATAGTATAATTAAGTTCTATTAAGTGCCCTCCTATGATGCCTAAATTTATAATTTAATATCTTACATAATAATTATTTTTATATAAATTCATCAATATTTTATTTTATTATCAAATTTAATAGAGCAAGTATCCTGAATTATTATGTATGCATAAGCTTAGGTTAGATCAATTTGTGCTCAATTTGTGCTCAACAGAGGACCAAAATCAAGTTCTGGAGGATCAGCTTGTGCATAATTTGGAATCAGTTGATATTCTGTCTATAATCAATCTGAGAATAATTTTACTTCCAATACAATTTTGTATATTGTTATAAAGTGAGAATAACCCTGGAATAATAAGAGACACTCTGGATTTCAAAGAGAGGGGATTTCTAGCAGTTCACCCCCAGATTTTCTGTGGTGTGTGCTCATTGTTTAGCACACAGTCTTTCCAGAAGAATTACAGCTGAGCTAAAATTTATTTAAGTCAAAGATAGGGATTGGCACCTGATATCAGGTGCCCATGGGGTTTTTCTGGTGTATTGTGTTAAAAACACAAGTGTAAAGAGGTTTGCTTCAACTTGTGAATGTTGTCAATGGCATCATTTACAATGTAATGTTCTTAAGCTCAATCCAGATACTCAAGGCCAATTTATGTCTGCTAAATACTGGTGTAATGAGGCAGAAAGAAAGATACTTAAAGATAACTTCCAGTATTATCTATCATTGATATCGTTTGGATTGATATGTATGAATTCTGATAGGACATTAGATAAAAATACTCATACTGAACAAGTGGTTATTGATGATGATGAAGATTCAAAAGAAGAAGATAGTCAAAGAAAAAGGATATTGAGACAAGTTATGGCAGCACCATTTCCATTTGAACCAAATTGGCAAAGTGCCACAGATATTTGTATTTATATTTCAGAAATTTTGTGAAGTGTATATCATGGTTGATGGCAAGTGAATGGGGTTTGTGAAGAAAGGTAGTGGTTCTCTAACAAGTGACTCATTTATAAAAATTAAACTCAGCATCAGAATCTGGATAAGACTCAACAAAAAGATCAAGGGCTAGAGCATCAATGGTTGTTTGAAGCTGTTGACAAAGTGAAGGAGTCATGTTAGTGTTTGGAGGGAAAAAATAGGGGGTATCAATGTTCAGGGATCCGCAATTAAATTAATTGCGGATAAAAATCCTTATACCCCAATTATCTTCCACAATTTTTTTTGCTAATAATGTGGTTGTTAGACACTTTACGTGTCAATGTTCACCTCTTATCGAACATTTTTCTACTCAATTTTTAATAACCACATCTTGGCCTACTTTCATTCATAAACATGTCTTTGAATACTCTCTGTATATGCCTTCTACATTGCTGCACACTCCCATTCTCATCCCATCCTGTTCATTCTATCCACTCAGATTTTTCCCCATTTCATCTATTTGATTCTGCTCCTTTTCATCTCACTCTCTCATCTGCTTTTTTCTGCTCCTTTGCATCTCACTATCTCATCTGCTTGTTTCTGCTCCTTTTCATCTTTAATTATCTTAATATTCCTCATTGTCATAGATCTTCCCAAAGGCAGCCATCACCCAGTTGTTCTTCAAATCCCACTACTCCCTCTTTCCCCTGCTCTGCTGAGAAATCCAAAATCTTTCAACTAAAAAAAGATGATCATCTCAGTCTTAACAACTGGCTAAAAACAAAAACTAATTATGATTATTTTTTTGGTACTTAGACTGCAACTAAAGTAGGATGGCACCCAGCATCAAAAGTCAATGGCTATCTTCTAATGGAAAATAAATTAAGAAATAAGACTAAGGGAAGAATAGATATTTTACCAAAAAATATTTCTGAATGCTTCAAGCATTACCAAGCCAAATACAAGAAGTCAAAGACTCTTTCATCTTCTACTGGTTTTGGTATTACTGACCTCAATATCAGAAAGGGCATCAAATCCATAGACAATAAACTTGATTCTTTATATCCTTACTTTAAAGATATGGATGCTATTTTTTGAGAGTGAGCTGATGTTAATCCTGCAAACATGTTGAATGGAGAAGATCCTATCTCTGAACATGATGTTGAAACAAATCTTTTCCCATCCTCTTACTCCACTCAAGCCTCCCCTGTTCTAAATTTAACAAATCTAGATAGCTTTCCAATAGACCCTTATGGTGATATAAACCAATGTGATCCCACTCCAGTAAGTTTTTATTTCTTCTATCTTACCAATTATTTTTTTATTTACTTATCTTTTCTTATCTCTAAAAAGGATGACAAACAAACGCAGGACCCACCATCATCTGATTCTGAAGCTAGTGACAATGATGAGGAGGATATTAATGTACCAACTACATCCAACAAAAAGAGAAGGGCTTCAACTAGTCTAAATTTCCACTCCCAAAGAAGACAAAAAAGTGATACTTCATCACAAACCCCTTTTTCTTCTTTGGAAGAATTTTTTGAGAAACGTGATTCTGGTAAGTGATGGCATACCTCTTAATACTTTACTCTGATTTTCTTCTACTTTATGTTAATATTTCTTATCACTCTAGAACAAGTTGAAATTGCTAAAGAGACTCTAAACTTTTAAAAGAAAAAATACGAGCTCTCTTTTATTAAATTAATGATTTAATCTTAAAGACTATTAATTTATTACTTCAAATATAAACAGATTTCAATAAATAATTATTCACAAAATATTCTAACTAACTAACTACTTTACAAGATCATGTGTACTTATATATCTTTGAGTAAAAGTGCACATGATGCGCTTTTCCCTTACAACATTTTAAATAGCAATTAAGTGCTTTTGGATTTAAACTCTTCCACATAGTATCTATACCTTTTATCCTTTTTACATTTAACTTTCCTACATCTATAGATTTGCGCTTATTTATCTTTTTACTTTTAAATATAAATTTGTTATGATAATATGCGAGGTTAATAGTTTTCTTCCTTTTCTTATGTATAACTTTTATTGCTTTTCTTAATATATAGTGCTTAGTTTTTATCTTCCATTGCCACCTTAATACTTTTACCTTTTTATCTATAATGTCACTTATCCTCTTTATGTGTTTATCTTCATTGTAATCAATGAGGGAATAATATTCACTATCAGTCCCTTCTTGTGAGTTTGTATTGTCGAGTTCTGAGTTATCTTGAGATTGAGATGCCATGTGGATAAATGCGAGATTAGCTTCTATTGTTTTAACACACCCCCTTCCACTGGTCATCTCATAATCCCTCATTCCCATTTTTTCCATAAACTTGAAATGTTTGACACGGTCTAATGGTTTAGTGAAAATATCGGCTACCATTTCATTTGTTGGAATATATCCAATAATGATTTCTTTATTTTTAATTAGGTCTGTAATGTAATTATAATGAGTTTCAATGTGCTTGGTTCTTGAGTGGAAAACTGGATTTTTTGATTTCTTTAATGCGCTTTGATTATCGTTTTCAATTAATGTGGGTAGATTTATTTCTTCTCCTATCTCCATGAACATTTTCCGCCACCATACTGCTTCTTGTGCTGCTGCCAAATAGGCTCTGAACTCCGCTTCTGTAGATGAAGCGCTTATTGCCCCCAATTTCTTACTTCGCCATGAGACTGTACCATTATTTACCATAAACACGTGGCCACTTGTGGATTTTCTTTTTTCATTTTCGGCCCACCCTGAATCTACAAATCCTCTTAATTGGCTACTGTCATTAGTGTAGTATAATCCCCATTTTTCTGTTCCTTTTAAATATCTTAATACTCGCTTGAAAGTGGTCCAGTGAGTGTGATTTGGTTTTTCTAAGAATTGTGATAATATTCCTACACTGTATGCGATATCCGGTCGTGTGCATTGGGCTAAATAGTTTAGCGATCCTATTGCTGAGCGATAATCTTTTCCTTCTAGTTTGAACTTATCGTGTTCTTCATCAGTTGATTTTTCCATTTTTATGTTAGCTTGCATTGGGGTTCCGCTTGTTTTAGCATCCTCTAGTCCATACTCTTGTACCAAATTCTTAATGTAATGTTCTTGCGAAAGAAAGATATTCCCGCCTGGCTCTATTGTTACTTTTATTCCTAACACATGTTGTACTATTCCGAGATCTTTTATTTTAAAACTTTCCTTTAATTTCTTTATGATGACATCACTGTTAGGTCCTACTAAAATCAAATCATCTACCCAAGCGAAAGCTAAGTCTCCATTTATATGGATAAACAAGCATGGGTCTGCATCGCTAATTCTATAATTATTTCTAATGAACCACTCGGACATGGTTAAATACCACCCCCTCGCTGCTTGCTTTAGCCCATAGAGTGTCTTTTTTAGTTTTATAATGTATTTATCCGGTTGTTCTATTAAATCTTCTTTGTATTCATTATTGTAAGCTTCTTGTTTTGTTTCTCTCAGCCATTCTGAAAAACCTTCTGGTATTTTAATGTATACTGCTTCATCATCACTTAGTTTTGAATTTAGGTATGCAGTGACAAAATCTGCTTGTCTGGGTTTCTGTTTAGTAACCACCGCATGATTGAGTAGAAATCGCATTGTACTTAATCTACCAGTTGGTGAAAAGGTCTCTTCAAAATCAATACCCTCTTTTTGTTTAAAACCTCTTGCTACACATCTGGCTTTGTATCGTTGGAGTTGTCCTTCTGCATTAAATTTCTTATTGAGTACCCACCTAGTCGTGATTGTGGTTTTACTGTTGTCCTTTTTATTCTTTGGTATTATCTCAAACACTCCATTTTCCAGAATAGAGTCATATTCATCAAATATGGCCCTTTTCCAGCTTATCCATTCTTTGGATCCTCTTGCCTCTTGGTAGCTTTCAGGTATTATAACGTTCTCCCTAACAAAAGTTTCCATTACCATTGCTTCTAGATTTATTTCATCCTCGTTCTTGTCTTCTGCTGTTTCTTTTTCTTTCTCCGCTATGTAATTTTGTAGGTTTCCATATCTCTCTGGTTTTTTCTTAATTCTTATTGATCTTCTTTCCTCCATTATTTCTTCGTCCTCTTGATTAAGTTGTTCTTCTGGCGCTTCTGATACTTCTCTTTCTTCATCTTCAATACTTGCTTCAATTTTACTCATTGGTATCTCCTCATTAATTTCTCTTATTTTCGTAGTTGCTACTATATCCCTTGTTCTTAGTATGATTCCCTTTTCTGGGTCCCACACTCTGTATACGCTACTGTGGTTTTCTTCCATTCCTACTATAATTCCTTTCTTGCATCTCGGATCCATCTTTCCAACTTTTTGATAATGATGTATACTGTACCACACCTCCTCACCGAACTCTCGTATATTATCTGTTCTAGGTTCTTCTTTCCATAGATTTTTATAGGGCTCCGACTTGCCTGTTCTGTTATATAAGTAGGCTGCAGTTGTCATTGCCTCCGCCCATAAGCTCTTAGGTAAGTATTTTGCTATGATCATTGTTCTTGCCTTCTCAATAATGGTCCTATTCATTCTTTCTGCTGACCCGTTATTTTGTGGTGTGTTTGATGTAGTTACTACATGAGTTATTCCTTGCTCTCTTAACCACTGTTCTAAGCTCGCTATTATAAACTCTCCCCCTCTGTCACTGATTAGCCTTTTTACTATTATTCCTTTCTGTCTCTGTAATAGCTGTATCACTCCTTTGATTTCCTTCTCACTTTCACTTTTATATTTGAGAATTCTTATCCACACGTATTTAGTTGCTGTGTCAACAATGGTAAGTGCATATCTTGATTTTCCTAGGGACACTGGCGTTATTGGTCCCATCACATCTATTGCTAACTCTTCTCCCGGTATGTTTATCTTATTTCTCTCTGTTTTGAATGATTTTCTTGTCTTTTTTCCTTGCTTGCAGCTATCACATTCTGTGCCATCACCCGGATGCCCTAATCTATTATGTTCACTTATTGATACATGAGCTTTTACCATTCCTCTCTCCAGGTGTAAAAATGGTAAGTTGTTTCTTATTTTACCACTCATTACAATTTTCTTGTTTTTCTTTACTTCGAAATTTTCTTTCTCTGTCTTTACTACTTGCGCTCCCCCATTCCATATCAACACTTGTGAAACTAAACAGTACGGCAAATCAGGAATATAATATGCATTTCTGAACACTATCTTTTCTTTATCAGAATTATATACTACTATGTCCCCTTTTCCCTTTATATCTACTGTTCTTCCAACTTCCCCAATATTTACACTACCTTGAAAATCTTGAAAATTTACAAAGTCTTCCTTCTTGTTAAACATATGTTCCAAGGCACCTGAATCCAATAGTATCTTGTTACTGGCGGTAAGACATATGTTAGCTTTAACGGTTCCTATAAAAGAAAATTTTGGCACCTCTTGGTTACCAACATAAATCTCGACATCGCTCCCATAGTCCTCCCCATAGAGAAACTTCTCCTCGTTGCCAAAAATCTCGAGCTCATAATTGATTTCTTGTTTCTTGTTTGGCCATTCTTCACTACTCTCTTCATGACTAATAATTCTCTTTCCAAAGAATGCCACACTATTTCCCTCTTTAGCTTTGTTCGTGGCTTCAACTATATTGGCGTTCTTTGGGGGCGCAAATTTATACTTACTCCAAGGTTTCTTACACTCACGAGCAGAGTGCCCCATGATCCCGCAATTGTAACACTTCATGTTCCTCTTCGGGGCTGTAGTAGTCATCATCGCAACATTTTCTCCTTTCCTAGCCGCAAATTGCTTACTATCCTTTTCAAGGCGTTTCAACACTTCCTCGAGTCCTAATACTTCTTCTCCTTGTATGAGTATCCTGATGAACGACTCGTGTTCCTTAGGTAATTTATGGAGTATTTGTAATGACAACACCTCATCATCGATCTTCAAACCGGTGAGTTTTATTTTGCTGTTTACTGTTCTTACCTCTTTAACAAATTGATTAACATTCGTAAATTCTATTCCCAACAATTCAGTGAACGCCATCCTTCTTCCCTGCGCATCTCCTCCGGCATATTTCTCTTTTAATAAATCCCAAGCCATTTTCCCATCACCTTTCTTTTCTCCAAACAACTCGCTGGCAATCATGGCGACGTGGTCATCGTTGAGGCTTCGAATTATCAAGTTGTAGGCCTTTCTTTTTCGCTCCTCTACTTTTTCAGTGGACTTTCCGGTGACATAATCTAAACATTTCACATTATCTAGCTCGGCCTCCATTATGGTGGACCACACAAAGTAATTACTTTCATTTAAAAGACAGCGGGGGTTGTTCCCATTATTATTGTTGTTGGATTCGGACATATTGTTTGAATGATGCGACAAGTGATTTTAAAGACTGATACGATTTGGTGGTACTGATAATGTATTAAATTAATGATTTAATCTTAAAGACTATTAATTTATTACTTCAAATATAAACAGATTTCAATAAATAATTATTCACAAAATATTCTAACTAACTAACTACTTTACAAGATCATGTGTACTTATATATCTTTGAGTAAAAGTGCACATGATGCGCTTTTCCCTTACAACATTTTAAATAGCAATTAAGTGCTTTTGGATTTAAACTCTTCCACATAGTATCTATACCTTTTATCCTTTTTAAATTTAACTTTCCTACATCTATAGATTTGCGCTTATTTATCTTTTTACTTTTAAATATAAATTTGTTATGATAATATGCGAGGTTAATAGTTTTCTTCCTTTTCTTATGTATAACTTTTATTGCTTTTCTTAATATATAGTGCTTAGTTTTTATCTTCCATTGCCACCTTAATACTTTTACCTTTTTATCTATAATGTCACTTATCCTCTTTATGTGTTTATCTTCATTGTAATCAATGAGGGAATAATATTCACTATCAATCCCTTCTTGTGAGTTTGTATTGTCGAGTTCTGAGTTATCTTGAGATTGAGATGCCATGTGGATAAATGCGAGATTAGCTTCTATTGTTTTAACATCTTTAAGGAGGGATGATAGAGCACATGATTTAGAAGCAAAGAAGTTGGAACTCTCTTTATGGAAGGATGATAGGACACAAGTCTTGGAGGAGAGGAAGTACAAACTCTCTTTACGGAAGGATTATATGGCACAAGACTTGGAAGAGAAGAAATTCAAGTTATCTCTAAGTATTTAAAAATCAAAGAAAGAGGAGAAAAAACTCAAGCATCAAAACCTCATGGAACAGATTAAATTTAAGCTTGATTGTGAAGAAAATTCCAAAAAGAAATATTTCTTATTAGAATTTGTTAAAGCCAATAAATCTGTTGAGGAAATTGAATGTTTAAAGAAATTGTTTGATGACTAGTTTGTTTTATTTATCTCACACTTCAACTGCTCATAATTAATTTTACATAAAATTTTATCTTAATTTCCTGTATTTCTTTACTCTATTTATCATTAGTTGAATTTTCATATTTTAATATTATAAATTCTCTTTTAAATAAAATTTTCAAGAATTTTTAATGTTAAAAATTCTTTTTTATTTAAAATTTTCAAGTCACATTTGAAAATTTCCCAATCCCACCCCTGCATTTGGTTGAACTAAGGGGTGGGTATCACCAAAGTTCTTTAAAGAATTTTGCAAGTCATATGAAATTTTGGCAATACTCCCCCCTGCATTTTATTGAAGTAAGGGATGGGTATCACCAAAATTTTAAGTCATTTTTTTTGAAGTCTCATATGAAAATTTAGCAATACCCCCCCCCCTGTATTTTATTGATGTAAGGTAAGGGTATCACCAAATTTTCAAGTCAAATTTTTTTTTAAAGTCTGATATGAAAATTTGGCAATACCCTCCCCTGCAATTTATTGAATCAAAGAAATCAAACGGAAAAAAAATAAAGTTGGAAATTTCTGCAACCAAATATTTTCACCAGTCCCAATCAAGTTTTCCTATTTTATATAATAGCCAGTAGAACGACCTAAGGCCAGATGCACCATTATATAAAAAAAGTAATCTATCTTGATGTAAATTTAAAAAATAATTGCAAGAGACAAATCCAAAATTAAATGAAAAAAATTAAAGAGGATAAATAAAATTGAAAAAGAGGAAAATAAAAAGGGAAATTTAAAAAAAATAAAAAAGATAAAAATTAAATTAAATGAAAAAAATTAATAAAAGAGAAAAAAAGGAAAAAAAATTGGAAGAAAATATTTAAAGATAGAAAAAATATAATATTTTAGTTGCAATACTTGAAAGATCTACTAAGAACAATTTTTTATCTAATATTTTTTTGATTATTAATACGATTAATAGGGGGTATCAATGTTCAGGGATCCGCAATTAGGGATCAAGAATTTTCTTTCCCGGGATCAGACATTATTCATTGTGGAAGATTCTTATCCACTAGCCCTGGGGCTAGTGGATAAAGAATCCATGATAATGGATTATCCCGCCTCTTATACCCCAATTTCCATTCCTAATTCCTGATCCCAAACTCATCACATCCATGAGGCATATCCAGAGAGTAGTCCAAGATGTGGTTACAGCAGAAAGCTGTGCAAAATGTGGTTATGACAGAAAGTTGTCCAAGATGTGGTTATGAAAAATTGAGTAGAAAAATGTTGGATAAGAGGTGAACATTGACACGTAAAGTGTCTAATAACCCAATTATTAGCAAAAATAGTTCTGGAAGATAATTGGGGTATAAGTATCTTTATCGGCAATTAATTTAATTGTAGATCCCTGAACATTGATACCCCCTAATAAGACCTTCATTTATTTGGAATGAGCAGCCAAAATGGGTAAATTCTTGACAAGAAACTAAATTTGGAGGTGCTTTAGCTGTTTGATGCCAATGATGAGAAGAGTTCCATATATCCTCAACTATTCCATTGGCACTACCCAAATCAATAATACATTTATGGACAGGAAAATAAAGGCCATGTCCCTCATCAGAAGAGGGTGATAGAATAGGAACATCATTCTCTGGATTAATATAAGAGAATATTCCAAATGTTAGACAATTCTTATCATGTTTATCTAGATTAAAATTGTTGTATAATCCTTTATAAGTGATGATAACATTAGAACAAAAAACATAATAATTTATTGCTTCTTCCCATTCAGGATCAGACCAATTCAGTAAGTCAGATTCTAGAGCAAGTTGATGGTTTTTTTGAAAAGCTTGAAAACATAATTTTTTAAATCAATTTTCCAAGAAAATATTAAATGATCCTAAATAATTCCATTGTTTCAGATCTTCTTCCATTTGCTCCGGTTTCAAATTTTTCAATAAAGAATAAATTTCTGAAATATGACAAAATTAAAAATTACTTATAATATAAAAAATATTTCGTACCAAAAGAAACTCCTTGATCATATCCTGGTCACCAACCATAACCTTTCATGACACAAGAAATCAGATTTTAATTTGATAAGGGTTGTCAAACCAAAGGCATTTGATAGAGAGTAGATATTAAATAAGAAAGCTTGCAAAAAACTTCATCCTTTTTCCAATTAAATGAATGAACTTCTAAGATGAATTGAGATTTGTTTACATTATTGACAACTGCAACAATGTGATCTATACTGCCTTCTGTAAGGTTTTTGATTTTTTTGAAAAAAAAAAATCTTAACATTTGATATTGAAGTCTTATAAAATTTGAGATCGTCCAAATGTCCAAAGAATTTTTTGCAAAATATCTTCATCATAATCAATTTTCTTTTTTGATAAAATTTTGTCTTTGAATTGCTTGATTCTTTAGCTGGTTCCATGATTTTCTGCTATTTATTTTCTGGTAAGGAAATCTCAGATTGATTGGGAGAAGGAATAGAATTGAAGGACATTGAAGAGATAGAAGAAAGTAAAGATAAAGAAGAATAATTTTAATATATTGAAGGAATAGAATAGAAGGACATTAAAGAGATAGAAGAAATTAAAGATAAAGAAGAAGAAGTTGAATATATTTGATGATTATTGTCAGCCTGGATATTCCCAGAACTGAGTAAAAATTACTTATAAATTATGTTAAACACATGGACTATACATGGGAGCAATAAATTAGAGTACACAAATAGTATACATAGGTAAAATTATGATAATATACAAAATATGCCATTATAACACCTTATATACACACATATATTCACTTTTTATAAGTCTTATGTATTTAATATTAAGTTTTAATATGTTAGGGTAATCTTAAGAACCTTAAATATAAGGCTACATAATTTTTAAGTACACTTAAAGCTGTTGTTTTCATTGTTTTATGTAAAAAACAAGAAATGCGCTTTAAATCACTTAAAAGCTGATTATATGCGCTATAAATTTAATAATATTAAAAATGTGCTTTGACAGATCAATTTGTCTTAATTAGGACTATTGATTTGGCTACTCAAATGCATAAAAATAACACTTTTTAAATTTGGTGTTTTTATGCCAGAAATGGCTTCTGTGTACTGGCCACATACTGCCTGCATTTTTCCCATGTGAATAGCTTCATTTTTAGCAAAGTTAGCTTTTTCACACTATAATTACCCCACATTCTACGCCCACTGTGGGGAAACACACTAAAATAGGTGACAGGCGCTTATTTAGTGTCCTAGCTTAATTATAAATGCATTGACCCTCTTTATATGCACTAATTTCATTTATAACCTCATTCTTGGTGCTTTAATTCACTACCAAACTTAAATTCACCTAAATTATTCAAGGATTTACCCATGTAAGTGCCTGCCAAGGACTGCATCTAGTTACCCCACATCTCACACCCTTTTTGGGGTTTTTTGGTGGTTTCTCAGTCAATTTTGGTTATTTTTGAATGGTGATTTCACATAGTATAATGTCATGATTAGCCTCAACATTTCTACTGTTCATCCCTCTTATTATTAAGTAATAGTTAGTCTTAATTTTCAGTTTTTGGTCTTTTATATTAATGTATAATACACATATACTCTCTTTTTTGCTTATTCTTTATTTTTGATGGATTATCCCTATTACTACAGGATTTTGGCGGGTGATATCATTCTTATAATGTTAATGGTCACTATTTTGGTTTCTGGGTATGTCTATTAACTAGAATGAGGCGTCATTAACTGTGTATTGAGCTGGTGAATCAAAGGGGTCATTGGGGAAGTAATTGTGTATAAAAGGAGGGGGTTTTTGGTCTTATTTTCCACATTCTTTATCATTACAATTAAACATATAACCAATACAATCACAATACATATCAATAGTACTTATAAAGTCTTTTAATAGTATCTGAATTTATTAAATCTATTTTTCTACCAACTATAAGATTGTAAGCCATATATAATTAGTGAGATTAAAATTACTGAGACCCTTATATTGAATTATATTTTAATACTTATTGGATTTGTAATACAGTATTCATATAGGACCATTAAAATCTTCTATACAACTGACCATTCAAGCTAGTTCATGTCACTGTACTTGACCTCAGCCTGACAATTATTCTTGGAGCTTTCAAGATTTGAAGACAAGGAAGAAAGAGAGGATAAAGATGATTCAGAAGAAATTGATGATAATGAAGATGAGCAAGTTAAATTTTCCATAGTAACTTACTGGAAAAAAAAAATTATAAAACAAAAAAAATTAAAATTAAAACATAAATATATTAAAACCCCCCCCAACAATAAAAAATTATCAGTAAAATAACTGATAAGAAAAAAAAAATTTTGGTAAAAAAAAAAAAAAAAAAATTCAAAAAAAATCAGTAAAAAATTTTGAAAAAAATAAAAATTCAAAATAAAAACTTGAATTATGATTGAAATACCAGGTAAAACAAATTCACCAAAAAAAAAAAGAGTAAATAAAAAAAATTAAAATAAATTCAGTAAATTTAATTGCAAAAAAAAATAAATAAATAAAAATTACTTACCTGCTATTGGAAATACCTCTTGATGTCATTCAATCCAATTTATTAAAATATAATTAAAAAAAATTGAATTCAGTAAATTTCAGAATAATTAATTATTTGCAAAAACAAACACAAATTAAAAAATTAAATTACCTGATTTATTTTGGAAACTGGAGGAAATGTCCAGAAACTAAGGGAAAGAAAAAAAAATTCTGTAAAAAAAAATTAAAAACCAGATATTAGTCTTTTTTTTTGCTTCGAAATGCCCCCCAAAAAGTCCCCCCTTTACCCCCTCAATCCCCCCTTTACCCCTTCAAACCCCCCCTTTAACCCCTCCTTGCCCACCTCAAAACCCCCCCTTTATTCTCCCTTTACCCCTTCTTTACCCCCCCTTTACCCACCCTTTAACCCCTCTTTACCTGCCTCAAACCCCCCCTTTAGTCCCCCTTTACCCCTTCTTTACCCCCCATTTAACCCCTCCTTACCCACCTCAAACCCCCTTTACCCTCCCTTTACCCCCCTTTACCCCCCTTTACCCCCCTTTACCCCCCTTTACCCCCCTTTACCCCCCTTTACCCCCCTTTACCCCCCCTTTACCCCCCCTTTACCCCCTCCTTGCCCGCCTCAAACCCCCCTTCACCCCCCTTCACCCCCCTTTACCCCTTCCTTGACCCCCTTAAGCCCCCCCCTTTACCCCCTCAGACCTGCCTCAAACCCCCCCTCAAACCCCTCCACACACACACCCCCTACACCTAACTTATCAAATTGATAGTGATTTGATAAGTAGGTGCTGGGGGAGGTTTGAGGTGGGATCGAGGGGATAAAGGGGGGGCTTGAGGGGGCCAAGGAGGGGGTGAAGGGGGGGTCTGAGGCAGGCAAGAAGGGGTTAAAGGGGGGGGTTGAGGAGGGGCAAGGAGGGATGAAAGGGGGAGTTGAGGTGGCCAAGAAGGGGAGAAAGGGGGGTATGGAGGAAGACAAGGAGGGGGGAAAGGGGGATGATGGAGGGGGTAAAGGGGGGACTTGAGGTGGCCAAGAAGGGGAGAAAGGGGGGTATGGAGGAAGACAAGGAGGGGGGAAAGGGGGATTATGGAGGGGTAAAGGGGGGACTTGAGGTGGCCAAGAAGGGGAGAAAGGGGGATGATGGAGGGGGTAAAGAGGGGACTTGAGGTGGCCAAGAAGGGGAGAAAAAAGGGTATGGAGGAAGACAAGGAGGGGGGAAAGGGGGATGATGGAGGTTGAAAAAAAAAATGAAAAAAAAATGAAAAAAAGAATAAAAAAAAAAGATAAAAAAAAAGATAAAAAAAAAGATAAAACAAAAAAACAAAATTAGTCTAACCTTGAAAACCAAAAAAAAAAAAAAAAAAAAAAAAAAAAAAAATCATGATTAGCAAATAAAAAAAAAACAACAAAAATGAAAAAAAAAGACTTACCTGGTGAGTTGATTTGAGAAAATAAAAGCAACAAAAATAGATGAGGGATGTTTGAGGAGAGGATGAAAAGGATATGAGTGATGAATGAAAAAAAAACACTGACAAAATATGTGATGTCAGAAAAAAAAAAAATTACAATTTCATGTTGAGCTGGTGAAGGAAAACCAATGAGCCATCCAAAAAAAAAAAAAAAAAAAGATATTCACTGTAAATTCAAAAAAAAAAAAAAAAAAAATGAATATGCAACAAACAAAAATACCAAACCAAGTGAATAAAGTACACAAAGTGGACATTTGCAGAGCACCAAAATAAAATGTTAAAAGTGTTGTGAAGTGAAATGTTGGAGAGTAATTGGCATTATAATGGAGTGTATGCCGGTTGATTGAATGTTTTGTGATTCAAGAGAGGGGAGAGCCGGTGCTGGTTCAGGATCCTCTTCTTCATAAAGATCATTCCACTCATCCTTTAAATCAGCTAGGATATTGTGGAGTATAACACAAGTCATGATCCAATGATTTGCAGTTTTGTTCTCCAATTTTTTTTTTGAAATTGGATTCTGAGCTCCCAAAGACTAGAAAATCGTCACTTTAAAATACCTATAGTGTGTTCAATCTGTACTCTTGATTGGGCAAGGTTATAATTAAATTTAGTTTTGGGGTCATTTTCTAAACTTGCACCACGGAAAGCAGGTATAATGTACTTCCCATTTGCATATGCTGAGTCTGAAAGGGAGGTACTGAGATTCATCAAAGTATGAGTCTAGGGTCTGAGAAATCCTCATTCTTTGGGAGACAGAAGAGTCATGACATGATCCAGGGCAGTCACTGTGAAAAGCAATAAAAATTTTATCGACATCACATATAAAAGTTGAACGGCAATAGAGTATCTAGAAGGAAGATATAAAAAGTTAGTTCATGAATGATGAGAAATTGGAGAAGAGTTTGAATAAAACTTGTTTTTCAATCAAAATATTGCTTCCCATCATGAGCAGGCTTTTGACTCAAAGGTATAGTTGTGCCATCAACAAAACCTACACAGTCAGGGAAACCTTTGGCTTGCATTACTTGAGAGGATTCAAGTTGCTGTTCTGGAGTTGGCCAAGCAAGTGTTTGAGACTTGAGGGAAAGGATAGAAATCATACAGCGCTTGGTGTATAATATCACGGTACCATATCCTGTGTTAAATAGATTATCCAAACGTCTTACAGCAGCACCATTTCTATTTGAGCCAAAGCGACATAGTGCAACAGCAAGTTGAATGGCAGGATTACACTGTTTGTTATGGGAATTGTTATGAAAGATAGGATGTTCAGAGATGAGTTGATAAAGTTTGAAGAAAGAATCAGGAGGAGTTCTAAATAGTTGAGTGAAGTTTAGTTGAGGAATGTTGAGAATGGAGCAGAGATCATATCAGGGATCATGATAAAGATTTGGCCCCCTGGCAATGAGGTAACACTTTTTGGAAAGAAAACACAAATAGGCTAAAGTATCTTCCAAATCAGAGTCAGATTTATAGTAGAGAACTAAAAGTAAAGTGATAGAATTCATAGTGGAGTGAAGTAGCTTTCTAGTAGAGAGGTGCTTCATTGTTGTCAGTAGTATAGGTTGTCAGTAGAAGGTTTAGGTGATGAGTGGGAAGTGGGAATTCACTGCCAAATGTGCAGTTGGGATGTGTAGATAGAAAAAAAAACTTGAGTGTTCACCACCAAAATTAAGTAGCATAGAGTGAGGAGAGACCTAAGGATGGCATCAGCAATTATAAGTCATGTGACTTTCTTAAAAATACATCATGGATGTGATGAGTTTGGGATCAAGGAGTACGAATGGAAATTGGGGTACAAGAGGCGGGATGATGCTTTATTGTGGATTCCTTATCCACTAGCCCTGGGGCTAGTGGATAAGAATCTTCCACAATCAATAATGTCTGATCCCGGGAAAGAAAATTCTTGATCCCTAATTGCAGATCCCTGAACATTGATACCCCCTAATAAGAGCAAGAGTAATCAAGGGTGGGATAAATTAAGTGTTAGACTATGATGTTAGGGTGCCTGGGGCTTGGATGTACCCAAAAGATGGTGTGTGTAGGGAAAAGCAAACTGTTGAAGTATACCAGTTAATGGGGTATGTAATTTGAATTAAAATGACTTACTTGGCACCTTTTTTGAGGCTTGCTTGAATGGCATATATGGTAATGTGTGACACCCCCTATTGTGATTTAACAATTGAGCATAACAGTTTTATTAGTCTTTCCCTGATGTTTAATCTATAAATCAATCATAAATAAGTAGTAGGACCATTAATATTTACCATTAAATCATACTTAAGTACTACCATATACTGACAGACAAAGTCTAGCTGATGCAGCATGCAAGCATTGGACAAATCACAAAAACCTCCCACTAAGCAGGATTGACACTTGATTTTAAATACCCTTGTCTTCTCTTCCAAAAAAAACAAACAAACAAACAACTCCAAAAACTCCACCAAAAAACCCAGTTTTTATAAAACAAGGATAAACCCTGTGAAGCGGGGTTTCTAGTAATCTTCCCCTATTTGCGCATAATGTGAGAATCAAGTTTATCCCGTTTCACCTCTTCCACTACTCATTTACATCTCTTTAAAGTACAATTTTTTTTCTTTACATATGGATTCCAGTTATCAAGTACGATGTTGATTAGACTTAGTAGATTTGGAATGTTCAGTTTCATCTAACTGACGAAGTTTTCTTTTCGACGAAGTATATGGTTTCTTTGTTTCCAGTGTCTCCTTATTTTTTGGACATAATGATGATTTTGTTGACGTTCCTGCTGATGATAGTGGAAGAGTACTATCTTTTAGTGATATGTGCGTTCTAGTAGTCCCCAATGATTTTCTAGCAGAAACTCTCGATGGTTTTGAGTCAGAAAGGACCCAACCACCCTTCTGGCCCAAAGTTAAGATAGCATCGTAAGCTAACTGAGTAACTGGAGAAACTGATAAACGACCTCGATTTAGAAGAGGTAGAGATGAAATAGCTTCAATATGTTCTTTGGTCAAATATTTGGGAATAACCATATTTGATGAACAAGTAGATTCAGATGATGAAAGTTTGATGGCTTGGAGAAGTTTGAGTGGAACAAAATGTGGAAGAATAAATTCGAATTTAAGATCAACCTAGTTAGGAGCAAGTAACAGAAGGTCAAGATGTGGGGAGGGGGAGGAGACTATGATTAATGAAATGAGTGGTTGAAAAGAAAATAAGAAATGTATATATTAAAACATAGCACATGTGTATGTACCATGAACCAGATTGGGTTTTCAGGAGTCGATTTAGAGTCATAGTAAGGATGAGATTCGTCAAATGCGGTAACTGGGAATGAGAATGTGAAGTATCAGAATGCGAATACATAAATTTGATGTAATTCAGCAACGAAAAAAAAACATTACAATCAGGATAGCCTTCTCTACAGACGGTTGCACAAGCAGCGACACCTGGTAGCTTACCTATCGTGAATGATGTTAGTAATAGATAAGGATTCATTATGAGGAGGTGGATTAAAGGAAAATATATAGAATGATTGAATACATACAGTTTGAGTGATAGAACAAAACCACATCTCCACATCGCATATGAGATTTCATAAAATTCTTAGCTTCATGATCTGTTAACAAAAAAAAAAAGTAATAAGATTAAGAAAGAAGGAAGGAAATGAACGGATATATGTGGTAGTAATATTGGAATTAAGACAAAAACACAAACTTCTGACGCCATCCCAATGATGGCTACCAGCACGTTGGAAGTCTGCGGCCTAAAATTGAGTCAAATAAGTGTTCGGACAATAAACCCAACAATACCCAAAAAGGAAGTAAAAAATCTTAAGGTTTAGCTTACAGAAAATGCGACATTTATGCCTTAAGGCCAACACAACACAAGATAAGTAGATATATAATATCAAGTATGTAACAATTAGCAATGAAAATGTTGATAGAAATTGAATAAAAGTGGCTTGGAATTAATTTGATTGAAAGCGAAATAATATCAATCAATATTTTTCAGATTAAAATTTAATGAACTAACCTTTGACCAAGCGCGCTTCAGGTTCTGACTTGACAAGCCACGCGCCCATTTAGATGCTAGAGGCAAAAAAAAAAAAGACTTGGAATCAGATCGTGTTCGGGAAGAGGAAACAAGAATAAGGAAATTAATTCCGAGTTCATATTTGTACTTTTCCGCATATGTATATATATGTATACGTACATACAATAACATATATGTACAACAACATCTAGAAAAACTTTCTTTTCCTGTTTTGGGCCATAGTCCAGAAGATGAGATCATTCAACCTAAGGAAAAATATGATTTGTGTGAATACTGGTATGTATGAGTATAAAGACAAAAAAAAAAAGTCTATATTTGATGCTATTGGTTTCTTCTGTAATAGTAGGATCTTTTTTTAAAGTTGAAAAGTAATATTGTGTATGAATTTAGATGATATCTTTATTTTTTCTCTTGAAGTTTTATGGCAGTGCCAAGCAAGAATCACTTGATTCCACTTGATTTATTTGAGTTGGGGCTGAGATGGTTACTATACTCAACAAAGGAATACTAGATTATTCATGAGATGGGTTCTAGCATATCTTATTTCGAAACCAAGAATCATCTAGGTTTTTCACTCTTTTTCAGACATTCTTATTGTTCCTTACAATGCCCCTTAAGAGAAAGGCATGAAAGAATAGAGAATCGTGGCCATGAAAAGCTACATCACGGATTAAAGAATAAATTGAACAAGGGAAGAACAAGGCGATGGTATATTTAAATGATGTATATCCGTAAAAGACAATTCACAACACGCTGAGTATTGCGGTGAAATGAAGTGGGTGAAAAGCTATGGAAATGGGATAAGAAAAATAAAGTAGGGGGTCATGTATTGTTGGATAAGGCTGAGGAATGGAGAGAGGGAAGAACATAAGCTTAAGGACGGATAAGGAAAGGTAGGGGAGAGTACTTAGTGCTGGGTGGTTTGTCGTGCCTGGCTGGTAGTCTCGCAGCCTCACACTCACTCGCTCGCCCACCCACTCCCCCCACTTACTCACTCGCCCACTCACTCGCTCGCTCGCTCACTGTTTCGCTGAGCCAGTGTTTGCCTGGAGCGCTCCTCCCTCTATAGCCTGTTTTGCCTTATTATCCTTGCCTGTCTGCTTCTTTCATCACTCTACTCCTTACTCGTCTACTTAGTCCTTGATTTGTCCTTCATCTATTCTTTGCATTTCGTCTTCGTCACTTATCTCATCTATTACCTCTCTACCTTTTATCATCTTTGATTTATCACTTGCCTATTGGTTGCACAGATCTTTGAGGATTATTCACCACTGTCTACAGTTATTTTAGTTGGTTGATTTATCTATTCCAACCAACTACTAGATTATCTCTTTGATCAACACTCGCATTCTCACTCGATGTAAGTGGCTTTCATTCTCTTTTGTTTCATATATTCATGAGATCACTATTATTATCCATCTATATGTCTCCTTTTCTGTTCTATTCTATTCTATTCTATTCTATTTTATTCATTTTTCCCATTTCTCTGTGTGATTGTCTATGTCCAAGGCTTGGACCCTATCATATTGTGTACCATATGATTCTTATCTCCAGCTGGCTTCAAGTGGGACTACAGTAGTAGTGGCCATTTAAGTTGGTATGGAGACCCTAATGGGGGATTGTCAACTCGAAGGCTATGGCCCAGTGACAGTGAGTGGCAGGGGCGAAGTGTGGGAGTCGCTGTCGACGCGACGCGCAGATGTCGCCCACCCTACCGCACTGCCTGGCTGCCTGAGTGTCTATCTATATCTCTTGCTCTAGCCAATCTATTGGTCACTCATCCTGACTCTCTCCCCCTCCCTTTCACGCGTCGGCGCGACTCTGGTGGTTGTACTCTGATTCTCTGATATCCCTCTTGGCAGCGCGTCTGACGCCATATTACTAGCCACCAAAACACGTTGCTGTAATTTTAGTGTTTGTTTGGATTGGCTTATCCATTCGCTCCTATATTCACTATCTCTTATCGCTATAATTTACTTTTTATAATACTCGTCTTCGCTGCTCTATCCTCCTACTTCGCCTCTCTTCTATCTGATCATCATCTTCTGTTCTTTGGTTGATCATCAGTCCTCAATTCATATTCTTCTTGTTTTCTTTTTTGCTGATCATCCTATATTTATCATCGTTTACTCTTCATCTCATTCATTCACTTGATCATTACAACTAGCTTTTTACTATCATGCCTAAAGAAGCTGCTACAAAACGTGTTCGTAAAGCTGATGGAGAATTATCAGTGAAGAAGAGGGTCAAAAAGGACCGAGATCCTTTGGCACCTAAACGTCCACTTTCGGCTTATATGGTCTGTGGTTAATTCTTCTCATCCACATTGTATCATATTATTCATTTTCGCGTTTTGTCATAGTATTTCAGTCAGGACTGGCGTGAGCGTGTCAAAAAGGCTCATCCTGATGGATCATTTGGTATGCTGTTCTGAATTTTTCCCATTTGGTTGATTGTTAATGTAGCATGGGTTTCATCATTATGCAATGTAGGAGACATTGGTAGACTATTAGGCGCCAAGTGGAAGACACTATCTCCTGCCGAAAAGAAACCTTGTAAGTCGAGGCTGTAGTGAACTCAATTTTCGAATTTGTTACTCATCTTTATTCTTATTCCGCTTTAGATGAAGAAATGGCGGCATGTGACAAACAACGACACGAGACAGAAAAGGCAGAGTATGAGCGAACCCATGCTTGTTGATTTGATATCACCATTCTATCTTTTCATTTGCTGCTATCTACAATTTCCTCCATGACGATTTGGATGAATGTGGCTAGTTGTGCTCTTGACTTGTCCCCCAAAACTTTATTTTCATAAGATTTCCACTTGGCCTCTTTCTCGATTGATTGTTTTTCACTATATTTTTTTTCCTTTTTTTTTTTTTTTTTTTTTTTTTTGGCTCTCCCCACGCTATGTTTTGTTGTGATGTTTTTGTTCTTTAATCCCTCCATCTCACACGGTTACCTTTTAGCCAGTTTTTGGGTGTTGCCACTTGTTTCATTTTTTTCTCTTTTCATTTATGATTACTTGTTGCTCTCCTTCTTCCTCTTTGGCAATACAACTATACTATGCGTTACATCCATCCATATGATAGATAGAAGAGTTGACTGCAGTATGATTTGAATGATATAATATACAATGAAGTTGAGCTTGGTGAACCGTGAGGGCTGTTGATATGAATGTATAGTTTTGTTGAAGAGTCCGATACAATTAAAATGCTATTTGGGGGATTAGAAGGAAGACATAGGCTCAATGTGGTGTCATGTATGGCATAGGCGGTTTAGTTGATGAAGGACAGGAAAGATACAAGCCAGCTGAATGCGATGATGGATCGATTGGTGGATGCGACAAACAACTAAGTGAAGGGTCGTTGAGATGACTTGAGGCCTCACTTGGTGTTGAGTGATGGAAGGGGTGCTAAGTGATCGATCGTGGGCTTCGTCTTGTCTCTGCCGCTCGCCCTTTGATCCTCAATTGTCTGAGGCTAACATCAATCACGTGTTTTTGGCTATTCGTCATCTTTCCCTCTCTCCCACATCTTTCTTCGGCTTTTAGTCTACGATTGCTTTCTCCATCTTTATCGACATCTTCAGTGAATCTACGATCACATGTCAGCTCTTCCAACGTCCTCATCTAACCATGGTCCCGAATCTAATTTTCGCGCTAGTTTGTCTGGATTTAAGTGGGCTAGAGGTGTCAGTCATGTTTCTCTTTTCATCTCATCATCATACACGCATACATGCACTCACAAGCTCATGTTTATTTTTCTTTTTTTGTCCTAATCGCCTTTTTTTTTTCCTTTTTTTTTCTATTCGTCTTTTTTTTTTTTTGAACTTAAT